>VXBT01010555.1:62300-80922 GCA_013400235.1 Oriolus oriolus | reverse complement strand
GATGTGTGACAGAGGCGTCCAGATGCTCGTCACCACGGTGGGAGCCTTCGCAGCCTTCAGCCTGATGACCATCGCCGTGGGCACTGACTACTGGCTCTACTCGCGCGGCGTGTGCAGGACTAAGTCCATGAGCGACAACGACACGAGCCGCAAGAACGAGGAGGTGATGACCCACTCGGGGCTCTGGAGGACGTGCTGCCTGGAAGGTACCGACCCCCGCGGCCCCAAAACTTCGGGGGAAGGGTTGCATCGCGGGACCCCCCTCCCCAGATCCGGGCCCCCGGCGAGCGGCGCATCCCCCGGCCATCCGAGCATCCCCCGGCCCGGCGGCCCCGCCGCTCCCCGCTGCCGCCTTCCGCACCCCTCTCCGGGCCCTCGCGGTGGCAACGAGGTGGAACCTCACGGGGGCTGCTCCACGCGGNGGCCCTCCCGGGGCCTGCTCCACGCGGGGCGCGGGGGCCGGGGGGAGCGGGTCTGCGGGGTCCCCCCGTGCTGGGGACCGGCGCTGGCGGAGGCTGACGCGCTGTGTCCTCCCGGGGAGCTCCGGGCTGAGGGGCCACAGGTCCCTCTCCTGATCAGGAATGTGTGAGTGGGAGGCCCGCGGCTGCTGCCCCTCTCCAAGGCTCTGCCGGCACCACGTCCCTGTCACCCGGGGGAAACCCACCGCACCCGGCGTTTTCGTCACCGAGCCCCAGCACCAGCGCCAGTCCTTTCCCTCTGAGCAGCACAGCGGGGCAAGGCGGGCTGCTGCTGCCCCACCGCAGCTCGTCCCTCCGTCCCCACGGCTCGGCAGTCCCACAGCGGGGCTGCCCCACCACGGCTGCCCCACGGCCGAGCTCCTGCCTGCCCGGCCTCTCCTGTTCGCCCCGTTGCTTCCCTCCCGTAGCAGCGCCTGTCTGGCGAGGCCCCAGCAGCTGCTGCCCTTCTGCAGCACAGGCCACGATCTGGAGCAGTTTTGCCCCAGAGCTGCTGGTTGAGGTGTTTCTGAGCACCAACAGGCTATGGTTAAAGATGAGCTTTAACAGAGGCAGGTGCTGGTACCTGCGCAGCAAAAAATGGCCGATGGCATCACCCTGGGCCCTAACTTTTACAATTAGTGGCAGCAGTGGGTGTCCTGTGCGCTCAGGCCAACCTGCCCCACTATCCTGTGGGGCCCTGGGGGTGTCTGACTGCCCCAGTCCAGGAGCGACCCCTCCAATGGTGGGGGCAAGCGAGCCACGGCGCTGAGCTGCTCCTCCACGTTGGAAAGTTCTCGGTGAGTCATGGCCACGGATGCAGAAATACCCTGTCTGTTCCTGGTGCTTGGTCCTAAACCCAGTGAAGTCAGTCAGAGCTTTCTTATTGATTCAAGGAGGGTTTGGATCATGCTCTAATTCCATAATAAATAATTTGAGATAATCTGTCTCCCCTCTTGAGCTGAGGGAGCCAAGGAGGCAGGAGCCAGGGATGTGAAAGATGGGATCACTGGAGGCATGAGTAATTTCCAAAATTCTTCGGTTTGCTACCTGTATTTTTTTTTTTCCAGCCAGTGTTTTATGTTTCCCTCACTGTGATCAATCACTGCTTTGGAAGGAGCCAGAGAGGCCCCGCTGCACTGGGCACAGCTCACTCGGGAAAGGGTTTGGCAGTGCCATGGCAGGGCTCAGAGCTGGCTCACAGCGCACCACCCTGAGCCTGGGCACGGGGCTGGGAGCAGCAGGGCACAGGCTTGCCATGGGCTCAGCACTCCCTGCTCCACATCCTACCCTGAGCTGGTGCTCTGAGAGCTGCTGGAGTGGGAGTGGGAGCCGTGCGGGGCTGCGTGGCCGTACCTGCGGCAGCACCGAGGCCTCGTGTGGGGCAGGGGCTCCGCCATCCCCTGCGTGTGGGTGCGGGCGGCAGTCGGGGTGCGGGGGCTGCAGCACCCCGTCAGGGATAGGGAGGGTCCCAGCGTGTGCTCGGGGGGAGCATATGGGGCTGCAGTGGTGCTGGGGGGACGTGCTGGGGCTGCTTGTCACCCTCCTGAATTCTGCAGGAGAAAGGCGCCTGGCAGGCTGTTAACCAGTGCGATGCTGGGAAGGGAAAACTTCCCCCAGCCGAGCCGCGCAGGGCTCACGCATCGGTGCGGGGGAAGGACCGTGCTGGGGCGGGGGCTGAGGGCCCCCCCGGCCGGGGGAGCGCTGGGGGGCGAGCCCTGTACCTGTTACATGGAGCAGGTCCTGTGGGATTCCTGCTGCAGGGCCTTGCTGCCTCCTGATTTCTGTGCACTCCCTGTATCGGGCTCGAAAGGGGGACAGAGGTTCCATCCCCGCTGCCGGGACCGAGCACGGTCTGTCGCAGGGGCGAGTTCTCCTGCGGTGCACAAGACGCTTTTAGCACTGAGCAGAGCTTCCTGCCCGTCGGGAACCGCCTCAGCCCTGAACTTTCCGCCGCCAGCGGGGGCTGAACGCGGGGAACGAGGCAGGAATTGCGCGTGGAGCCCCCGTGGCTCCGGCGGCCGGGCGCGCGTGGCTCGGCACGAAGCTGCCCGACGCGAGTGCCGGCTCCGAGCATCCCTGGCGGTCCCGGCGCAGCGCCTGCGTGGGAGCCACGCACCACGTGAGCGTCACAAGCCCATCGGCGAGAGCGGATAAATGCTGAATGGAGCCGCCGCAGACCCATGGAGAGACACCCACACTGGGAAACACAAATTAGCGGTTGACTCAATATCTGGAGCCCAGGCAGGTGTTCCCAGACTGCTGGGCTGGGATAGTCTGCTTGGAATCACAGTTTTTGGATCCTAATTATTGTTTTTACAATATGTGAATGCTTGGCAGGTGTCCCCTCGTGTGTCCAGCTGAGGTGTGAGCAGCACTGGCAGGTGCATGTCCCCCGTGGCTGTTTCAGTGTCACTTGTCTTTCTCTGTGCCTGTTGTGTTGGTGCGGAAGGGAGGGAAGCACACGGCACTTTGGGGAGAGAGCTGAAGTTGAGAAACAGCTGCTTAGGTTGGTGGTGTTTTTAAGAAAGTAACAGAACTTCGGTTTTCATCAAACTTAATTAAATTCAGCATCATTAAATGCAGCATCATTAAATGCAGGGAGGCTTCGTGTCCTCCCTGCTGCGTGGTGTAGATTGGGACTGGCTCCATGGCATCATGCGGATCTCAAACAGGCAGAAGGAGCAGGAGGATTTGGCCAAGGCTGCTCAAAATACCATATTTTAAGGCGATACGGTACTTTTCCTTTCCTCCTTCATTTCTCTCATCAGAATAAAGTGCTCTGTCATTTCTGGAGGAGGCCAAGCGTTGCTCTGCCTGCCTCCCTCACAGAGGATGCTCGGCATCCTGCATTCCTCTGGGGTGGGATGTGGGGTGTTTTGCAGGGGACACAGATGTCTTCTGTCCCAGAGCTGTCCTTCAGCTGAGCTGTCCCCTTGGGCCCATCCTGACCCCTCCAGTGTCCCCCACAGCACCTCCAGCACAGCCTTTGCCAGCCAGCAGTTCTTCCCTGTGGAGCCTGGAGAGGTTTCAGGGCTGGTCTTTTGGGATGACCCTATCTGGATTTAAACATAATATTGCAGATACCATCAGCTGGCCCCACGGCATTCAGGACCCTGCCCTGTCCTTTCTACACCTGACCTGCAGCTCCTGCATGGCTCAGTGGTGGATGGATGGTCACTCCTGGAAGCTGCACCCGAGGGTGATCGGCTGTGTCCCTGGGCCGATGGTTCCATTGGAGAGCTCATGAGCTCCTCAAACTCCCCTGGAACGTAAGAATTAATCTCTGGTGCCACATGGGCTGTTTGTCCGTGTTCTGCCTGCTGTGAGTCTGCTCGTACTGAGGTCACTAAGCTGCTCACAGGGAGTCCCCAGGGTGGCAGAACCCCCAGCCCACCTGATGAGACTGAGCAGCATCTCCTGCCCCCAAGCTGGAACTTGCTCTCCTGGTTCCTCACTCTTAATCCTTGGAGCTGGCTGCATAGAGCTGGCCATCGCTGAATGAGCCCGAGGTACCAAGCTGCCCAAATTTGCCTGACCCACCTCCCTCATTCATCAATATTCCCATCAGTCTTTTCTCTGCCATTTCCCTGTTTTACTCCCAATTATTTCATGTTTTATTCAATACTCTCAATAAAGATGTTGTCATAGCTCAGCACTGTCCTAGTAACAGGAGATCCTGTACAGGAACATCCCTTGGATGACAAGGGCTGTCTCTGTGAGCTCCCAGCCCCGTTAATAAAGTGCTGTTGATTCTGCATAATACAGGTCTTTAACTTTTTCAGGAGAGCTAAATCAAATACCCTGTGGAACTCTTAAATGTATTATGTTACTGACTTCCTTTACCAACTGAATTTGTAACTATATCAAGAAAAATTTATGAAGTTTGATAAATCTATTTTCCACGAGGCTGTTTGACATTTGCCTCCTCCCCCGTTCCCACCTCTGCTAAGCCACAGGCGGTGCTGGGGACACAGCTCCTGCCATTGCCCATCGCATCACTCCTGGCATTAAACCAGCTTCTCCCGTCTTCTAGAAAGTCAACAGAATGCCAAGGTTTATTAAAATCCATTTTAGATCTTCAGAAGCCTTCTCAGCCTATTCTCTGAATGCTCCTGTGAGGAATTTCTCTAGTCCTCCTGATTCCATGTTTACACTTTGCAGTCGCTGTTTAGCATCCCCCCAGCTCCTGCCACAATACAGGAGCCTATTTGTCTCCAAGTACAGAACAGAAGTATCTGATGAATAAATAAGCATGTGTCGCTTCTGCTCCATGACTGACAGTTACAGCATCATGATCCAGTGGTGATTTACACCACCAGGAAAGCTCTTTCCAACACAATGAAAGAATTCCTCCTTGTTTTGCCTTGACCTTTCAGCTGCAGGTTTGTTTAAACTGATCCCACCAGCCACATGTATGGCCCGCTACTTTCCATATCAAAGTCCCTGAGTTTTAAGTTTTTTATTCAATTTTCCATTGCCCTTTCCAATAGGCCTGGCAGGGGTGTGAGATGCAGGAAAGCACCTGCCCTCACTCCTGAATTTCCATTTTCCCCTGTTGGTTTTGTCCGTGGCTGGTTTTGGCTCTGCTGAGCTGAGCTGGGTCGCAGCGAAGGCATTAAATCGGGCTGGAAGCGGCCGCCCTGGCCAGGCACCAGCTCTTCCCCCGCCTCCAGCTCCTCTCAGCCCTCTGAGTGAGGCCAAGCAGAGAATTTCCCCAAGGTGACAGCAAGATTGTTTCTGTTAGAAAGTTATTATCTTTAATTTTTAAAAGCGCCAAGCAAATGTCCCTGAGATTGCAATCACCCATGATGGAGCACTTTTTCTCGCTACTCATTATAGGCAGGTATTTAAGGAGCTGCTCATCCTGTTCCTCTGTCTGGTCAGTGTCTGTGATAGATTCTCATCACCACCCCAACGTGCCACGTCTCGGCGGCGCCCTGTCCAGCTCAGTGCCACGGCTGGTGATGGTGTGGTAGGGCTGCCAGGCTGCCCACCACGGCCACACTGACCGTGCTGACCACCGTGCCCAGCAGCCCAGCAGCCCTGGCATGGCTCCCCAGCCACAGCTCTGCCCAGGGGTGCCTGTGAGGAGAGCCCAGGGATGGCAGCTGTGGGGCAGGGGTGCAAGGATGAGGATTGCCAGCATGGGCTGGAGGGGATGGAGGGGAAGATGGGGCTGCAGTGAGGCAGGTTTGGGGAGGTGGTGGAAAGAGGTTGTTTCTTCTTTGTTACCTGAAGGCTGGGAGGGGTCGAGTTTCCGTGTGTGATGGAAATAGAGGATGTGATGTGGTGTCATGGAGGCGCCTACGGTGAGGTGATGGATGAAGGGGGAGAGGGACAGATACCTGCTTGAGGCTACCTGATGGAATTACCAGGCTGCAGTTTAACGCCCAGTGAGTCTTTCCATCAGGACAGCCTGGAGCAGGGACAGCCCAACCCCTGGCACTGCAGTCACACAGCACCGAACACCTGCCCTGGGCACATGGCTCTGCGAGGGGTCACATACTACACCCAGGCACAACCTTGGATTTAGGGAATCCCTGAGCCTCGCCTTGGTGGAGGATGTATTGGATAAACGTAAATTACGGCCGTCTAATGGAGATGAAAATGAGGCTGGCTGGACCCTCAGGCTGCTCCAGACCCATGTTCTCGTGGCACATGGCCAAAAGCCACGAGTCATAAGAATCCTTCTGGACGGAGAGGGTCTCGTGCCACTGCCAGCTGGCACTGTGGCTCCGAGCAGCCATGCCTCCAGGTCCACGGCTGGTTGGAGAGTGTCCGGGTAGGAGCTGCACCTCAGCTCGCTGCCACCAGCTCTGCTTTGAGCAGAGGGTGAAAATTCACCCTCCTGGGATGCTGCAGTGTTTTCTGGGCAGAAATCCTGACTTGTGGGGTCGGTTAAAGAGTCGGTTCCCTCACTGCCTGCGAGCAGCACGTGATGAGTAAAATGTATGCTGTGAACAGCTCAGAAACAGGCATTTTACTGCTGCATAGGCGTGGTGCAGAGCCTGTCATCTCCGGAGCTGTTCCCATGTAATAGAGGTGGAAGGCTGAATTTGAATGAGGCTCAAGTGGTTTTTTTCCCATGCAAGGTCACTGGCTCCATGCCAGCTGTAAATAATTAGGGATGGCTAACGAAGGCTGCGAGCCCCAGTGCTGGTGGCTGCGGGTAGCTGTGGTTTGGGGAGGATGCCCCACGGATGGATGCCAGATCCTCCGGTTCCCAGCGAGGTGGGGACCGGCCAGGAGGTGCCAGCGATGACGTTTGCTGGAGCAGCCGGGGAGTGATGCCCGGCTCCGCTGCCAAGAGCTGCGTGGCCTTTGGTAAATCCCTTCTCTCAGCATGAGTCTTGCCTTTTGTAAGGTGAAGCCAGGTGGATTCAGCAGTGCTCGCCTCACACGGCTCCGGGAAAGTCCCCCAGCACCGTGCCCGCTGGCCCGCAGGGAGATGCCCTCCCATCCTCACTGGCACAGCCCCGCTGGGCACGCCGTGCTCTGCACAGGGGACAGGCCAGGTGTGGAGACCTGTCATGCTCTGCTGCTCAGGATGAGGTGAGGTGAGGCAGCCGAGCATTAATCTTGCTCAGCGCTTCTCGCGTCTCCGTGGTTCCTGCTCACATGGGTTTCACCATGGATTTTTAATGAACACAGTGTGTGCTTCATAAATAGACATTAACCTCCTTTTTTGGGAAAATAAAAAATGCTCTTAAAATTATATAAATGCACTAATCCATAAGTGTGGGGGGGGGTTGTTCAGTTACTGCCCGAGGGGTCCCACCTGGCAGGGGGGTTCTTCCCTGCCTCACCTGCCGACAAGTGCCGCTGGCTGACTCACGGCGCTGGCAGGAGGCAGCTGCCGGAGATCTGCTGTCATTAACGCAGCAGCGCTGGTAGGTGCTGGGGCTGGGTCAGCCCAAGGCATCGGAGGGGAAAGGTGCCCACCCGTGCCCTGAGTCCCCGCAAAGCGCCCGTAGGGAGATGGGGAGGACGTGGGGAGGGGTCCTGCCCGCTGCCCACCGCCCCGCTCCCTTTCCAGAAGGGCTGCGGCTGGGCTGCAGCACCTACAACCCACTTCAGTCTTTCAAGTGACCCTCGGCAGGAGATGCCCTGAAGCTGGTGGATGCATTTTGGGTTAGTGCTCGGTGTGGAGAGGCGGGGGGGTTCACGTCCCTCCTGAGGGTTCCCGGGTGGGTTTGCTTTTGCTGATGCGCTCGGCTCCGGAGGTTTTGGGTAGCTTTCCTAGGGGTGAAGAGCCCGGAGCCGCTTGCTCTGCGCAGTCCCACGCGGGCTGTGAGGAGCTGCGGCTCTCTCGGGGAGTACAGCAGCTCCAGATAAGGGCTCTGATTAAGAAGACACCTGCTGTGATAAAGAATGACAGTGCCGGGGTGACAACGGGTGTCTCTCCCTCGGCGTGTGTGTGCTGCCAGCTCTGCGGCGGCGGGAGGTTCCGCAGGCTGTGCCGAGGAGGAGTAGGGGCTGCATCCCGCGCCGGGACCTGTTTGTTACACAACCCCTGGGAAACACCGCCCCTGGCCCGGCTCTAGGTCAGCCCACGGCGCCGGGGATGCTGCGGAATGTTCTGATTCCACGCTGGTGTGATTTCCCAGCCTTCTACCTGCAACAGGTATTGAAGTGTCCTCAGAATGGAAAGTCCAGGCCAGGGTATGCTGCGTGTTTTGAACTGTCCTGTGTCTTTTGTCCCTTCCAACACAAACCATTCGGGGGTTCTAAGATTCTAGGATCACTTGCCCAGAGGAGAAGTGGAGGGTCTTCTTGCAATAGGCTTTTGGTCCCTTCTGAGATGTGTCAAGACCCTTGGGCTTCACTCATCCCCTAAACATTGCAGGAATCCCTCACTCACCGCTGAGTGGCTGTGCTTGAACACATCAGGGTTTTTCACAGTCATGGCAGGGAAAGGCAGGAGGAGGGATCGTGGCTGCTGAGCAGGTGATAGGGTGTGATGATTTTCTCAGATATTGCCTGTTTCTTATCTCCTGACACCACAATGTAAAGACAAATCTCGTGCTGTTGGGCAGCAGAGGGAGGCTGAGCTGTTCCTGTGCCAGGTCCTTGGCAATGGTGGTGTTTAATCATACAGCCCTGCGGAAATGCCAGGGTGTCAGGAGGACAGTGGGCAGGTTTGGGAGCCAGTCAGCACCTTGTGCCATCCTGTAACCCTCCCTGGGGCTCTGTGTGTTTGCAGTTTGCCGAGTGGTTTGTATTGAAGGAGGAGAATGGGGGTGCACAGGAGTCCTGGGGCAGGCACAGGGAGCAAGGGGGGATATGTGACCCCCCAGCCTTTCTGGGGATCCCTGGACACCCATGGGGGTGTTGGCATTGGTGATACACCCTGCGGGACTTGGGCAGTAGTGAGCCCAAAAAGACAAAAGGTGGTGTTTGAGGGTGACATTTGTGTTCATGCCTCTCGAATGGTCACATTTCCAATTTCACTGGTGATTTGGTAATTGTCCCCTAATTATACCTTTAATCTCAGTTCGTGCCTGGAATCACAAGGGGAGGGGAGAGCACCCCCAGAGAGATTACCAACAAGCAATGACCCTTTTGAGATGTGCCTGATTTAACTTATGAAAATCAGCCTTGGCTTGTGCTGCTGGCACTGTCATCAAGCAGCTTGTGTCCTGCAGAACTTCCCTGGTCCCAGAGACGGCACCTCCATCCCCCCGGAGAGGCTGGGCTCCCTCCTAACATGGAATAGGAACCCTTCAGGCCAGGCCAGTGCTGCTCAGCTGGGTGTTGAACACGAATTCTTGCAGCGGTATGTGATACCTCAGCATCCCCGACTGCATCAGACAACATCCTCACAGGAGTGCTGCAAGGGGCTGCACCGGGAGCCTCCTGCCCGTGCCGGCCCGGGGCTGCTGCCTGGCTGGGAAAGGTCACTGTCACTTGGCGAGGCAGACTGTGGCCTCCCGTCAGCTGTCTCTGCCTCAGCCCGGCTGTGTGTCCCTGCCAGCTGAGACAGTCATTCCTGCCGGGATGCTCGGCATCCTTGCCAAATCCTCCATTTGCCTGAGCAGCCTCGCTCAGCCCCGCAGCCTTATCGCGGCACAGCAGCTGTGCCACCCGGCCTCACCGCGCCGGCAGCAGGGACCCCTCCAGATGGGCACGGGCCGATCACCCTGCCCGCCCCGGCTGCTCCGGAGACTGGGAGCCTCTCGCAGCCCCGAGGCTCCTTCACCCCGTGCTGGGAGAATCTCTTGTCGCTCCTAAGCACACTCCAGCCAAAGATGAAAGTGCTCTCTGTACATCAGTCTTTGGCCTTCTCTCCAGCGTGAGAAGCTGGAGAAGGATCAGAGTGATCGCGCCTTGCATAGGAAGCAGGAAAGCTGCAGCGGGGTGTGAGACCTCTCAGCTGGGGAGGAGCAGGAGCCGGGGCTTCTGCTTCTGTCTCCCAACAGTGGAAGCGTGGCCCTGCGAGGGCAGCGAGGCTGGGGGAGGCGGTGTGCGTGTTGTAAATAATTGCATATAACAACGTTAAATATACTCTGTGTATTGCCCCAACCTGCCCCAATTCCCACTGCTGCCGCCCCGCCGCTCTCAGCCTGCAGCAGCTCCCGGGAGCTGAGCCCGTCCCCGCAGGGCCGGTGCCGCGGGCTGAGCTCCGGTGCATGCCCACCGGTGCATGTCACACACACACCACACCGTGCTGCGCTGCCAGTCCCGGCTCAGCACGGCTGAGGTGCGAGACAGGCGCGCCGCCGCCTCCGCCCCTGAGCCCCGTCTGCCGGCAGCGCGCTCGGCGGGGCCCTGAGGGACACCGCGGTGTGGGACTGCGGTGGCGGAATGGCCCCTGTGCCCACCGCAGCGTGCAGGGCCACGGCCGCGGGGGCATCGGGTGTGCGGGAGCTGCTGCAGCCAGCACCGGTGTGGTGTGTGTGTGTGACACCGCCTGTGCCGCTCGTGCGGGGTCTCGGTGACGGCCCCGTGCCTTAAGCAGGGGCTGGTCAGGGCACTCAAGCTCAGTCACTCTTTAGAAATTACTTGCAATGTCAATTTAAACAGATCTGCCCTCCGGGATGAAGAGAAGTCTTCCATGAAGCAGGAGAAGCAGAACGTCCCATCAACACCCAGGAGTTGTTCCTCGGGCGGGGGCTCAGCCCGCTGGCGGCGCGGGCCGGGCTGTGACAGCAGCATCACCTCCCGCGCAGAGCCTGTTCCAGGGCTGTGAAACCCGCGGCTCCAGCTGAGCACCCAAAGCGAGCAGATGCTTGTGATCTGCATCCCTCCAGTGCTCCACCACCTGTCTGTATATTGGGGATAACAGAACCGCAGAACGGTGGAATGGTTTGGGTTGGAAGGGACCTTCAAGACCACCCAGTGCCACCCCTTGCCATGGGCAAGGACACCTCCCGCTATCCCAGGTTGTTCCAAGCCCTGTTCAACCTGGCCTTGGACACTTCCAGGGATGGGGCAGCCACAGCTTCTCTGGGCACCCTGTGCCAGGGCCTCCCCACCCTCACAGGGAAGAATTCTTCCATATATCTAATCTAAGCCTCCTCTCTGTCAATGTGAAACCATTCTCCCTTGTCCTGTCATTCCATGCCCTTGTCCACAGTCCCTCTCCAGCTGTCCTCAGGGCTGCTCTCCATCCATTCTCCTTCCAGCTCGTAGCCCAAACTGCCGGTGCATCATCCAGAGAGCACCTGGGTGCCCTCAGTGATAACCAGGTGGAGCTGCTGGGCTGCCTGCAGCTGGGACAGAGCCATTAAAGGGCTGCTGCAGGCACAGCCTTCCCTGCACTGATGTGTGGCATGGGCCGAGGGCAAGGCCACAGACCCTGGGCATGAGCCAGAGCTGAAAATAGGGGAGTAAAGCCACAGGGGCAGCCCCAGGTAAGTGCCACAGGGCTGGTGGAACTCCCGCTGTCCTTGACACTGATGGTAGAGCAGCACCTGGCTGCAGCAGCAGCAGGATGGGCTCTCTCTGTGATTTAATGCAAAAGAAGAAGATGGAAAGCGTTGGGTGAGTGGTGAAGCTCTCTGCTGCCACCCGTCTCAGGGGCTTTCATGTGTTTCTCCTCTTCCCCTCAGAGCTCTCGTTTGCTCCTGGAAAGGCAGAGCCATGGGGAACTGGGGTTGTTTGGCTTTTGGAATGCCAGGGCCAGGTGGACCCAGGGTTGTTTCAAAGCCCAGATTTTCTCTAGCAAAACATTTTGTGCTTTGAGCCAGGTTTGGGAAGCTGGGGAAGGTGAAGTTGTTTAATGGCCAAGGTGATGGTGTGAGTGGCTCGGGGACCACGAGGCAGTTTGCCTAGCTCTGACCCAGGTGGAGCAGCTTTGTAGCCACGAGCGGGGTCCTGCTCCCTGGGCTGGAGGGTGCAGAGTGGGCAGGGACATCACAGCCTTAGACAGAGGAGTCCCATGGGCTGCCTGAGGCAGGGGAGTGTTTCAGGGGCCTGGAGCAGCTGGCTGCCGTGTGTTGGGGGCTTTTGGTGCTCTAAAATCCCAGAGCAACATGTGATGGACGATCTGCACCATCCCCTGTCCCTGCCCAGGCAGGGAGTCTGCTGCCAGTGCAGCCCTGTCAAGGGATTCCCAAACACACAGGGCAGGGCGAGTGCTGTGCTGTGGGAATGGCTCTGGGTTTCTGGGCAGCTCAAAAGGGCAGCTTTTATTTTTTGGAGGGGAAGATGAGGTTGGCGTCGCTCACTCGTTCACCAGCAAAGTTCTCTCCTGGTGCTTGGTCTGCAGGAGAGTCCCTTCTCGTTCTCCAAAAAAAGCTAAGAGTGAAACTATGGTGCTACTCCCGAATATCGCTTTCCCCATCTGGGGCGTTGGAGCTGCTCCCCGGGGCTGCTTCCCTCCCGCAGATGGTGAGGAGGCGGCGCTGCCTCCCGGCAGGCAGGAGCTAAATCTGTCCGTGCTGGATGCGCTCGGAACCTGCCGGGCCGGGCTGGGCCGGACCCGCACCCCCGGCCAGGGGGAGCCTGGCACCAGCAGGGAGGGCAGCGGGGAGCTGTGGCTCCAGGGTGCCGGCACCTCTCTCCCACAGCGGCAAACCAGCAGCACAATGCCCACTGCATTCCCTGGAATAAATAGGCTGTGATGGATCGAGGCCCTTTTAGCACATCAGCTGAAAACTTCAAATATTTATACCGGGAAGATGTGACAGAAGTATAGATATATTTCTAAAAAGGCAGGTGCTGGAGTGGCAGTCATGTATTTGAACTTCAAATACTTACCTTCAAATCCATGCTATAAAAGAGGAAGAATGTAATAAATTTAATATCAGTTTTTCAGGGAAAACAACCTGCCGAGCCTCCTCCCAGGCTAAATGTGCTTTAAAGATTGACTGTGCAGCTGTAATAACTATTGATGAACTGTAAACATGAAAAGATCTCCCTGCTCCCGGCCTGTCAGGAGCATTAGGGTGGAAATGCTCTGTGCTCCGCTCTGGAATGACTCACCGAGGCCTCGGCAAATGTGTTTATTTGTAAAGATCCTTATTTCAGAAATAGTGACCTTTTTAATGCCTCGTGCAGCGAGCTCCGAAATTCGAAATTGCCTTTTGGCGACTGGCTCGTCTTGCTGCAGCTCTGACAGTGCTTTTCATGGCCATTTACATATTTTTAGCCTGGATATTCTGCACTGTGGGGCTCCTTTGGAGAATGATTTGCTTTTTGCAGCCCTGGAACTGCAGTGCTGGGCTGAGGTCAGGCTGCGCAGAGGGCACGGAGGGGCTCACTGCCCACAGGGCTCCTCTGGCACCTCCCGAGCCTCTGCCCCTCTCTTTATGGGATGAATTTAGTTATATCATCCTTCAAACACGGACCAGGGTGTTGATCATAAATTTAAGCAGCTGTTTCACCTTGAAATAGGGAATATTAAGGGTGGAGAGGCCCTGGCACAGGTTGCCCAGAGAAGATGTGGCTGTCCCTGGATCCCTGGCAGTGTCCAGGGCCAGGCTGGACCAGGTTTGGAGCAACCTGGGATAGTGGAAAGTGTCCCTGCCCATGGCAGGGATGGGGCTGGATGGGCTCTAAAGTCCCCTCCAGCCCAGGCCATTCTGGGATCCTGTGATGATTCCACGAATAAGACTGTTTTTCCAGGCTGCTGTATATCACCCCACCAGGATCTCCCTTTTGGCCCTCACGCTGACCGTCGCCTGCCGGAGTCTGTGCCGGTCACTGTCACTGCCCTGGTCTGCTGTTGGCTGCACCAAAGCAAGCGTGACCAGTGACCTTGTCGCTCTGTGTCCATGGCCTGTCCCCTTGCTCTGAGTCCCTGCTTGTGCCATCAGGCCCCAGCCCAAGCCCCCGGGGCAGCGGAGGGGATGCAGCAGCCCCGCTCCAGGCAGGGTGGGCAGAGCAGCCTCTCAGCCTCCCCACCCTCGCCCTTCCCGGAGCAGCATTCCATACGGCTGGGGATTGCTCAGCCGGCTCCTTCCGCTCTCCCTGGGCTCCGGGATGAGAATGTGCTGGGTGCGAAATGCCGTGGCTGTGATCGGTTATTTAACATTTCTGGGGCCTGTGACTAATGCTGCTGCGTTGTTTGGTGACGGGCGGTGGCACTGCTCCTTTCTGCCGCTGCTGCTCATCCCAGTGCACTGGGGAAGGACGTTTTGATGCTTTTCCACTGTTTGTTTGAGCCTTTATCAGCGCTCTACAATTCCAAGTTGCTGATTTATATTCAGAGTTATGAATGTCTCCTTTCTTCTCTTTGTTGGGCCTGTTTTTATTTTTATAGCTGTTCACTTATTAGCCAGGCAGTTTCTAAACCAATGCAAACTCCCGTCATGGTGATGAGTTTTCGGGCAAAACACTCTTAAATCATTCTCTGTACACAGTTGTGCTTTTATGCTTAAATCCACTCTCCTAAGTGATTTGGCTTATAATTGTTTTCTGCTCTGTAAATTGACCTCTCAAAGCTCCAGGAGTCTGTGCTGGTGCCTCGGACTTGCCTCTGTGTGCCCATCAGAAGCATAATCAAGCCGTGATTGCTTGGACTTGAGCAGCAACTAGTTTTTAATTCTGTGATCCATTCCCTTTCAGCTGTCAACACAGAGTCGAAAATAGCACTCCCCTGTGCTGGATGCCACGCTTCACAGCTATGAAATTGTCATTTATAGGTTTTTAGAAATTCAGAGGACATTTTAATACCGGTGAAGTGAAACCTCCAGCTCCCCATCATAATGCAGCTTCTCTCCTCCTTAGTATAAATAGGTGCTTAAGCAGCCTGGGGATGATCTGGCCTCTGCCAAGCTCGGGGTGGGAGCAGACACCGGAGCACCCACACCCACAGATTCTCTTTGTCTGAGTTACTGGCAGCTTGTTTAACCAGAGGATCCCAGGTTTTACACTCTTGACCCTTGGTTTTCCCCCGGGTCCCAATTGGGCAGATTTTGTCCCCAGTATTCTGGACATGAAACATGTGGGTCCAACTCACTCCTACAAATGAGTGTGTCTGGATCCTTCTGTTAATTATCCAGCTGGCAGCTGGGATCATGGAATCATGGAATGGTTCAGGTTGGAAGAGACCCTAAAGATTAGGCACTCATACCAGGGTTGGGCTGGGAGCTTCTGCCAGCTCTAGCCAGTTCTTGGAGTGGTGGAAAGGGGAGGATGGGGATGAGCCCAAGCCCCCTGTGCCAAGTGGGCACAGAGCTCTCACCCTGCAGGACAGACCTGCCTCCCCCACATCCTGTTAGAAATAACTGTGGGATCCAGGAATCTCCCAGAGCTGAGCTGGCTGCCCCTACTACCATCAGCCAAAGAGGAGGCTGGAAGGCAAACCCTTCCCAGAAGCTTATCAGTTAACCCAAGTAAATCTGAAACGTTCATTAAACAAGGAGAGCGGGATGCTGCTCCAGCCGCATGGACGGAGGTCCTGGCGCCTCGGGCACTGGGATGCTCGGCTGGGCCCAGGCCTCCCACTCTGCCCCATCTCTTACCATCAATGTCTCCAAGCAGGCAAACAAACCAAAGATCATTATTTTTTTATAATTGCCAGAATTGTATTAATTTAAACAGATAAACTCAATCAGTGAAGCTCATTAATTTCTAGCACATGGCTTATTTACGCCGATTCCGGCTGCTCCAGCACTCACTGCGCTCTCATAGGAATGTCAATTACCTTTTAAAATAAAAATCAATGTTTATTCACTGTTAAAGATAAAACATGAAATGATTTCCTAAGACATGCTGATGAGCGCTCTCCTCCCCAGCATCATCCGAGGGCTGCTGGCACTGGCAGCTGCTGCCCGCTGCCATGTGCCACAGAGGGCACAGCAGTGTGCTGGCTGCCATGAGGGGACAGCAGAGAAGGGGCCACCCAGAGCCCCTGCACTCACCTCAGCCCCTGCACCTTCCTGCCCCATCCCAGCATCTTCCCAGGAGCGTAGTGTTTTCCTGCCATGAGCTCCAGCAGTGTGGAAGGACAGAGGGAGGAAGGTTGGAAGGATGCAGGGAGGAAGGAAGCCCAGGGGAGCGTGGGGGGAGCCCCTGGAAGCAGCTCCAGAGTGTTACCTGATTACTTTTCTAATGAGGAAAAAATGAGAAAACCCTCAGAGCAAAGGGCTGGAAATTACCCATCAGCTGCAAACTTTTTTTTCTTCCTCTATTATTCAGAATTGTTTTGCTTTTCTGAACTGCCTTGTGTAGGTTGCACCAACCCCACAGATTCCAGAATGGGAGATGATGAGTCACTGTCAAAAAGATTTTTTTTTTCCCTTTTAACACTGCTGAGGGAGTGAAGTCCCTGCGCCATGCGCCGATCACTGGCACCTCGCGGGCTGGCGCTGGCAGGAGCTCCCAGCCCACCTGTGGTGTGAGTGCCAAGCTGTGCCTGCCGTGTCCCCCGTGGGGATGCCCATCACAGGCATCTCCTGCTCCCCACACCCCGCCGAGCCGTGGGGGTGCCCAGGGGCTGGGTTCCCCCTGCTGTGTGTGTTCAGGTGTCCTCTCGACCGGCGCAGCGGAGCCACCTCTGCCGCCTCCTCGCTCCTGCATTCCTTTCATCTGACTTGGGTTTTTTCCACTGGTGGGGGGGTTTTTTTATATATAAAACCAGGAAAAAATGTCCTTCAGAACAGGCATATCTGTGTAGGTGCTTCTGCTCAGCCACAAGCCACCACCGCAGAGAGGGGGAGAGGGTGTGAAATGGAGATGGAGCCAGATTACACCGGTACCGCCGGGGGAAGCTGGTGTGGGGCTGCTGGGGCGATGGGGATGTGCTGCAACAGAACTTAGTCCCGGGGAGGAGGAGGATTCCTCCCACTGCCAGGTGTTGAGGAGCCCAGCACCCATCCTGACACCAGAGCAGGGCCGGAGGCTCTCGGGTTTTGCCTTCATTCAGCCGCTCTCCAGTGGACTTGAGGCCAACAGATCCATGTGACAATAATGGTCTGAGGAGTCACAGAGCCGGTGGGATGGCAAGGACAGGTCACCTGGCTCCCCAAGGCTTCCCTGCCCTGGTGGAGAACACCCCTTGTCCTCAGCTCCAGCAGCAGTTCCAGCAGGGTTGCTCTGAACTGTGGATCGAGGGCCTTTAGCTGTCCCACCAGCCTTCTCTGATGCTCTTCTAATCTGCTGTGTGTCTTTGAACCCGGGCTGTGTTGAAAATTTGGTGATGCAGGTGGCAAACAAGGTGCTGGGGGGTGGCTGGGACCTTCCCCTGGGGCACGGGAGCTGCTCAGTACCACCCACTGAGCCCCGTGCGGTGGCCGCTGGGTGCTGGCCATGGCTAACACAGACCCAAAACTCTGCAGCTCTGCAATCTCTCACCAGAGACCTTGTGCAAAGAGCCTCAGGATTCCTTGCAGAGCCTGGAGCTGGGGAAGGGAAGGAATACGGATGAATTTCTTTCCATCTCTCCAAGCATCTGGGAGGTGGGTGGGAGGTAAAAAAAGATGAGCCCTGAAGTTTTAATTCCTCGGAGATATTTAGGTATCTCGCTCTTGTTACTCAGGGAGTGCAGAGCCTGAGCATCTCCAGGACTGTGCCGCAGGCTCCTTCCTACCCCAGCACTTCCCAGCTCAGCTCCAACCTCTGGTTCTACAAAATATTAATTTTCAGAGAACTTAGACCATAATGACCCTCCACTTCCTCCAGATGGATTCAGTGTAACACGGCGTCTTTAGGAAGGCCATTACTGGAAACCACAACTTGGGAGATAACTCACTTGGATTTATCAGGAGGAGCAGAGCAGCTGAGGACTGGAACGTGACCTTGACTCCTGGCTAAGCCAGTACGAGAGGAGAAAGGAATTTTGTTCTCATTTAAGAGCGGTCTCAGCTCATCCTCCTCAGCCTGAGTCTTCCTTTGCACACACCAGTAACACCCAGAATGGTCCCTGGAAAACTGTTCCACCAGATGAAAAGTAATGAGATTTTAACACCACGACTGGAGCCCTTTAGTCTTCTGGCTCGTTGGGCTGGGATCGATATTCTTGGCTGTACTTCCACCACTGTAACCGTACTTCCCTCACAACCCCCGCCCCGTCCCCCCAGCCCTCCCTGGGGAACACGGCTCTGAGAGGAAAACAACCTGAGATCAAATCAATTAATTGCCTCTGCATGTGCCGATAAATGCAGTGCGGGAGCTGGGCGCGTTCAGCGGAACGCGAGTGAGCAGAGCAGGGAAAGCACAAGCCCTGCCCTCCGGCCGGGGCTGGGGGCTCCGGGGGCACTCACAGCACCCAGCGTGCGGCTGGGGAGGCTCGGAGCCGGCGGGGCTGAGAGGGATCGAAGGATCACGCGGAGCGCGGGATGCGAGCAGCCCTGCGGGCGGGGAGGGGAGGGGACGGGACGGGAGGGATGCCCGTAACAAACCTGCGGCTGCAGAGTGTGAAGTACGAGTTCATCGCTTCCAAATTAAATCCTGTGTCACCCAAACGCAGGGCTCGCTGCAGGAGCCTGAGGCCGCCGGGCAGGGACACCCTGCAGGCGCCGCACGGCCCACGGTCCCGTTGCTGATATATACAAAAAGCCCTGGAAGGTTTCCCAGCTGGAGGGGGATTCCCTGGATTAAGGTGAGACAATTACATGGAGAGTTTGACCTGCAGCTGGGTGAGGCTGGGGCAGAACGTGGATGGACGTGCTGCCCTGCTGGCCAAGGGTGTGCGGCAGCTGCGGAGGGTGAGCAGAGAGGTGGCACCTGCCTGATGGCACCAACTGGTGGCAGAGCTGGGGCTGCTCACGCTGACCCCT
>VXBT01010555.1:43873-62168 GCA_013400235.1 Oriolus oriolus | reverse complement strand
CCCCTCCTGCTGAAGGAGGGGACAGGCGGGACTGGTTCCTTCCTGCTGACCCATGCTGGGGTGGGCGGGGGGGCTCAGGGCCGGCTGATCAGGGCTCCCAGCACAGCCCTGCTGCCCTGGCGCTGCGCAGAGCCAGCTGCTGCTGTGCTGGGCTCCGGCAGGCAAGTGTGGCGATAAGCCAAGTTGGCTAATTGAGATTCGTACTAATAGGGAGAGGAAATTACTGAGCTCTACCACCGAGACAGCCGAGCGGGGAGTGGGTACCAGCGGCAGCACCGCCTGCACTGGCACTCGCCCGGCCGCAGATGAATCAAACCCGGGGCTGTGACTCAGGATCCCAGCATGGAGCCACGGCACAGGCATGGTCAGTGGCTGGGAAAGGGCTCAGGAGCAGGTTGGGATGTGCTGGAACCAGCAGCCTGGCTTGCTCCTGGCCGGGAGAGGAGCCCAACCGCTGGCAGCACCAGCAGTGGTGGCTGGGGGAAGGCAGCAGCCGCCAGCCTGGCCTGTCCACAGAGCACGAGCCGTGCTGGTGGCGTGCCCAGGGCTGTGCCCAGCTCTGGAGGCACAGCGGGGTGCTGGGAAGGCACACCCAGGTGAAGCATTAGCAGGGACTGTGAGTGCCAAGAGCAAGTGGCTGAGCAGGTTCCAGAGCCGGAGCACGTCCCCCTGAGAAACCATCCCAGTGTCCTTTACTCAGGCCCAGCTGTAAAACTGGGAGAGGAACACATGGAGTTGCATCTGCTGTCATCGGGGGACAGGGACCTGGTGGCTGAGGATGTGACACCTGGCCCAGCTGCTTTGAGGGCTGTGTCCCCAGCCAGGACCCCGAGCAGCTGCCTCATCCATCCCTGGAGCCATTTCCAGCCACAGCTCCCAGGGGCAGGATTCCCTCCCTGGAGAGCATCTTGGAGGTCAGAGGGGGCTTTTTGGGATGGCAGCCCTGTTGTGGTGTGTGTTTGGAGGTTGAAGCTGTGTGTCAGGTGGCTCAGCATTGCCATGACGACGAGCATCAGTTGGTGAACAGAGGGAGTAAAGGAGACAAAATAAATGTCAGAGTGTGAATAGATGCCGTGGAGCCGGGGCTGCCCCCCTTCCCGCCCCCTCCCCCGGGCAGCCGGGCGTGTTGCTCTGCCCATGCCTGCTCAGCCCGGGCCTCCATTGGTGCAGCCCCACTCTGGCAGTGCCTGATGGCTGCAGAGCAAAGGGACACATGGGCGGGCAGCTCTGGGGTGCGTGAGGCAGAGTCTGCTGGCTCTGGGTACTGGGAGAAGGTAGGTGAAAACCCAAAGCTGAGAGGAGGAGGAAGAGGAGGAGGCTGGGGGCTGTGCTGTGGAGCTCGTGTCCTCACCGTGCCCAGTGCATCCCCTTCTCCCACAGTTCCCAAAGCAACGGGAGCAGGCGATTCTCCCTCGAATGCTGTGTCTCCCTCTGGATGACAGCTTGCCTCCTCCAGAGCTTCATCTTCAGGCTTTAATTGATGCCTGTCATGCTGCTCAGCTCCCCCAAGCACAGCCTGGGAGCGTGCCACTGTGCAGGACACCCTGAGGGATGGCTTGTTCTGTCTGGAGCCCTGGTCCCTGGTGACATGTCTTTCTGGGTCCCATGGCAGAGAGGACGGAGCCAGCAGGACCTGACCACATGCTCTAGAGCCAGGATGGTGAGGGGGCTGCCCTTCCTCTAGGGAGATGCTGCAGTTCCTCCCACCTCCCCCTGCCCCTTGCTGCTCCGGAGCAGTCCCACACTGTGTCTTCAGTGTCCCCATTCAGAACGTGAAGGCCCCTGCGCTGCTGCACATCCTGGCCAGCATGGGGTTCTGAGCATTTCCTGGCTTGTGTCTCCCCAGGAACCTTCCGAGGAGTGTGCAAGAAAATCGACCACTTCCCTGAGGATGCAGACTACGAACAAGACACGGCCGAGTATCTCCTCTGTGAGTCTGCTCCCCCATGGCACACATCCCCTGGGACCCCTCACACGCTGCAGGGCACCCTCTTCCTGTCCTCTGGCTTCACCCAGCAGGAGGCTGAGGGGTCACGGCCCCCCAGGCTCCCCGTGCAGCAGCAGGGACGCTCTGGGTTACCCAAGCATGGCCGTGCCACGTCGCAGTGCCACATGTCAATGGTACATTGGCCTGGCACTTGCTGTCCCCACAGCCAGTCCCAGCAGCTGCTGCACAGCCTGAGTCTGCTGGTCTCATCCCATGGGGGACTGGGACCCCACTGGTCCATGGTGCAGCACCACAGGGACACGTGTTCATTCCCTGTCCGTGCTGGTGTCCCTGCTCCCCGAGCCTCCAGCCAGGCTGGGTTTGCCTGGAGAGCACAAAGAGCATCTGCCTTGTGCTCTGCTGGTGGCAGCCAAGCACAGGGAGACAGAGGGAAATCAAACTGGCAACTTTCCTGGGAAAAGTGGGGCCTCATGTCTCAGGGGCCAGCAGAGCTTTGGGGCACAACCACAGGCTTTCACATAGAATCCCAGAGTGGCCTTGGTTGGAAGTGACCTTAAAGTCCAACCAGTCCAAGGGGAGGGACACCTTCCACTATCCCTGGTTGCTCCAAGCCCGGTCCAGCCTGGTCTTAGACTTCCAGGGATGGGGCAGCCACAGCTTCTCTGGGCACCTTGTGCCAGGGCCTCCCCACCCTCACAGGGAAGAATTCCTTCTGTGTACCTCACCTAAATTTCCACTTTCAACCACTTCCCTGAGGATGCAGACTACGAACAAGACACGGCCGAGTATCTCCTCTGTGAGTCTGCTCCCCCATGGCACACATCCCCCGGGACCCCTCACAGGGGAAAGCACGGGCAGCCCCAAGGCTGGGTGAGGGTGGCCCTGTGGACAAGGGGCACTGTCCCCTCAGTGCTGGGCACACACGTGTGTGAGCGTGTGCCAGGCACCAGCGACAGAGGCTGGGCACAAATGACACCCCCAACACGCAGAGCCACACGTGCGTGCCGGACTTCGGGCCCTGCGCTGAGGGCTCCTCCCAACCCCTGCATTTCCAAACAACAACGGGTGGCAGCAGGGGGGCAGTGGCAGCCCTGGGTGCTCTCTGAGCTGCTGGGGCAGGAAGGAATCCCGGGAGAAGGGCCCCGTGCCATCGCCTGGCGCTCAGCCCCAACCCCCCGGCTGACCCAGCTGCTGCTCATCCAGCTGTTGCTCTGGACTCTCAAATTTCCACATCTCTGCTCACCCAGCGGAGAGGAGAGCGAGTTTAATGGAATGGCTTTGCAGTTTTAGTAGATTAGTGTTGAAGTTCTCCCACCCCCTCTCACATTAAAAGTAAAAAGTCTATTTTAAAGCCCCCAGAGTGGAATTTTAATGGAGCTTCTCTGTATTTCTCTTCTTTAATAACAGTCCTAATCGAGGGATGAGAGCCCAAACCAAGGCACAGTGTATTTTTGGTGCAGCAGGTAGTGATCTGCTGCATTCATTACTCTCTACTGTCATTTTAGAAGCTGATCCATGTAGCAAAGTCCCTTCTTCGTGTAGTGCCCAGTCAGTGACTGCTGTCAGTGCTACCAGAGCTGATCCTGCGGGATGGAGCCCAGCACCAGGGTCACAGCATTGTCCAGGCTGGGTTCTGGGACCTTGGCATTCTGTTCATTTTGAAAATGTTCCTCCCCTACATCAGAAAATTAGTTTTTGTTGAAATTGAGGTATGTTAATTTGTAAATTTTTGCTTCCAAAGTAGCTGTGATAGTTTGGGCCCCATGGGAGAGGTTCCTGACCATGTGGTTAGCAGTTCCTCCCCAGCCTGGTGAGATCTGTGGGATTTCTGCCATCCCAGACTCCAGAGGCACTCAAGCCAAAACCTGAGGGTGGTGTGTTTGGTAATGGGAAGGTAAATTGCTGGTGCTGACTGTGTGACTGGCTTGGAGGACATAATTCCTTGATGTAACCTAGGAGGGGAAAAAAAAAGAAATTCAGGGTTTAAGCTGTTTTTATGGCTGGAATCACGCATTCTGCAGGGCTGGTGGTGGGCTCCAGAGCAGCTCAGGGACAGCAGGGATACTGGGAAGGAATTGTTCCCTGTGAGGGTGGGGAGGTCCTGGCACAGGGTGCCCAGGGAAGCTGTGGCTGCCCCATCCCTGGCAGTGTCCAAGGCCAAGTTGGACAGGGTTTGAAGCACCCTGGCATAGTGGAAGGTGTCCCTGCCCATGGCAGGGAGTGGGACTGGTTGGGCTTTAAGGTCCTTTCCAACCCAAACCATTCCAGGATTCCATGACGAGCAGAGGATTCATGGTGGGGACTGGTGCTGGGTCTCCCCATCCATCGTGGCAGCACAAGGGGTGCCCTTGCACGGATCCTTCCCAGGTGCTGGTGTTGGTGCAGGGAGTGCTGGGGGCTGATCCTGCTCCTCTCCCTGTCCCGCAGGTGCGGTGAGAGCGTCCAGCATCTTCCCCATCCTCAGCGTGGGGCTGCTGTTCTTCGGGGGCCTGTGCGTGGCCGCCAGCGAGTTCTACAAGAGCAAACACAACGTCATCCTCAGCGCCGGCATCTTCTTCGTCTCCGCAGGTAGGAGCTGCCCAGGGGGCTCCTCCAGCCTGGGGGGACGCATGGGAGTAGGAGGCAGGGTGTGGGTCCTCCCAGGCTGTCAGCACAGAGAGATTCTGAGGTTTGAGAGCTCTTCCATCCCTGTGGGAAAATCCCCATTGCAGGGAAGAACCAACAGGGGTCTCTGGCCATGGTCGCTGTGCCAAGGGCTTCAAGTGTCCCCCCCGCTCTGCCTCGAGCAGAGCCTGTGTGGGGGCTGGAGCCCAGGAGGGGCTCCCAGAGTGCAGCCATCCCACTGGGGGTTACCAGGCCCTGGGACAGGGACTGGGGGCTCTGCCCTCCATCCTGGACAGTCAGTGGGCACTGTGCCAGCAGCAGCAGGACCAGGCAGAGGGGCTGCCACAGCCCCACATGGAAATCGCTCTCTGGAGAGGCTGTTCCTGCTGGATTACTCATTTCCCTGTGCTGTTCCCCAACGCTTCCCCTGATTATCGCGTGACAATGTCTTTGTCTCAAGGAACTGCTCTATTTTGTGTTTTTCTTCTCCCCACAAAAAGACAAATGACTCTCCCTCCGTGGCTGGCAGGAGCTGCTGATGCAGATGAGAAAACAGCAGAGAGAACATAATCGATTCATTAAGTAAATCTGGGAGTGCACCAGCCTCTTCCCAGCCTGCGGCACAGCTCCGCTGGCTGCCCCTGTCCCAAACAAAGCCTCAGGACTCCACCAGAAATGGAAAGAGACAGAGCCATTCTGGCTTCCCTGTGCTCCCAGGGCCACGGCAAGCTGGGGTTCATGCTGGGGGGATCCCCCTGTGCCCCTCGGGTTGGCTCTGCTGCTGCATGGCACCAGCTGGGCTCCTGCGTTCGCTGCTCAGCAAAGCAAAGTACAACCAGCTCTTGAAATGTCCCTTTTCTAGACAAAATAGTGGTTGTTCCTCCTTCCCTTCCGATATCTGGGAATATACAGGAATACTGGGTGTGAGGGAATACATGGGTATCCCGAGGCATCATCAGAGGTCTGCAAGGGAATTTAGCCCAAGCGTGCTGGCAGAGGAGTTGGTGCCCTGTGGGGACACGTCCCCCATACACTCCTGCCACCCAGGTGAGCACCTGTGCCGCTTGTTCCCCTCTGCAGGTCTCAGCAACATCATTGGGATCATAGTCTACATCTCGGCCAACGCGGGGGACCCGGGGCAGAGCGATTCCAAGAAGAGCTACTCCTATGGCTGGTCCTTCTACTTCGGAGCGCTGTCCTTCATCATCGCCGAGATGGTGGGGGTGATCGCCGTGCACATGTACATCGAGAAGCACCGCCAGATCCGCGCCAGGTCCCACTCAGAGCTGCTGAAGAAGTCGGCCTTCACCCGCCTCCCCCCCTACAGGTACCGCTTCCGCCGGCGGTCCAGCTCCCGCTCCACCGAGCCCCGCTCCCGGGACATGTCGCCCATCAGCAAAGGGTTCAGCACCATCCCCTCCACCGACATCTCCATGTTCACCCTCTCCAGGGATCCCTCCAAGGTTACCATGGGGACGCTGCTCAACTCAGAGCGGGACCACGGTTTTTTACAGGTCCATAACTCCATCCCCAAAGAGTTCAAGGAGTCTTTGCACAACAACCCAGCCAACAGACGAACCACGCCGGTCTGAGGCGGGCTGGGCCGTGGGCAGGCTGCATGGCATCACCCTCGTGACGGTGTAACCTGTGAAACCCCGTTTTTAAGGACAAACCCAGAGGCTCCCCATGCCCCCGCCTGTGGGGCTGGTTTTTCACTCCTGAAATGCCACTGGCCGGGCCAGGCCGCTGCGCCCGCGGTGGGAGCGGGACCCCCGGCGGGGAGGGGACGGGGCCGCACTGGGACCCTGGCCCTGGTGCCCTGCAGACTGAGCAGGCTCCAACCCCCCGGGAGAGCGGCTTCCCGAGGTCTCCATCGTTCGTGTGATCATAACCGCAGTGTTCCCGTAGCTGTGTGTCCATGGAAATGCTGGCGATAGCCTTGTCTGTGAGAACCCTAAACCCGGTAGTTACATTTAAGTGGAATCGCCTGGAAGTCCGGAGCTGGAAGCACTGAGTTAGTGCCGGAGCGATGCTTGTGTTCCGAACCCCTTTCCTTGTCATGCTGGATGGAGGGCTCGGGCTGGGTTCCTCTATGGCGTTTCGTGCATGCATTAAATAGCTTGGAATTCAATTTTGTCATGTCGGGTTGGAAGAAACATCCTTTTGCAGTTTTCTGTGGTCTCGAAAGGGCTTATTTCCCTCCTTACCGTCTTTCTNTCCTTCCTTCCTTCCTTCCTTCCTTCCTTCCTTCCTTCCTTCCTTCTTTCCTTCCTTCCTTCCTTCTTTCCTTCATTCCGTTCAGGCCATGAAAGGACTCAGGAGCAGAATTACTCCAGTGACTGGTAGCAAGCATCCAGCGTTTAATTCACCTCTAATGTTGCAAGAAAATGAATTACTTCCCTACAGTTGATACACACACAGTCAGACATGACTGTCTGGGCACAGCTGAGGGGGCAACGTGCGACCGTGGTGCTGCGGGAGTGGCTGCGGCCACGTGCGGATGGGATGTGATTCCCTAATGGCTGGGAGATCCATGAGAAAAACAATAAAATTGTCCAGTTTGGCAAGTTCCTTGGCTGAATAGGTCGCACTGACCGTCCTGCGGGCACTGGAGAACCGCGCACCGTGACTGGCAGGGAGGAGGGAGGTCAGTCTGGGACTGCCGGGGAGTGTGTGAGCAGACGGAGGTTTGGCTTTAAACTCTCCCACTGGAGCAGAGCTCGTCTAAACGGAGGCAGTTTTGAAGCAGTCGATCTGTGATGATGTGTCACTTAATTGAAATCTTATTTAACCTTCTGACAGAAGTGACAGATTCCCACAGGGTCCCCTGGGGTGATCTGGGGCCAGTGGGACTCTCGTTTACTCCGCTGTCGGCAGAAGGGGAACATCTGGTGTGCATTGTGTGAGTCTGAACAGCCTTGCCCTGGGTCTGCTGCCCAAAGTCAGAGCGTGGCTGCTCAAAAGGCACATCCTAATCCTTCCTGGGAATAATGGGCAGGCCACTGGGAAACCTGGCACAGGAGCTCTGCTGGAGTGAAATCCTCCCTGGAGCTCCACAAACAGCCTCAGCAAGGGCTGCCTGTCCCTCAGCGCAGGACTGCAGGCCCTTTCTTCACAGAATCACAGAACGCTTTGGATTGGAATGGACCTTAAAGCTCATCTCATTCTAACCTCCTGCCATGGGTAAGGGACACCTTCCACTATCCCAGGCTGCTCCAAGCCCAGTCCAGCCTGGCCTTGGACACTTCCAGGGATCCAGGGGCAGCCACAGCTTCTCTGGGCAACCTGTGCCAGGGCCTCCCCACCCTCACATGGAGAATTTAAACTCCCTCACCCTCATTTGCTACTCTTGCAAAGGGAGTTGTTCGAGAAAGCTGATTCAGATGCTAATTAGGCCTCTTAATTGCCGTAGTTGCTGATTGCATGTGTTAAAAACAGTCAAAGGAGAGTTGCACCCCCATCTTAGGGCAATATTTAAAAGCAAAGCAGGAAAGGGCTGGCAGTGCTAAACACGGAATAGAATGGAGGGGAATAGCTCAACTGGAAGGGACCTACGATGACCATCTCGAAACTCCCGAACAACTGGTTTTGATCGGGGCTGACCAAAAGCTAAACCATGGCTTTAGGGGCACTGCCCAAATGCATTTTCAGCCCTGCCAGGCGTGGGGCACCGACAGGTCTCCAGGCAGGGTCTGGGCACCCTCGGGGCACAGGAACGCTGCGGTGCAGCCCCACGGCCGCAGTGCCGGGGCCGTTTGTTTGTGTTTAGGGAGGCAGAGCGGGCAGTGATTGAAGGTGTTTACTGCCACGTGTATTATCTTCCCTTTGTGCCGATGTCTTTCCCCTGGAAGAGAAAATCAATACCCAGGCTAAATCTGGAGGCTTCAATATTTCTCGGAGAAGTGCAAATCAATATGGATTTCTTAACAAGTTGAATTTCAATACCTGAAAGTGCACATTCTGCCTATTTCCTGACCTTTCCAATCCCCGGGGGAGGAGGATTAAAAAGATTTGTTCAAATTCAACAAATTGAATCAGCAAATGCCCCATTACCTTGTTTTCTTTCCGCCAGACCTTGATAAACAGTATGATAGCCCATCGTCTACGCGTGGCTGCCAGAGGCATTCCGACACCAGCCACGCCGACCCGCCGGGCATGGCAGTGCCTGTAGTCACCTTGGTGGGCAGAACAGCCCAGGGTGGTGACAAAGGGGCCGGGTGTCATGTGCCGATGCACCCGCTCCCCCTTCTCCGAGTGCCAGCGGACTCACATCCCACAAGTGAGCCCGATCCTCCCCTTGCTCCTGAGCCGGCTGATTTATGGTGCTGCAGTGCTCTATATTTATCCTACAATGGCTTTGTGCAGCGTTAGATCATCGTGGGAGCACTGTAAACACTGCAAAATGAGCGTGACCGTGTGGGCTCGATTGGCCGGAGCGGAAGACTTCGAGTGGTTCAGTCTTTGCCCTTGGAATGATTCCACGGGCAGGAGAGCAGGGGCCGTCCATCCCGAACGACGCCGAGGGAAACCTGTTGTGTCAGCGCCGGGTACAGCAGTGGCTGTCACTCGGGGTCACTCATAGCTCCCTGCAGGTGGAACGGCACTGGGCATGGTGGGGACGCGGGGCCGGGTGCTGGGTGCTGCCCCGACGGGTGCGGGTCCAGCCCTGCAGACACAGAGGGCTCTGGCTGGGGGAGCTGGAGATGGCTCCGAGTCACGGCTGGGGCGTTGCTTTGCCGGTCCCCGTGGGCTGCCGTTCCCGCTTGCCTCCCAAGGGAGGGGTTTAATTGCCGTGTTGGTGCTGTGATGACAAACCCGGCGGCGAAGCGCTGTCAGCCTGCGGGAGCTGGTGCTGGCACGGAGCCCGCGGAGGGGAAATGGCAGCTGGGTCCTGGCTGCAGCGCAGAGCTTTGCATTTCACCCTTTCTTCCCTAATTTCACATCTACATCAGGACAGACGCACTGCCCTCTCCGAGTTTTGCTGCAAGGGAAGCTCCCTAGTCCCTACTCCTGCAGGCTGTTCCTTCCTCAAAATCATCCTTTGTCCTTTCTGGCTTTGATTTTTTGAGGGATTTTAACTGTTTGCCATAGCTCCTGAGAGTCTGGGTAAGGCCATACCATTTACATTGTGTGTTGATTGTTTACTTGACGGACAGTAACGGTTTCTGTGGTGCCATTACTATATGTCATCTGAATCCAAACGCTGAGGTGCTGTAAAGGGCAGCCTTTCACTGGGGGCTAGAATAGCTTCTCCAGCATCGTTATCCTGCACATCCGTAAATCTCTGGCCGACCACAGCCACTAAACCCAGCTCTCAAAAGTTCCCCAGAAAATTTTCAACAAATAAGTCTTTCACCTGCTCTTTACTAATAAACTCCTGCCCCTCTGCCATTAACCTCCCTCCAGTCACTAGAGGAGAAAATCCTCCTTCACAACCTGAGCTGGTGTTGGAGAAGGTCAGCGGGAGTTGGGGGTCTTTGGAGATGGGAGCTCTGTGCCTGTGGCTGCAGCTCTGGGGCCGCTCCAGAGCTGGGGGAGCCCTGACAGGTGCCCTGGGAACACCATGGGAAACAGTGATGCAGGTAAATGCAGTTAGGAATTAATTACCGCAGGTTCTGATTGCCTGCTCCTGGTGCTTCAGTACCCGAAGGGAACCTACAGGACAGATGGAGGGAGACTATTTACAAGAGCATGTGGCAGGACAAGGAGGAATGGCTTCAAACTGTCAGAGAGCAGGATTAGATTAGATATTAGGAAAAAAACTCTTCCCTGGGGTGGTGAGGCCCTGGCACAGGTTGCCCAGAGAAGCTGTGGCTGCCCCATCCCTGGAAGTGTCCCAGGCCAGGCTGGATGGGGCTTGGAGCAGCCTGGGATAGTGGAAGGTGTCCCTACCCATGGCAGAGAGTTGCATGAGATGCTGCTCTCACTTTGCTGAATTAAAGTTTCAGCTTCTTTAATAACCTGCAGGTCCGCTGGAAAATTGTGACAAGTGGCATCAAGAAGCAACTCGGTAAGTTTATTTTGATGAAATACAATAATTATCATGCTTAGCAGCTGTTGCTATTTAAAATAAGAAAAAACGGGGCTTGCATTGAAAATGTTTTGTAAACCATGTGCACCAACAATCTGTTCCAATGAAACCAGCCATTATGGAAACGGTATAATAGCAGGAGCTCATTATGGAAAGTTAAATTGCAAATCATATTTTGTTTCAAATGAGCTGGATGAATGCATAATTTGCCTCAAAGAAATAGTTTTGTAGTTCTGATCCTCCTGCCAAGAGCTGAAGCTCTTGGGCTGCAGCTGCTGGGGCGGCCTGATTGTCCGTTTCAAACTGCAGGAAGTTTGGGTTTCAAAGGAAGATTTGAAGAGAGAAAAGGGGGAAAAAAGTGAAGGAATAAAAGGCAGAGCAATGGGAGCTCTCAGTTGGTTTCCTATGTGAGATTCTGGTGGTGCAGGATGGGTTTAATGCACACCAAGGGCCTGTGCAGGGTTGATCATGTGTCCCTGTGCTGGAGCCAGACCCCGCACCGTGGGCAGAGCCGGTTCCCCGGGAGCTGCGGTGACAGCCATGGTGGCAGCCCTGCCTGGGAAGGGCAGCACGTGCAGCGCCACTCAGGCTGGCGGGGCGGCAGCTTGGCACACGTGCCAGAGCACAGCTCCGGGGTCACCCCGAGCTCCCCCATGGCACAGCGCTGAGGGGGCTCTCTGTGGGTGCTCCCTGAGCTCTGCCAGCTCCGGCTTCAGCCAGGGTGTCACCGAAGCCACACAGCCACTTCACAGGCGACAAACCCCCAGCCCCACAGGACCTGCTGCAGGAGCACGGCTGCTGTGGCTGCAGCTCTGGTGGCTCAGTGCTTGCAGGGTTCTAATACGTGGTGCCTTGAGCCCAGAGACCTGACCTACAAGCGGTGGCACGTGAGATGCCACATGAACAGCTAATGGCATTTCCTTGTCGCAGGGCGGCTCCGGGGACGGGTAGCGGTGGCACAGGGGACATAGAGCCTCCGCTCGTGGCTGTGCCACCATGATGTGGCTGCTGGGAAGCCATGGGCAGGTGGTCACAGCTGGACTCTCTGCCATGGGGACCAAGCCCAGAAACTGCCCGGAGCCTCCCTGCGGGCTCTGGGTGGGACACGCTCACCACAGGTGACCCTGTCCCTTTTGGCAGGGGCACATGTCACAGCTGCTGTGCTCCAAGCACGAGGTCCGTGTGCCAGGGTCACCCCCAGCTGTGGTGGCTTTGCAGGATGAAGGAGCTGCCCCTCTCCTGCATCCCAGGCTGTCCCCATGGCTCACTCCAGGCCCTCTCGGGGTGCTCCAGTGTCCCCCAGCCCTGCTGCCGCATCCAGTCCAGCCCAGAGGCAGTTCCATTAAATATTAAATCCAGCAGCTGCTGGCAGTGTTGGGGGGTGGGTAAAGACAGCAGAAGCAATTTGCAATTAAAATCTGTTTATCTTAGGAAAGAAGTCCCGGAAACTTGTGATTAAAATGTTTATACAAAGGGCAGGATTTCATAGCCTGAATCTTCAGAAATCTTAGTGAAACAGCAGTGGCACAGGTGAGGTTGGCACAGGACAGATGGGAGCCAAGGCTCCAGGCAGTGCTGGGCACCCAGGATGGTGGTGGGATGATGGGGAACCATGTCCAGCATGCCTGGAGCAGCCTCACCAGCTTTGTAGAACAAAAGCCCTCGCCCAGGCACTGTGCCCAGCGGATGCAGGAGAGCAGCAGTGGATGCAGCTCCTCCCCTGGTGATCCCTGGCCACATCACTGCCAGGCACAACCAGGGTGGTTGGGACGGCTCCTGGCAAATACCTGTTGGGCTGCTGCTTTCCCCAGCACCCCTCCTAGTCCTCTAGAGGTGTTCTTGTGCATTTCCAAGCTTGTTTTTCCTCCAGTTAGAGCAGGTAGGAACTTCCCATGCAGAGCAGGTAATGTGAAAACATCTCCTGATTTGGGAGTTGTACAATCACAACCCCAAGCTCCCCCTTTGCTGGTCCTGCAGCAGCAAAGTCTGGGTTGAGAGTCTGAATTTAGATCCTCTTCATATTTATTTCATAGTGAAAATGAGAAAAACAAATAGAAGCAGAGGAAGGGCATTGAGCTGGCTCTGGGTGAGTGGAGAAGCCACAAATCACTCTCAGAGTGTGTCCCAGAGGCTCTCACCTCAGGGCTCAAGTGCCTTTTAACCTCCCAGATCATGGAAACCCTGCAGCCAGCGCTGTTGGGCTCCAAAAGAAGTCTTTGGGGCAGTTTTTCTCAGCTGAGATAGACCGAGTGCCCTGCACTGCTGCCCCTCTCCCAGCCAGCCCCTTCAGCAGCCTCAGCTGCAGCCTCTCCTGGCTCTTCTCCCATTCCTCGCTGCTGATCCAGGTGGCAGGGAACTCTGGAGTGCTGGAGCTGCCGCTGCCCTGGGTTAGCTGAGACTGCCAGGATGCCAGGGCATAAAACCCAGAACAGAGAAAATCATATTAAACAACTGTGAAAGAAATCATTTATTTCCATATTGTCTGTGTTTTAGATGGAAGGAAAAAGCCCACAACTCCAGCAATTTGACTTTTCCTGCCAAGCCACAAAGTGGCAGGCGGTTTGTTAGCTTAGATCATCACTGCTCAGAATGTAATTATCTTTAAAATTAATAAAAATGTAAACCCTGCTGATCAGAGGTTGCTAAGGGCTCTACACATTCAGCATCCCCTGCCCAGCACCCTGGGGGTGTTCAGCAATCCCTGGTGTGCCCAGCCTAGGAACAGCCGGGAGTCTATGGGGTAAGTGCTTCCTGCCTGGGTGTTGGGGGTGTCACTGAGCAGACCTGTCCTGGTGTCCCGACCTTTCCACCTGCCTTCTCCTGCCCTCTCCAGAGAAGCAGCTGGGAAGCCAGAGCCTTTCCTTGCAACACAGCAAGGAGCACACAATCAGATTGGGAGCTGAAGGAGCAGACACTGCCATGTTTTTGCAGGGTCTTCAGAGAAAGAATCAGAGAATCCCAAGCTGGTTTGGGTTGGAGGGGACCTTAAAGACCATCTCATTCTACCCTCTGCCATGGGCAGGGACACCTTCCTCTACCCCAGGTTCCTCCAAGCCCTGTCCAACCTAGCCTTGGACACTTCCAGGGATGGGGCAGCCACAGCTTCTGTGGGTAACCTGTGGCCAGTAAAGTGTTGGTCAAGAGCATGGGTGGGTGCCACAGGCATGGGGTGAGTTGGGTCCTGGACCCTCCTGGTCTCAACAACGGTGTGACCTCATGATGGAGCCCACATGGAGCCCACAGGCTGGGCTGAGGATGCCAGGCAAGGTTGTGGTTGTGGGATGGAAAGGTCAGGATGGAGAGGAGAGCTCAGCACAGCACCCATGAAGCTGCAAATCTACCACTGCTCTGCACCCACTCCAAGCTCATTAGTGGAGCCCATTAAATCTGGTGCTCTGAAGCACGGAGGGAAAGGAGAATGAAATCTGCCTGCAGGGCTGGCCAGAGCTGCTGGACACCAGTGGGACAGGCCTCAGAGGGGGTGCTGGCAGGAGCCGCCAGGCTCTGCCAAGACTTTGTTGAATATTCATCTGTAGGAAATGGTTATTCATGAGCACAATGAAGATTATCATTCTGAATTCCGAACTACTCAGCCCAGCTCCCGTTTGATGTGGTAAGGCTCTCTCGGTGCATTTGCATTAGAGAAAGCATTACTACTTTTGATGAGGAGAAGGATTACAGGAGAAATCTGCATAAATTTATTGGTAAATGTCATTTAGCATGTGTCCAAGTGTAATTCATCACAGGGCTGTAGTGCAGCCTGGTGACTCACACAGGGCTGGGGTTTTTCAATAGACAGATAAATAACCCTTGGGACAAAATTACCTCATTGATATTAAATCACTGCAGTTGCAGGTGAGCAGAGCCTGCTCAGGACAAGCCCCTTGGGGAATGCCAGTCCCAGGGGGATGAGTGACAGGGAAATGCCAGTCCTGGGAGATGCTCACTGCTCTTCCTCTGCCTGCTGAGCCTCACCCAGCTCTGCTCATGTGCCACCAGCCTGCCCAGTGCCACAGCCCTCTCCATCTGCCTCCAGCCTCACTGCTCCCTCCTGGCACAGAAACGTGCTGAGGACTTATCCCAGCTGCTGCTCCAGCTGTCAGGGACATCCCTGCACTCCTGGCTTCCCTCCCAGAGGCCCCCACAAGCCCAGCCACGGCCAGGGGCACTGAGGGACCCGCAGTGACCTCCTCGGGAAGGGTTTCCTTGCAAATCACCAGCTTGGTGCCCACAGGCCCCTTCAAGGCTCTGTCGGGGTTCATTCCACAGCTGCAGGGGTTGTTGCATCCTTGATTAACTCTCCCAAGGGATGTGTTTATCCGCAGCGGCACGTCCAGCTGCCTCAGCTTTGAGCTCCTCGGATTTCCCTGTGTGATGTAAGGAGGTTGTACATGTTGGCTCTGACAGGGTGAGGACTTTCTGACAGCCAGCACCTGCCACAGCGTCTGTGACAAGCTCAGAGCTGGTCCTGCTAAACCAGAATGTCAGTCCCAGGGCTTGGCTGGAGCTGGATGTCCTTGTCCATCCCCACAGACACCAGTGCCCATCCCTACACTCCCAGTGTGGTTTTAGTTGTGATTCCAGCCTGGCAGACGTGAAGGTCACTACAGAAACTTCATGGAATGTGATAAACATGATGGCATTGGGTCTCCTACCCCATGCCCTTTTTGCCACCTTCCTCTCTCCAGAGGAGGAATACCCCAGGGGTATTGGAAGAGCAGCTCTAGGCAGGGATTAGGGAGCTGTCTCTCGAGAACCAGCCAGTCACTGGCTTTTTTTATTGAATTTTCCACAAATGCAACAAGTTACACCCAAGCTCCCTGAGCTGGGGAGGAGGCAGTGAGCACATCTTCATCACGCCTGTGCCGTGGTTCAGTGTGCCCTTGACAGTGGCTCTTCCTGAGGAAGCCAACCTGAGCACTGGCAGCTCCAGCCTGCTCTTAATTCCAGCCCTGGCAAGGCTGGAGGCTGAATCCAAACCTCAGCATCCCCAGCCCAGGAACATCTCCCAGCTGTGGGATATCCATGTCTGCAGCGATTTCTGCTTTCACACATCTCTCCAAGCAAGCAAACGCCTGCTCCATCCTGACTGCCTGATACGCCTTATCACCATGTTAGCAATTAATATTAGCATGGTAGAAATTGCTAATTTGTGATATACAATAATTAGAATTCAATTTAATTACTCTCAAACTCTGCATACAAATGTGGCTTCCACTCCCGGGTTAGGGAGAGCAACAGAGGAGGAGAACATCATCCCTGATGACAAGGTGAGGCCAGCACAGCAGGGTGTCCCACCCTGTGGGTGGGTGGAAAAGCTGGGAAAAGCAGAGCAGCATTTCTAGGTGCCGAGCTCGCTGCCAGGGTGGGTTCTGTGGGAATGTATGTGGGCTGGATCAGGGCAGGCAGCACCCAATGCTCACCTGTGCCTCATTGCAGGAGAGGATGGGGCCTTTCCTCCTGCTTCTGGGGCCTGGGTGAGGTTGGGAAGAGGGATGCTGCTTCCGGAAACAGCAGAGGCTTCATAAATCACGGCAGGTACCACAAGGAAATAAAAAAGTGGGAATCACAGAGGGTTTCCCAGGAGTTGATGCCCCTCAGACCCATGTTGGGCCCTGCCTTGCAGGCTGGGATCACAGTAGGTGCAGCAGGAGGTGAGGGCATGGCCAGGAAAGAGCCTGGGCAAAGGGGAGCACATCCCAGAGATGGGGAGCACATCCCAGAGATGGGGAGCACTGGAAAGGCTCAAGGTACAGGGTAGGTACCAGCCACACACAAGCGCAGAGTGATGATGTGGTTCATGTGGGTCCTGGGTATCCACAGGGAAATACCAAAGCAATTCTCACAGAGAGGAGGTTTTCTCTGCATAGCACCAGCCAGACCAGTAACATCCTGGAGGCAGTGCTGGAATCTCTGCTCCCAGCAAGGCTGAGAAGCTGCAGAGTCCTGGCAGGAGCTGCAAGAGCTGCTTGAGGGCTGGAAATCTGTCATGGGATAAAAGATTAAAGAGGTGAGTCCTGGGGGTTAAAGATTGCTCAGTTGTGGTCTCCAATTGCCATGTGGGAACTTTCTGGTGATGGATGGCATAAAGAGGTGTGTAACAGAGAGACTTAAGCTGGGGAAAAAACACACATTTTAACAAAGGGAGAAATTAAACTAGGAACAATTCACTGACAGATGCATAGAAGGTTTGAAAATGAAGGACACAAATAGTGCTGGATTTCAGCTCACCCTTGCTGAGGGAAATGTACAAGGCACAGGGGCGTCCTGCTGGTCCTGCTTCTGGGGATGCAGAGCTGAGCTGGGGAAGGAAGAGATCCCCAGTGCCTTGGAGGAGAGGAGGAACAGGCGGTGTTTACCCACGGGGTAAACGGTTCTGGGAAGGCAGGAGCCCCCAAGCCCGCTGAGCAGGGAAGGCTGAGAGCCCTGGCTCTGGTGAGGCTGGCTCCCAAGGTGACACGGAGCTGGCGTGACAAGCCACCCCACAAATGTGTCCTGGAGTGCTCCCACCACAACCTCAGCTCACACGGATTTATTCCCTGTTTTGAAGAGCAAGCGCAGAGGCAGCAGTACCTGTGTGGAGAGAGCTGGATGAGGCCGTTATCTCCAAGGGATTAACGGCTGCTGTGACTCACAATGAAGATGACTCAAAGACAGACAGGATCCAGGGATAAAGTCAACCGTGGTCCCATCACCAGCCAATTCCACAAACTCAGCACCGTCTCCTGAGTGATTAGTGCAGCCGCGCGGGGAGCTGCAGAGGAGCAGTGCTCAGGTTTGGCTCTCCCTCTCCTGATCCTCAGCATCTGCACCCAGTGATAGCTGCTGTGTGCAGCCAGCCAGGCATGGCCAGGCTGGGAAGGGAGGGCTCCAGAGGATGGGGAGAAGGGGCCTTTGATCCTTCTAATTAATCCTGATTTCAAATGTATTGAGAAGTTAAGAATGAGGAGGGAAGCTGGGGCTGCTTTGATTTTGTGTGAGTGGATGGATGCAGACACGAGGCTGCACAGAGGGCAGAGATTAGGGAAGCAAGAACGGTTGGAGGCAAGGACCTTGGGCAGATGGGGAGTGCTGATGGGGATGGGCACTCTGGTGCTCCCACAGGAGCTGGTGGCACTGGGACCAGTGCAGGAGCTGCCAAGTGCCCGGTCAGTGGTGCCCAATGTGCTTGCTCTCTGCAAAGGGCTCGGAGACCACAGCGCAGCCCTGGTTTCTCCGTGCCCGTAGGAGTCACCGTCTCTGGGGCCACTTGAGCCGGGGCACTGGGACCGGTCACGTGCATGGGGCTGTACTGGGCATGAGCTGTTACTGATTTTGCTGCTAGCCATGACTGTATGCTACCAGGGGGCCATTGCCTGCCCTTCTGAATGGAAACAACCACCCAAACCAGAGCTTTTTGTTGGCTGTAGGGTTGTTCAGCCTGGAGAAGAGAAGGCTCCGAGGAGACCTCAAAGCCCCTTTCTGTGCCCAATGGGACTCCAAGAGAGCTGAAAAGGGACTTTTTACAGGACAAGGGGGAATGGCTTCAAACTGTTAGATTAGGTATTAAGAAAAATTCTTCCCTTTGAGGGTGGTGAGGCCCTGGCACAGGTGTCCCAGAGAAGACGTGGCTGTCCCTGGATCCCTGGAAATGTCCAAGCCCAGGCTGGACGGGGCTTGGAGCACCTTGGGACACTGGAAGGGGTCCCTGCCCCGGGCAGGAGCCGCCGCCG
>VXBT01010555.1:0-38407 GCA_013400235.1 Oriolus oriolus | reverse complement strand
TCGCCGCCCCAGCGCCGCCGCCCCGGCCCCCACGGGCCCTGCCCGACCCCCGCGGCCCCGCCGCGCCAGAGCGGGCGCCGCCCGCGCCCCGCCATGTCGTGCGTGCATTACAAGTTCTCCTCCAAGCTCAACTATGACACGGTCACCTTCGACGGGCTCCACATCTCCCTGAGCGACCTCAAGCGCCAGATCATGGGCCGAGAGAAGCTGAAGGCGGCCGACTGCGACCTGCAGATCACCAACGCGCAGACCAAAGAAGGTGCGTGGGGTTCGGGGGCAGCGGTGCTGCGGTGATGGAGCTGTGGCTGCTGTGGGCTCAGAGCTCTTTCTTTGTAGCTGCTGCTCTCACAACACCATCCGAGCAGTTCTACGTGCGGAGCATGGGTTCGTGTGCGACGGTGCTGCGAAAGTTTTGGTTTCCTGGAGTTGTAGGTAAAATGGGGGGGAGGATGTCTTAGCATAACAAACTTGCCAGCTTTCTTTGAAATCTGGCAGAAATGTGAAGGTTATAGGAATATACCACATGGTTAATTTGAATGGGGAAAAAAAAGTGTGTTTGATGACTGAACTTTGTCTTCAGTATCTTTTTGCCCCCCTTCACTGGAAGTGCTTTGCAGCTTTTTTTACTCGCCTTTCATTGAAAGCAAGTGCCCATTGCAGTAATTGCTCAGAAGCAACAATTTGTATCGAGTGTATCAGTGAGTTACAATTTCTGCAGACCTTTAAAGCCATTTGTACAATCAGCGTTCTGTGTATCAGAATTACTCTTCGGAATTCCTGGTTAACATAAGTTTTCCAAACAAAAGACACGGTAATTTGGATACTGCTGAGCATCGTTTCATCATGCTTGTCTAATTTTTTTTTTCTTTCTGGCACTTAGTGTTTGCTGTATCAGGGCAGTCCTGAAGTTTTATGGCAGAACATTTAAAGTGAATATATGCAAGAAATGTTCTTCGGGAAGTCATAAATTCTTTTAAATCTAATAAATAGTGCTTGATTCTGAGGTGTGAGTATGGGCTTGTGTTACAATGATGCTTCAGTTTGGTAATCTGCCATCCTAATAAGTTTGAATGTGATTAAAGAGTTCGGAGTGTGACTTTTCAGAAATAAAAAGAACTGTGTTTTCATTCCTTCAACGTTAGAACTTTTTATTTATCTCCCTTCTGGTTCTGTGTCTCAGTAGTTCTTTTCTTTAAAATGTGCACAGGTGGGTTTTTTTTCTCTTTCAGTGTTACGTCTTTAAACAGAATGCTCTGTAACTTCAGCCCTGACCTTCAAAGGGGTTGGAGTTAAAGCATCTGTTTATCTACAGATATTTAAATTGTTTCCAGGAGAGTGTGAAGAGACTTCACAGCGCAGCGATAGGGGTGCTGGGGATGCTGTTGTGTTGCGTGATAAACGTAGGTAGAGACGCAGTTCAGAAGTCTTGGATTTTTCTAACAGTATTGNGCAGGAGCCGGGCGGGCGCGCCGCGCTCGCTGAGGGCCGCGGTCGTTGCGGGGCGGGGGCCGCGGGCTCGCCACGATGGAGACCTGAGGCCTCCCCAGCCCCGAGCCCTGAGGCCGCGGCCCGGCCATGGCGCAGCGCCGCGGGCTCTGAGCNAACAGTATTGAATAAAATTGTGGAAAGCTTTTGGAATAAAATTGTGGAAAGCTTTTGAACACTGAGTTTGGTTTGCTTTGAGGGCTGTGCTGAGGAGGGTCCTTGCGCTGTGTCCGGAGTTGCTGGGGCACTTTGGGCTCCCAAAAGGAGCGGCTGACGTCACCCGGGCTGGTCGGGGCTGTGGGAAACAGAGCCTTGGCTGGGAAGGAGCTGTGCTGGAGCCCCGCTGGGGGCACCAGAACAACAACTGCTTTGAAGTAGGCCAAACACGTGGAGTTTGTTGTAGCAGGTGAACAGAAAGCAAAGTTGTTAGGAGAAAAAAGATGCTCGTACATGTCACCTCATAAAGTATTACTGCAGCATCCATCGTACCAGATTTGCCGGGATGTTACTTTGTTTTCATATGTAACCAGAGTCCAGGGAAGGAAAAGTGTTTGCCTCCCTAGAAGCTGTTAAATGTGGTGTTCCCTCAAGGTGAAGTTAAAAAAGGATTTTCCTGGGTCCTATGGGCAGGCTGTGTTGCACTTTAACCTCTGTGAAATGGGTATAAAATTATAAATATGTAACTATGTGAAATACATGATTTTAAATTCTATATTAGTGACACAGGTGCTTATTGAAGCTTTCCTAAGGGTGTTTTCCATGTGGAAAGGCAAAAACCCCCCTGTGTTTTGCAGAGCATAGCTAGAGAATGCATTTCCAAAATCTGTATCTATCAAATCTTTGGTTTATATGCACAAATATGAATCTCAGTTGTTATGAATCAGATGTAGATGCTTAAATTAACCTGCAGAAAATAAAGTAAAAACTAGATCGGGATATTCTGCCTAAGTGGGTTGTTAGGAATTCTTACATGTGGACGTAAGTATTGGGCTTTTATAACTTTTTCTATTCAGAAGTCAATGTTGAAATTATCTTGGAAAGAACAAAGTAAGGCATGAGTGGAGATGTGCTGCGTGTTCAGATTGTTCCAAGATCCTGGAAGCTTTTACAGTTCAGGAGCTGTTACTTTTCCTAATGGAAAGCTAGCAGTAGGAGAACTGCTAATATAAGCTAAAAGTACACAGGATTTTAAATATCTGTGGGAAAAAAGGATATGATGGACTCTGTAAGATTCTGGGAATGCAAAGTGAGTGGGTGGGACCTGTTTTATATAGGGGGTCCCTCTTCCATGCCTGCTATCAAGGCATGTTCTCTAAAGCCTGTGCTCAAGAATGGTGCTTTTAAACTTGCCTCCATTCCATTGGATCTGGAATTTTTTACCTGTCTTCTATAATAGGTGTTCCCAGAATATTGTGGAAGAGCTGCAAGCTCCAGAACTGAGGTTTCTTGAGTGCTCTTTCCTGCGCTGTGACATTCTGAAACAGAACACTTGGGAAATGTGCCATACTTACAGGGCAAAATACAAAGAAAATAAACCCAAAACTGTGCCTCTGAACTGGTGTGGGGTGGACGAATGGTTTCAAGGCAGAATAGCGCTCGGGCACTTCAGCCCCATGCTGACACCACACCAGAGCCAAGAGGACCTTAAGGCACGAGGCAGGTGGTGTAATCCGATTAATGATTGGAAGTAGGGTGGATTTTATTGACTCATCCCTTCTGAGTAGTGCAGGGGCTCTTGTGGGGCACAGTGCTGTGTGGTAAGAGTGCAAATGGAGATTCCCTGGGCTGTTTGGCCTCCTGAGCCAGCTTGTTCCAGAAGTGATGATCTGCCTGTTGTAGATGAGATCAGGGATGCCTGTTCTGAGGGAAGCAGAAAATCCAGCAGGAGTGGCCCAGTCTGTTACTCAGGAAGTTTCAAGGCTGCTTTCACAGCGATGGCTTGTCACAAAGTGAGCAAGTGCTGGTGATGAGAACGGAGTTAACAAATCCTGTCTAGGGAGAAAATGTGTTCTAGGGAATTCCTTGTGTTCTGGTGGGGACAGCCTGGCATGTTGGCTGGCATTCCAGCTCTTATGTGCACATCCTTCCCCCAGCAGCCTAACAGCCACTTAGCAAGGCTTTTCCCTGCCCTGGCACATGCTAGACTTGCCTTCCAAGGACTCCTGGTGAGTTCTGTACTTCACCTGGGTAAAAAACCTCTTCGAGTGCTCAGAGCTGCTTGGGCAGTGCTGTCAGACAAAACGGTGCGTGAAAGCAGGCCAGAAAATAATGTGGGAACTTTTGTAAATTCATACATAAACACAAATTATTAAAACTAGCAGAAATTCTTATAATAGATAAATTTAAAAGTGGGATTTTTAAATTGCTCATTCAATGTGAAGCAGCATAAACTTGCCAGCAAATCTGAGCTCTTTGCACTTAGCTGTAAGAAGGTTGTGGACACTAATGCAGTAGTTGATGTCCGATTTCTAAGTCAGTGTGAGGCAACAGTCAGGATAGCCGATGTTAACTAGATTGCCTTCATTCATGCCTTGAAATACTTCTTTCTCTGGACTTTTTCAAGCTACTATTTTCTTGCAGGATAAATAGCAGGTTTTAGACTGTTGTGTCTCTTCTGCTCTTGCCTTTAATATCCAGATCTTTCATTGTTTTTGCAGGTATTTTGGGTTAGTTCAGTACTTTTAGTCACAGCTCAGATTGACAAAATCCAGTAGCCACTGCCTGGCCATCACTAGTGGTAAAACAAGTTTGTGCTGTATGGGGAGTGGGAATGAATAGTGTTGCTGCCTCCAGCTTTGAGCGTTTCTGTTGGAGCTCTGCTTGGACAAGTGTGAGCAGTAGCTGTGTGGAGTTGTCCTCACTGCTCACCTTGAGGTGTGGAGTCATGGTGAGACAGTGACAGGGCTGTGCAGGTCCTGGGAGTTGTGAGTCTCTGCCAGGGGATGTTGCTGCCCCTGAGGAGCAGGTTCCTGTTGGGAGATGCCAGTTTAATCTGAAAGCCTTTTTGTGAAGCCGCTGTTGCTTATCCTGTATCTCTGAAATCACAGTCCAGTGATTTGTGATCTGGACGAGAAAGAAAGAACACTTTTTTTTGACTCTGTTCCACAAGTAGAAACAGCTGCTTTGGGCTCCTAGAACTGCAGCTGGCACCATCTTCCAGGTGTTTGTCTCGGCCTCAGCACTACTTGAGCTCCTTCTCCATCAGAAAGTCCTGGTGCAGCCTCTCTTGACAGGTGGCTGTGTGAGGAGCAGAGCTCTAGGGCATGTGTCAGGATGTGACTTCTGTAAGAGCTGCTGTTTCTGTCATTGCTAGTCCTTTCACCTACAGTTTTCAACTACTCTGCAGTCCAGAGGAATCTCACTGTTTGGTTCCCTGGGGGGAAGATCAGGAATTCGTTTCAGCTAAATGATTTCTCAGTTTTCTGAAGAAATGTTCTGTTAGTTTGAAATAGAAGTAAAATTTTAATTTCATGGTTGAATTGATGTCTTCTGCTAGGTATGTTTTGGTCTAAGGGAGGTTCCTGCCTGTAGGAATAATAAACTGAAAAATGGAGCATGAATTGTGAGATGCTTGTATTTTTTGTGTGGCCACTGAGCAAACTCATCCTGACAGAGCTTGACTAGATACATAACAACTCTGGGTTTCAGATCAGGTCCTGATTCAGTCTGCATAGGTAAGGGATTGGAATCGTGGGGAAGGACTGCTCATAAATATTGCTCTGCAATATTTAGTCATATCCAGCCTGTGTCAGTTCCGTATAAAAACCATTGTTATGGAGAGATCTTTGCATTTTAAGCTTACTCAAAGTGTGTCTGAGTTGGATTTTTGTTTGGGCCTTATGTAAAAGGTCAGGAGGCTTTTCTTCTCTTCAGACAACCAGGACAGTACAGGCCAAGGCAGAGCAGAGATAGCTCCAGGCGCATGCTTGTTTTCCAAAGGCTTTTCAAGGCTGCCTTCAGAAGTCATTTTGTGTGAGTCCGTCTTCCCTACAGAAAGTGAATGGAAAGAGCTTGTATCTCTTTGGTTAGTTCAGGCTGGATGGTGAGCTTAAGCGGGGAGGTACCACTTTAGTTTGAGCCACTTCTGTCCTACTTGTGAAAGCAAGCTCAGAACCCCCTCAAGTTTCTGTGCTCGAAACTCCAGTGCTGCCAGTTTCAGTTGCATTTCTCTGTCAGGCCCTGAGCAGCTGCCCAGCCTGGTTGGGGATGGTGCAGCTCCAAGCACAGAGCTGGTGGCTCTGCTGTTCTGCCAGGCCTGAGCAGGGCAGTAGAGGGGAGTCAGGTGTATTTAACGTGCTGAATGCACTGGTGCGGAGTTTCCTTGCTTTAGCTGGTGCCTGGTTTGTTCAGGACAAGCAGTCTCAGACTTTAGAATCTGTTTTATGCAGGTGAGGCTTGGATGTTGTTTGTTTTTCTCTGGAGATCTCTTGGTTTCGTAGCCAGACAGAAGCAAAAACAGCTTAAAACAGATCAGGGAAGAACCTCATGCATTATCAGACTCTGCTTTAGTGTCATTTGAAAACATTTTTCTCTTGGCATTCAAACTAACTTTTAAAACTGAAAACTATTTTGCTGCTTGTGTTTGATTATCAAACCTGATGATTCCTTGAAAGGTGCTGTTGGTGTGTTGAGAGGATGAAAGCCTGATGTTACATACAGAATTTTGCTTTTAGATCTGTAAAGGGATTCTCAAAAGTGCTCTGTAATTACATATTAAATACATTCTTACAAATTGACTAATGCTTTTTCTGTATTGATGTTGTTTCCAGAATACACTGATGATAGTGCCCTGATTCCCAAGAACTCATCGGTGATTGTGAGGAGAATCCCCATTGGAGGAGTTAAAGCTACCAGCAAAACATACGTTATGTAAGTACTCCAAACATTCTCTTCTTTGGGAGGGGGTCAGGGTGCCCACTTTGTTACTGACAGCAGTTGCAGAGGCACTCAGGTTGTAACTTGCTTGTTAAAGCTGCTGCTGGTGTTTGTTGTCATACGGTAGATTTTAATGTGTCTGTCCCAAAGGAGACTTAGATTTTGGTGTTCAGACACCAACAATGGCAACTTCTGAGATGATTCTGTTGAGTTTGGTTTGGGGTTTATTTTTCTGAGATTCAAGTGCAGATCCTATTTCCTCTACTTGGGGAGATTCCCTATTATATGTGTCTGCCTTTTTAACAAAGACAGGTGCGCATTGTAACGTAAACTTAGCATTTGTTCCCATCTCAGAAGAGTTTGATTCTGGGTATTTGACTATTGCCTGCGTTTGGGGGTGGTGGGGCAGAATATGACAGGTATTTTTCTGCCTCAGATCTTGGGGAGTTGTGTAGTAGTTGTCGAGGAAGGAAAGACCAAGGGTTGGTTGCCAGCTGGTGAACCATGCAAACAAGAAGTTTCATTCCTAAGTGATTCCTGTGCGTTTCCTAAAGACAGTATCTGTTTGAGGCAAGAGAAAAAGAACCATACCCTAAAGGGTACTGGCTTTTGTGCGAGTACCATGAAGGAATAGTTAATCCTGTCCAAACTCAAATCTCAGAAGCCGTTTAGCACATTGCCAAATGTACTGGTTACCTTTCTGAGTCTGTCTGTACCCAAGATGGGTTCTGTGTTCCAGGTTTTAATTCTGTATTTCTGAAGTTTACACCTGATTCTCTGTGCTCAGTATTGATTAAAATCACAGATACTCAAATGCAATCCTGACTACAGGATTATTGCTGCATTGATGTTTTCATATAGTCCAGATCTATAATAGCTACATCAGCTCTGTTGGAATGGGCATGTTTTTCAGCCTCCTTAAAGCCATGCCTCTTCACCACCAGCAGGAGATACTATTAGCTTGTGGTTTTGCCATATCTTTCTAATGTTGGTTCTCAATAAAATACCCTGAGGAGTTACAGTGTGTCTTGAACAAACAATACAGCAACATCCTGGTACCCATGAACCATTTGCAAGCAAAAACTCCGAATGGATATGGCTCTGCATGTAACCTTGGGGTATGTTACTGCAGGAGTTGGTGCAGTGCTTCCAGGCTCTCCCTCGGGATTCTGCAGCCACAGCATTGTGCCTGTAAATGGCCTTGCTTTGGGGGTTCATTTCAGTGTGTGCTGAGTGCTGTCCTGTCAGTGCACCTCACCTGGTGTTGTAAAGCCCTCCAGAGAATCAAAGCTGGCATCAAAGATTCCGTCAGTGGTGTGGGGGGATCAGGAAAGAACAGCACTGCTGTGGTAGAGTTGAAAATTAACCAGGCAGATGAGCTTTCTGTTCCTCAGCTGGAAGCACTGCAGAAACCACTGATAGGGTGGTTAATGTTTGAGGATGGGGAATGTCTGCTGGAATGGTGGAGAGGCCTTCAGAAAGGCATTACTCACTCACCTTGCAGTAAATGGCTGAAGCAACTATTGTGTGATAATATAAAGTACTTCCGTGTACTTCCTCACTTTCAGGAGGTATAATTGGGAGCCTGGGGGGGTTTAGCAGTGGCAGGAAGCTGAGCCTCTCCATTGGCATGTGAATTCCCCAGCAACCTTTGCATTGCTTCTGCTCATGGGATTCTTTGGATGATGCATGGATTGTTTGTTAACTCTCTCAGTGGCTGCATGTGTGGTTCATGATGAGGAGCATGCAGGTCCAGACCAACGAGTATGTGGAATCTCAGCAAGTTTTCAAATGTAATACGTATTTCCTAAAATATTGTAACATATTCAAGATTATCTTATAGCAAATTCTGGCAATTAAGACCTTTTTTTTTGTCACAGGACTCCTAAATCGCACAAAATCCTAGAAACTACTTTCAGGTGACATTTCTACTACTATTTTTAGTCAATATAGCATATGTAACATGTTTAATATTTTGGCACTTTGATGGCTAAATATAGTAGATCTCTGAACACAGTGCTTGGGCTTCCACAAAGAAACACTGTTCTAGAGACTGTGCTGCTGACACTGTTGTGTTGCCCCTTTGTCACGTGACTGTGCTTTTCACTTGAGCAAACTTGCACTTGTAGATTATCACTGTTCTTTCATAGAAACTAAAGCCCTGTACCTGGTACCTGTGTGTGATACCAGGGATGTACATGTTGGCCAAAGCTGCCCCAAGCTTCGGTGATGGATTATTTAAGAACACAGAACTCTAGTAAAGACTTCGTGGGTTTGATGCTTAGAGAGCAGAGATAAAATATCTGAGGACTTCCTCTTGCACTGTTGTGTTCTAGATCTGTAAGTCTTGAGTAATTTGTGACAATGTACGAATGTGATGTTGGGGGGTTTTTTAGTTGCGCTGAATGTACCAAGACAGAACAGTTTATGTTACAAATAAATGTCCACATTCACTAGAGTATTGGAGCATAATGTTGTGATGTTCAGGTTCTGGAATCTTTGTGTCGGGTACAAGTGAATTGTTTTAAATTCTCATCACCTTTATTTCTTCTTCTAGAAGTCGAAGTGAGCCAGTGAGTGGAACATCAAAAGCAGTATGTAAAAACACAATCTCACACTTTTTTTCCTACACACTGCACTTAATTCTAAACAATGCAGCCTTTTATTAATTTGCCAAACGTTAATATATTTTCCATTAAAACCTAGTGTATGTTGTAAATACATTGTATTTGATTCAGCATAGTAAAAACTGGGTAATGCCATCATTTGCAGAGTTCTAATGTGAATATTGGTATTTGTGCCTAGTAATGCATTGTATTTCATATTGAATATGCCAGAATCTCTCCTGTATGACTCTGTGTTGTACAGATAATGTATGATCGTTTCCAGATCCTGTAGGCTCAAGGTTTGCACACTGAACATGGTGCCATGTTCTACATCTGTCTGTCTATAGCTAGTGATATGTATGTTTGTATAGGTTGTTGTGTGCTTTTTGTTTCTTGCAATAAAAACTGTTTGGAGTGTATTTTTTGCCATTTTCACATTGTATCACTTAGCTTTTGTTTTTAAATACCTTTTTTTTTGCCTATTGGTTTTTGAAAATGTTATCAAAAACCACTGAGAAATCATTGTTGTGAAACTTGGTGCTGTTCCTTACTTTTGACTTGGGGGTTCAAACAAATACCAAACCCAGCATATCCCAGATGTTTTCAGGACAGTTCTGTGCAGATAAATGATTCTTTCTTGTGTCCTTTAATATTTGGGTATTTGTTCCTAAAACTGTATAATTGAAGTGATATTGTTTGGGCCCCCCCTGAGTACAGAAATGTTTTAATAGCCTGACGTGAATTTCAATATCGCTGCTACACAGAGTGGTATTCTAAAGTTCTGCATTTGATCTCTCCTCTTTATCTGGTGAAGCAGTTTAGTTCAACAGTCTGCAAATGACAATATGTAACACAAATTCTGGCACCAAGTTAGAGCCTGGGGCATTTGAGGGGTAAAATCCCTGTCACTTTTCTTAACTTCTGCCTGCAGCACATTTTTGGATCTGGGTGACTCCAGGGTTGGCTGCTGCTGTAATTCCCAAAGGTTAAGCCTTTCTTTAGTATACCACCACTTGGAATTCACATTTTGAAAAGGGACAGCATTTTCCTTCAGGTTTGCAAACACTGTCACGCTGCTGACATATAATCCCACACGGAAATCCGTGCCTGGTGATGGGCTAGATCTTGGTATGCCACTTGGGTCAGTACTGTGTGCAACTATGCTTTTCCAATAGTCTTTAGAGTATCAAAGTACTATTTGGTGGGGTTTATTTTTCATCTTTATTTTAAGTATAACTGCTTCTCCTTCACTAGACTGGTGTGAGGCATTACACTAACCCTGGATCATTGGTTCTGATCACCTGATCAGCTATTAGGATAACTTAATCTAGAAATTCCTGAACTCTGGGGCTGTGTTCTGGGAAGAATACAGCCTCTGGTTCCCATGGAAACAATCAACCTCAAATTGAAAACTTGCTCTGTGTAGGTCTAAAACCACGAAATGTAACATCCATAATTCTATTGCTGATTGATTGAAATTCCTTTTGGAGATGAATGCCTCTCATTGTGAGTTGGAGTTAGTTGAACTGGCCCAGTGACCCTAGCAGTTAATGTAATGCATTTATGTAAACCACGTTTATAGTATTTGATCAAATTCAGATGGGTTTTTATTTCTTGAAAACAGTTCTTTTTCTTTTTGTTTACTAGCGTGTGTATAAACACAAACCACATGTTCATAAATAAAGTTAACATTCTTTTAGCCTCGTGTGTTCCCTGGCATGTCTGTATTACATTGCTCAGTAGCATCTTACCATAAGCTAACGTAGATGTGTCAAAAAAGGAAAAATCCCAGAGTGGGAGGGAAGACTTATCGTGAGTAAGAACTAACAGCAGGAAAGGAAAAGCAAAGCAAAGCCATTCCCTGGTGTGCTCCGACTGTCCCTGGTCTGGGAGGGTGGAAGCCTTGCATTCCTCTGTACTGGCCCTCTCTCACTGGAAAAGCCCTGCAGCCTCAGCAGCTTCTGGAGCTGGAGACACAAATAGTTTATTCTTAAAGCTAACTCAGGTCTTGGTGTGGGTGGATTGTTTGCCTTTATTTTTTTTTTAATACACATATTTCTGCATGTATTTCAGAGCAGAAGCTGGGTCTTGATGTAGTTGGAGTAAATCACTAGGAATCTTGTCAGTTATTGATGGAGAGTAAAGCTGCGAAGTTAAAATCAGTTAAGATTTCTTTTTTTAAAGGATGCACAAAAGTGTCTTCTTTTTAATATTTCTTCACTGTCATACTCTTCTGCCAGCTGTAATTCCACCCTTGGCACAACCAAAGCCAGGGCATGGGGCCTTTCTGCTTTAGGGTCAGTGTCTTGGTGCCTTCCAGGCTCCTTGGAGGCTGTGGAAGGACCGAGCTGTGCTCATTGGTTTAGCACCATCAGGTGCAACTGGGAGCTTCCTGGCTGAACTTTTAGTGTAGCCAGGCTGTGGGGTTTGGGGAAAGCCCTGTAATTTCAGTGTAGCACTCCAGCAGTGAGATCAGCTTTTTCCTCCTCTTTTCTGTCCCCTTGCCCACTTGGCTTCATATAGTTTCTGTTCAGTCTGCTGCATGACATGGGAGTTAAAACATTGGCTGTTGAGTTTAGGGTTTGGGGGTTACTTTTTCTGTGTTGTTTTTTGGTTTTTTTTTTACAATAATGCTTCACTGTTATCTTAGGGTTGCCTACAAGTTCATGGAGATGTTTCTACTGGACTGTTTTGAGGGACTGCCAGGAAATACTTCAGTAGAAATTTAAAAGGAAAAAAATGGGCAAAAGTGTAGGATCATTGAAAGATGGCCATGGGCAAATGCACTGAAGAGTACATTAATTATCTGTTTGCTGCTTTTGGTAACTGTTCAGTATCACCTCCTTTAAGAAATTAGACTATTGCCGGCAGGTTGTATAATAGCAGCTTCCTAAAAAAACAGAGGAAAGAATTAATAGTTTATTAACTGTTGTGTTTTAGTTCCTGGTCAGTAGTAGACCATTTCATGCTACAGCTTGCCTAATTTCTTGTTTGTTTCTGAAAAAACACAAAATGATAGCTGTGCCTGCCCTGAGAGAACACTGGCCTGCTTTTTCACATGTGAAAGAGTGGCATGTAGAACATGAAGCTTCAAAATGCTTGTGCAGACCCTTTTGAGCAGAACTAGGTACAAAGCTTTCTGGAAAGGAGAGGTGAATCTTGTAGTAAGACTTGCAGAGGAATGAAGGTCTTTTTGTCTAGATCTCTGTGTTCCTCTCCAAAGACGTGTATTTTCAAGAATTCTGTAGTCAGTAGTACAGGAATGCTGTATGTACTTTCCTGAAAACACAGAAGAGGAACAACTTCCTGGTGTGAGGAATCATCTTGTGCATGGAGATACTTTTTCCCAGAGTCTGCTAAAACTGTTCCCTCGAATTCTCCACTACTTTAGGTAGTAAAGGACAAGACGTTTTTTAAGGAAAGGTTTTAATCTCTTTGCTGACCTGTTTCGTGACTTCTTGGACATCTGTTCAGTTCACGTTGTGAAATTTTATTCTACATTTTTTAGCAATTTAGATATATTAAGCAGTGATTCAAGTGTCTTTCTGGTACTGTTGTGCTAGCTCAAGTGCTGCTCACAGCATGATATAATTCAGTGTACTGCAGAAGGAACTAGATCTAGTTAACCTTTTTACTTGTGGTAAAACTGCTCTTCAGCACTAGTTCTCTGGCTTCTAGCCTGAGGAATTCATTCCTGAGAGCTGTTCCATAGGCAGCTGGGAGGAGAAAAATGGAGACAAAAGTTCCAGGCTTGTGCTCTGAATCCATGTTTTTGTCATCAAGAGTATGCTTTGCACTTTCCTTTGTTCATTTAGCACTGGGCTGCTGTTAAAGATCAGATTTGGTCTGATTGCAAGGAATAATCTAAATTCTCACACTTTCCAAACTGATTTGGGTGATAGGGCCTGTGATCTTATACAAGAAATCAGTTTTCTTAATTTTTATAGTCTACTTTGTCATTATAAACACCTTTATGTAAACGATTTAAGCAGTTGGTTTTTTTTCCAAAGTGGCAGATTGTGGCTGCTGTTCTTGATTGGCTTTTATTTGGGTTTATTTGGGTACTGACAGGAGGGGCAGGGTGTGTGTTTCAAGGCTGCTGGGCCTGGCCTTCGTTCTGACAGGCACATGTAGGTTCACAAAATCATCACTTTGTGCATTTAGAAATTATGAGACATTCACTGGTTCATTTACAAGCTACACTAATATTAAGTTACCTGGAGTGATACTTCTTCCTCAATAAACTTAAATAATTTTTTTAATCCTTTTTAACTGAAAATTGACAGCTTCCTTACCCTTTTGAAAGAGGCCTCTCTCTGAGATATTCTGAGCAATAAGTAGATCTCCAGTGGGGTTGGTAATTTTAATTTTTTCTCATAAGCATGTAGATACTCTTAAGCCATCATAGATTTGGACTTTGTTTTGAATAAATACAAATTACACTGGGTTGGGATTGCCTCTGGGTGACACTCGGGGATATAGCACAGACATTCAGACTATAGTAGAGGTTAACTATTGCTGTGTTCTGACTGTAGAACTTGAATATGTGTTTAATTTTTTGTGAACAGATTGATGACTCTTCTGCATCTATTTCTCTGGCCCAGCTTACTAAGGTATATATATATATTCTTGTCAAATACTTTAAAAAGTGTTTGCTTCCTATTTTTAAATTGATACTGTGATCTATAGGTGGATAACTGTTGTAATTGGAAAACCCCCTTTTTATTAACTTAAAGCATTTATTTTAACTTTAAAATGTGTGTATATTTTGATACTATCCTGTAAAGAGTAGTTCCCAGTTTGGGAAGATAGAAGGGGAGTACCTTATCAGCCTCAGCATAATGTTGCAGTATTACTCATCCTCAAGACACAAAGAAGAAGCTCTTCAGAAGCTGTTTTACCGTTTTTCATACGTTTCATTAATTTTGCGTTGGAAACTAACCCAGTTTGTACAGAAGAATTTAATTGGCTGTAAGTTATGGACATTCCAGGGGGGTGTGACCAGCCACAAGAGAAGCGGTTCTGTACCATGGACAATTGCATGGCTATTTTTGAATTCCTAGTCATAGTTACAGACCCATTCTCTGAATGCTGCACAATTCCATAAATTGTGGGATCTATACAGTGGACAACCCGATCTAATTTGTTTGAACGCAGACTGTGTGAATTGTGTAAATGTACCTCATTGTTTATAGGAATATACCAATGTGTATGTGTGGCATCTGAGCAGCTGTGACCTTCTGAAACTGTTGTAATGCCATGTTTTGCTCGGGAACTGCTTGCATTTTTGCTCACCAATGTGTAATTTGTCTGGGAAAGCACTAGTGACTGCAGTGTGTGGACAGGCGAGTGCTCAACCACCAGTCCCTAAAGCTACAGGCGGTAGAGTAGACAGGGCCCGAGGCAGAGCAGCTAGTTCTTTGTCCTCAAAATAGAGGCTGGAGTTCATTTCTAATAAAAAGAAGCTCTTCCCAGTGGTAACTGTTCCCCTCGTCACTACAGAAATTAAATTGTGTACATTTGGCAAAAAAACCCACCATTATATATACATATATATATATAAATATCTCTAGTTTGGAAGGTAGCCACCGAAAGAATCGGTCCCCATTAGTGCTGTCCCTAAACGTGTCCTCGGGTCTGTAACCTCATGTGAAGTTTTACTCAAATGTGCGAAGCTGTCCAAGGGGCGGGGGTACACATTTACGCTTTTGAGGAAATTTAAGTATTTCAGAAAAATGCAGGAAGATGACACCAAGTGGCTCAGCACTGTTACTCCCTCTAACCACTCTAGTGCAGCCCGGCTCAGCACGGAGGCAATGTGTTAACAGTTCTCTGGTGATATTACTATGTATGAAATGCCATATTTGAATTTTGGTCTATTCCTACTAATGTTTTGTGGCTTTTGGATGTGTTTTGTAAACCGTTTGGGTTCAAACAAATTAGTCAAGTATTATCTGTAAAGCTTTCTGTAACTGTTAATGGAAATGATTTCATAGCTGGCGATCCGGATTCTGTTACTGTGGAGAAACACTGTGTATATGAAACAACCATTTAATAAAATGTTGAAACTAGTTGGTTGCTTTTGTGAATGAATGCATACAAAACCAAACCATGAGTGCTTGAGCTGAGTGATAGGTGCTTGAAGGCCCAAGTCATTTATAGTCACTCCCTTAGACCCTGCTTGTATCTGGACTAGTGTGTAATAAAAACATTTGAACAAATATGACTTAAAAATCAGCTGGCTTCAGTAATTTGAAGATCTAGTTGTGCAGAAGGTTTATATTACAATTTGTGTGTTAAAAGGACATAGTGAACTGGAAAAAAACTGCAGGTTTTGTTTGCTGTAGTTAAATCACTTCGCAGGAAGAAGTTAGGAGTGGGGAATGTGCAGTTTGGACTGCCTGCAGCTCCTGATGGGCAAATTTCTGCTGAAAATAATCTTTTGCCTTGCTGAGGGATTGTAAAAGCCTTTAGTCCTTTTAATACTTGTATGTCTGAAGCCAAGTTTCAGCAACCAAACCCAACTGCCCCACCTCTGCAGTTCTGTGTCCTTTTAATACTGCAAAATGTAAATAATGCTGCTTGTATCCATCTTAATTCCTTGTCCAGTGGAGAGCTTCTCCTGCATATAGTCTGGAGCTTAAAAATCAGTGTAAAAATACTGGATATTGTGGTTTATCTACACATAGCTTCAGTCCTCTGAAGGAAATTGGATTGGTTACACAAGTCTTGCTGTAAGGTACAAACAGAGCCTAAGGTTTGAGTGCCCAAGAGTGCTCTTTTCTAGTAGGTTCTCAGGCACATAAACATCATGTCATGGCATAAGGACTCCCCAGACCATCTTCAGCACAAATCTGTTTGGTATAAGCAGCTGCTCTCATGCAGGCTCAGCTAGTGTAGTGCTGCTCTTTACAGGATTGGATGAGTGGTGTTGTCTTGGGCTGTGTGGGCTTAAATGTGTTTCTAATGTGTGTGTCAAATAATTACCTGTTGCACAGACTGCCAATCTGGCTGAAGCCAATGCTTCCGAGGAGGATAAAATAAAAGCTATGATGACACAGTCTGGCCATGAATATGATCCAGTCAAGTAAGTGTTACTAATGTGAAACTTGTTCTTTGAAGTTGATGTAAAAATTGTAGAGATGGTTTGTTGTAAACAAGAGAGACACATTAATCTCTTTTCCATTTTTTCTTCTAAAACTTGTAGTTACATGAAGAAACCTGTGGGGCCACCTCCACCCTCGTACACCTGTTTTCGCTGTGGGAAACCTGGGCACTACATAAAGAACTGTCCAACAAATGGGGTAAGATTTGGGGGACTTGGAGGGGTGCTCAGTTTTTAATTTTTACCTGAAGAGTTATATAACAGATGTGCAAATACTCACAGTAAGAATTGTATCTTTTGGTGTGAAGTACAGAGGTTACATGGCAGTGTTGCAAAACCCTTTGGATTCAAGAAGAAACTGGAATTGTAAATGTAAAATTTTATTTTCGCTAGCTCAGAGGCACTAAATATTAACATTCCCATAGATTTTTCTATGTGAACGCCTGTGTGTAGCTTGATATATCTCAAAATAAGTTTCTCCAAGCCCTGAATCCGGCTCCATCTGAACTGCCCTTTGGAGGAGGAGCAGGTTGGGGGGATTTCACCCTTAAGGAACCTGTAGTTAAGCCAAAGAATGTCAGTGAGTTCAAAACATTCCTCCATTGGTCTCTGGAACACCCTGGCTGCATTTGTTTAGGGAAAAGAGTATTTTAGTCCAACATGCTAGGTAAGAGGAGGGGGTTAAAGGCTTTTGTGCTTAAAGTAGTCATTGAAATCTCATTTTCAGTGTGGGCCTTGAGATATGTCTGCATTTCTTAACAGGACAAAAATTTCGAGTCTGTTCCCAGAATTAAAAAAAGCACAGGAATTCCAAGAAGTTTTATGATGGAGGTGAAGGACCCCAACACAAAGGGTGCCATGCTGACCAACACTGGGAAATACGCAATTCCAACCATTGATGCGTAAGTATGGGATTGGTTGGACTGATGCAAAAATGGAATGAGAGAAACCAGACAGAAATGTGTGAGTGGTTGCCACGTTGGCCAGCATCTGGAATTCTGGGGAAGAAGCATTGGCTTCCTCCATGCTGCTGTCTAACATTAAAATAGGGGGTCCTGCTGCTCATGCCCCTGGGAGCTGGTTAAATGTGAGGTGTGCTGAAACTGTTTCTGCAGAACATTTCAGCAGGGTTTGTAATTGGGATTGTTCTATCTGGGGGCTTATTTTGCTTCTAGTTTGTCTTTCAAAGGTTTCATGTAAAGTGTAGCAAAGCAGCTGTTGGACTGTGACTCCCTCCCTCAGATGTGAAGCAGGCTCAAGTTTTCCTGTTGCTATAAACTAGGAGAACACTTGTGTGTCCAAAATACGCGTGGTAGCCCTTCTGATTTTCTCTCCTGGATGTCCTTTTTGGAAGATGTAACACAGACTTATTTCAGTTAGAAAAATGTAATTACCTGGAGACCAGCTTTATCCTGAGCCTCCAATTCACATTCAGCCTGTGGCAAAGGAAAGCTGGGATTCATTTGACCTGATATGAGCTGTCAAATATTTTTCTAGTCTGAACTAATTTCTTAGTTGATCCAATGAACAGGACAGTTCTGCAGGAGAATTCCTCCCTACCTCTTCTTGTGTTAGGGCTATAGAAAAGTAGTTCAAACTGAACAGCTGTGTTTAGGAATGCTGATGGAGAGGGAGAAGAATTCCACATATTATCTTTCTTTGATAAAATTCAAAGCTTGGAAGAATTTGCCCTTAATTTTTTTCTTTTGCTTTCCCCACCCTACTTCCAGGGAAGCTTATGCTATAGGAAAGAAGGAGAAGCCTCCCTTCTTACCCGAGGAGCCATCCTCCTCCTCAGAAGAAGATGATCCTATTCCAGATGAGCTGTTGTGTCTCATTTGTAAGGATATAATGACGGATGCGGTTGTTATTCCCTGCTGTGGAAACAGTTACTGTGATGAATGTAAGTGTTACTGCCAGGTTTGTTAATTCCAAACATGAAATTTGATCTTCTGAGAGCAGAAATAGGAGATAAGGAAATTGCTGTGTTAGTTCTATTGAATACTCCAGCATGTCCTAAACATCTTCTTGTGTAGATGGTGAAAAAAAAAAGGCAGAAAGCTTTTTTCCCTCTCTAAGTATCTAGTTAAATCCTCTTTACCTGCCAAAGGAAGAGGATGAGGGGAGTCCATATTAGAACAGGTGGTTACAGTATTAGGTATTGAATGCACTTGTTTTGTCCACAGCCCTTCCCCTCACACAGAATTCTGTCTCCAACTTTGGGCACTTACTGCGGTCTACAAAGAACTGAGATTGCGGCATTTCATCCACATTCTTCCCTAGAGCTGGGAACCTTCAGAACTCAAACCTCCTCATGGTTTTTTGAAATGTGTTTTATTCATTAACATGGAATGACTTCTTACTGTACTAGAGTAGAAAAAAGACCAGTTGAGATGTCACATGCCAGTCTGCTCTGCATCTTTACATATTACCGCAGTGGAATATTGACCCTCTGCTGTATGCTAGAAATTTTTGTAGAATTTCAGAGTGGTTTGGGTTGGAAGGAACCTTGAAGGTCATCTCATTCCAACTCACTAGGTTCTTCCACTAGACCAGGTTGCTCCAAGCCCCGTCCAACCTGGCCTTGAGCACTTCCAGGAATGCCACAGCTTCTCTGGGCAACCTGTTCCTGTGCCAGTTTTTTGCACTGTAGAACATTTACAGCTTCGTGCTTTCCATTCAAGGCCGTATTTCCCCGTTAATCATATGCTTGTTTTTGTAATTAATGAGAACGAAAAAGGTTTACTTAGTTTGGCTAAAAACTACTTTGATATTCCAATTATTCCCAGGTATTAGAACAGCACTGCTGGAGTCCGAGGAACACACATGCCCTACCTGCCATCAGACAGATGTTTCTCCCGATGCTTTAATCGCCAACAAGTTTCTGCGCCAGGTAATGTGGTGACTTTAACCTGAACTCTTTGTTAGAAAAATCTGTTTGTAAAAAGGTGAAAGGGACGAAAATATTCATTTAGATCTCCTTAAGCAAGGCTGAACTGAACAAGGCTAAGTTTACTTTTCAAATACATTATCTGTTTTTACAGAAGCCTATGGCTCATTGGAGACAATCTGGCAAATTCAGGACACACTTGTGTTTAATGGGATGTCCTCACTTTCAAACTGGGTGTTAACAGCAAAGTACTTTTAATCTAGAGACTCTGAGATACCAGTCATTGATACCAGAGTTTCATGGAATATGTTCATAGCTGTGTGTTTGTTGGGTTTAGGATTAATAGCAACTTACAAGAACACACAGTGATTTTCCTCTAAGAATGCTTTTGTTCATATTTCTACTGACATTTATTATCACCTTTTCAAGCATGTTTCCTTACCTCTAGGCTGTCAACAACTTCAAAAATGAAACTGGCTACACAAAAAGGCTCCGTAAGATTCAGCAGCAGCAGCAGCAACAGCAGCAGCAGCAGCTGCCACCGCCACCACCACCGCCACCACCCCCCCTGATGCGGCAAACGATAACGCGCAACCTGCAGCCGCTGATGCGGCCAGCCATAGCCAGGCAGCAGGACCCGCTCATGATCCCACTGGCCTCCCTGGCTTCCCGCTCTGCCCTCTCATCCTTGGGCCCTGGGCCGTCCATGGCAGCTGGGCTGCCAGTGAATCCGTCTTCTGTGGTTGTCTCTGATCTCCCTCCAGCAGTGTCCCTTTCTCTCCGTGGGGAAAAGCCAGATGGACCTTTTCGGTAAGGAAATCTGGAGATCAACAGGAATATAAAAGAAATCAAAATGCTTAGGTTAGATTTTTCTTGAGCTTCACAGCTTGCACTTTATGTATCATTAGTGACAGCTGCAGATCATTGTGGAAGTTGTGGTTTTGTTTTTACTTGGAATGAGGACACTTTGGTAAGTAGAACATGTACCTCATGCAAAAATTTTCTTGGCAGTATTTCTGTTTGGTTCCCTTACGAGTCATTCAGCACAGGTTTGCTCTGAAGGAGGGACTGGTTTTGACTTGAAGTGGCCAGCCATTCCTAGAGTAGCCATTTAGTTCCATCAGACCTTAGTGTCTTATTAATTTCTCTTTAGTACTGAGGAAATTATATATTTTTATGCAGAAATCTGTACCAGTGTTTAGGGTTATATCCTTTAATCCTGCTGCCTTCGATGCACAGAGCCACTGTGTCCTGAGGGCCGCCAGGCTCAGCTATGCCATTAGTACAAGGATCACAATTCAGAGGAGCCTCTAAGGCAATCTCTCAACCAGCACAGAAACATTTGCTAATGTTTCGTTTCAGTTCTTGCATCTTCCAAAGCTGAGGTTCAGTGCATGAGTTCTATGAATTCTCATCCTTTCAAGTGCTGCTTAATCAAATATTTTTCCAGAGAGCTTCCTCTCTAAATGCCAATATCCAAACAGACTCCTCAGCAGTGCTTCCTCTGGAGCCTGCCAACTTCACAGGTGTAAATCTGGTGATTATTTTAAAAGATTTTTTTCTTTAAGTGAAATCAGCCTTTTCTCTCCTTGGACGTTCCATTTCAAAATATATATTATATTTCACTTCAAAGCAGTGTTTCAGTAATAAAAATGTATTGTTTTTGTAGTGATGCTGATGCTGTTTTGCCTCCTGCTCTGATGACCGCTGCTGAGCTTTCCAAATCTTCCCCTTTGTCAATCAGCAGTTTGTTGGAAGAGAAGGTAAATTTTATTTCAACACATACAATTATTCTTATGTTTTAGTAGAGCTTATTTTGTGACTGTTTACATTTATTCCCAAGGGCTATCAGGTTCCTGTACTGAGACAACCAGCGATACCAAGTCTTCTGGGCCCTCAAGGACAATCAATACCCACAACTGGTAAGAAACTACAACTTTAGAATTTCTTCTGAAAAATTGTCTTAAGATAAACTCACTGGGATTTTTTTTTTCCTGTCCCCACTGCAACAGGTCATCCAATGAGAGCTGGTGCACTTCGCAGGCCAGGCTGGGAACTGTAAGTATTCAACAGAAATTCAATGTATTACTAGTTGTAACTGGTTAAATTAGTCTGTAACACATCACTTAGACAACAGCTGATTTATAATGAAATAATAGTTGTGGAGAATACAAGCGGTAATTAATTTTCAAGTGGCTTAATTTAAATTAGCTGTAACAAAGGGGACCTGTGCTTGCAGTAAGATTATTGAAAAATAAAATTCCAGTACATAATTGAAAAGAAGATTCTGAATAATGAACACATTTTGAGGAAACCAAAATTACATATAAAAATTAAATGTAATTAAAAGATCAGATGGAAAAGCACTCTTTTGATTACTGACTGAATAGGGTTGAAGAAATTGATTTCCCAGTAGAAATCAGCCTCCAACATTCTTTCTTTAACAACTTAGTTGATACTGATTGAGCAAATTATTGAAAAAATAGAGGCTGTTATTTTTATGGCAGTTTTGTATTTCTGCAGTTTAGTCATCTCAAAGTGCCAAGCTGCTTTTTCTCATTGGAGAGAGGAGCCTGTTTATCTGTTATTGCAGTGTCAGATTAGTCCTTCATTTGTTAGAGATTTGTTACAGCCAGGTTGTAAAGGTCATTGTTTTTATAAAGTGTGAAAGATAAATCAAAACAAAATCCAGGATCCATGCCGCATATTATCTAAAATCTCAAATCCAGTAAACAAGAAAAAAACAGTTCAGGGACAAGAACAGGCGAAATACATTGTGAGGCAGGAGCTCAGGAAGCAAATGTGGGAGAGGTTAGTAGAGGTCTGAGAGGTGAGTTAATTCCTGTGCAGTGCTTAGAAGCTCGGGAGCATGGAGCTCAAAGTGTATCCAGGAGGGGCAGAGGAGCAGTGGGTACTTGGCTCGTGGGATATGGGGTCTCATGGCAGCCTCGCCCACAGTCCCAAAGCTGAGTGTAAGGAGAGAAGGCTGAGGGAGCTGCTGGGGCGAGGATGTGCAAGGCAAATACGAGGCTCCAGGACTGAGTGTAGTCTCAAGTGAACAGAAAGCCGGAGACCAGTGAGAACCAGGAGTGCTCCCGCCGTGCTGCCGCTTCGCTTTCCTCTGTACGCTCAGGGCAGGCTGTGACAAACAGTGACACGTGTTTTTGGGTTTCTTTAAAGTTCAAATCGAGGACGCCCGCACAGTGACCGTGCCCAAAGGACTCAGGCCCCATCACTGCCAGCATCAGCACCAGTCTTTGTGCCTGTGCCTCCACCTCCCTTGTATCCTCCACCACCCCATGCACTTCCTCTTCCTCCGGGGGTACCACCACCACAGTTTCCTCCTCAGTTTCCACCTGGGCAGCCTCCATCCGCTGGGTACACTGTCCCCCCTCCCGGATATCCCCCAGCTCCTGCAAACATGTCATCAGCTTGGGTCCCAACAGCAGTGCCAGCGGCTCATTCAAACACCATCCCAACGACACAAGCACCTCCTCTCTCTAGGGAGGAGTTTTACAGAGAGCAACGGAGGCTTAAAGAGGAGTAAGTATTTGGCTCGCTAACGTTGCCTTGTTTTCATGTCTGTATCGGGGGAGCGTATTGGACTGCAGTTACACTAAAGTGCATCTGACCTAAGCAAAAGGGACGTAGTGTTTCTTCCAATATACTTTTTCATTGCGGATGGTAAATATGCAAAGCTAAACCAAGACAAATGTAATTCTAAAACTTTTCCTAAAACTTGTAGGAACTGTTTTTGCTTAAATAGGATGTTCACCTTTTGCATTGCATGCAGTAAACATTTTCTCATATTGGCCATGTTTTGTTTCTTGATGTCTTTTGTAATAAAGGTCAAACTATAATTGTAATAAAGGTCAAACTTATTTTAACAGGGAAAAGAAAAAGTCCAAACTTGATGAGTTTACAAATGATTTTGCTAAGGAATTGATGGAATATAAAAAGATTCAAAAGGAGCGTAGGCGTTCGTTTTCCAGGTAACTGCTTTACATGTCCGTAATGGAGAAGCAGATTGTCTAGAGGAATCAGGAGGAGTTCCACTCCACCTCCCTGTCATTAGATGGATTGGATGATTGAGGGATGAGCAGTGACAGGAGTGTCATACGCAGGTTATTGACTCCAATGTGGCAGAGATTGCAGGTGACTGAATTAGCATTGGGCAGCAGGCACTAAGGAGCGTTAAGGGTCTGTCTTGCTAAGGTGTCTCTGCAGTGATGTCCTTCACTGCCTGACAGCCCCGAGGAGGCCAGGAACAGAATAGCTGTAAGGGCTGGATTTTCAGCATCTTGCTATTCTGATTGTAACCAAGCACTCCAAGCAGTTTGGAGGAGATAGGTGAGAGAAAGTGTCCTTATTTCTGCTTTTGTGCATCTCATGTGGATACATGAGATGTTTGAACCTGGACTGCAAACTGGGGGCTTTCACTTGTTTGTTGACGTTGTTCAATTTTTCTTGGGAATTAAAAGCTCAGACTTATTTGTAAGGAAATCTGAAATTGGTGAGGGATTTGGAGAGGAGGAATGATGCTAATGAACATATGAATCATGTGAAATGATTCATTAAAAAATAGTAGAAGAAAAACCTGAGGGTAGCTGCTGTTTTCTGTCCCCAAAAATCCCTTGGGCAGGAGTAGTTGTTAGCATTGCTGTCAGGAGCTTTCCCAGAGTCATGGCACCTGGGGCATGTGACTAGAGACTGAGGTGAGAAGCTTTTAGATGGGATTTTTCTTGCAATGCTGTCACTTGCCTTGGTTAGAGCTGGAGGGGTGTGCAGGACGTTGTTGGGACACCTGCCTGGCAGTGTGGATTCCACGAGCCTGTCTGTAGGTCCTTCGCAGCATTAGGATTGTGCATCCTGTCCAAATTCCCAAAAAAGGGTGAAGTTAACTAGACCGAGCTGGCGTTTTAACATTGGGCTTTGCTGTCTTCAGGCCAAGTGGTGTTTTCTTGATGTCTGATTCTGCACTGTAGCCACTCAGATTTGCTCTTTTTGCATCTTACTGCAACAAAAATGATTTGCACTGCATGTGGTTGCTGAGTAGTGACAAATGTGCGTGTTCCCGTACCAGTAGAGGCCAGTGTAACCACCTGAAATCTGTAGCTCCGGTAGCTCATGTGATAGAGTGAGTGGAAGTAGACTGACCGTTCTGTGTGTTCTGACACTAACAAAGCAGCAGCTCTTCTGTCTTGTGAGCAGAAACTTTTACGTGTTATCAAGTTCTTCAATTTGCAGTAGCTTTATGTCAGCAGCTGAAAGAAGCTTTGACATAAGCATGAGGAGAGGAAAGAAAAAGTAAATGTGGGAGGAAAAGACTTGAGGAGAATGACTGTTTGGAATTAACTTCATTTTTTTTTTTTGTGTTGTGTTTTTTTAAGGTCCAAGTCTCCCTATAGTGCTTCATCTTACTCTAGAAGCTCGTACACCTACTCCAAGTCACGCTCAGGTTCGTCGCGCTCCCGCTCCTACTCGCGCTCCTTTAGCCGCTCCCATTCCCGCTCCTACTCGCGGTCACCGCCGTATCAGAGACGAGGCAAAGGGAAGAGTCGGAACTACCGCTCCCGGTCACGGTCCCACGGCTATCACCGCTCCCGCTCCCGCTCGCCCCCGTACAGGCGCTACCACTCCCGCTCCAGGTCTCCGGTGTTCAGAGGCCAGTCCCCCACCAAACGGACTGCCCCACAGGGTGAGGCCGAGCGCGAGTACTTCAACCGCTACAGAGAGGTCCCCCCGTATGACATGAAGGCTTACTATGGCCGCTCGGTGGACTTCAGAGACCCCTTTGAGAAGGAGAGATACAGAGAGTGGGAGAGGAACTACAGAGAGTGGTACGAGAAGTTTTACAAGGGCTATGCTGTGGGCGCTCAGCCGCGGCCTCCGGTGAACAGAGAGAACTTCTCTCCAGAAAGGTTTGGCCCACCTGGGACCAGACGAGAGAATTCACCGTATGCTCGGGGACGGAGGGAGGAGTATCCTGCTGGGCAGAGCCATAGGAATCGTAATATAGCTGGAAACTACCCTGAAAAGCCTGGGAGAGAGAGCCATGGCATCAAAGATCCCACAAAATCAAAAGAAAAGGAGGTGGAAAATCCACTGGGAGATGGCAAAGGCAATAAGCATAAAAAACACCGGAAGAGAAGAAAAGGGGATGAGAATGAAGGATTTCCCAATGTTGAGCTGTTAGAAGGGGCAAGAAAACCAAGAGAGCCAGTTCCAACAGAAGATGCTAAAACAGACTCTCTATTCATGCTGCCAAGCAGGGATGATGCCACCCCTGTAAGGGATGAGCCCATGGAAGCAGATTCCATTGCTTTTAAACCAGTGTCTGAAAAGGAGAAAAAAGAGAAGGATAAGCCAAAAGCGAAGATTGAGAAGACAAAGCGGAAAGTTGAAGTGGCGGCTGCTCCGAAGAAAGACAATGTAGCAAAACCAGCTAAAGCTTCCCAGGAAAAGGTAGACCCCGATCGTGAAAAATCTCCTCGAGCGGAACCTCCTGTGAAAAAAGTCAAGGAAGAGCTGCCAAAGACAGACAGTGTTAAAACCTCTTCCTCTCAGAAGGATGAGAAAGCTCTTGGTACCCCACGGAAGGCTCATCCCAAAGTGACAAAGGATCACCCAGAAACCAGACCAGCCAAGGAGGAGAAGGCGAAGAAAGAGCATCCTAAAGAAGCCAAGGTAGAGAAGCCCTCCAGCAAGGAGGAGAAGTCAAAAAAACCTGCTGAGAAGAGCAAACTTTCTGATGCCAAACCTGAGAAAAGGAAAAGAAAAGCAGAGGAGAAGGTTGATAAAGAACATGAAGCGGCTTCCACAAAGGCCTCTAAACCTGAAACTGCAGAATTGAAAACATCGCCCAAGGGGAAGGCTGAGCCTGAGGGGGAAAAAGGAGAGCGGACGCCAGAAAAGGATAAAGCTGCTTTTCTTAACAACCCATCCAAAAAGATTAAACTTAACCGAGAAACTGGAAAAAAGATTGTGAGCGGAGAAAATGTGCCACCTGGAAAAGAAGCTGTGGAGAAACCTGAGCCCAGCAGCAGCAAAGTGAAAGCGGAAAAGGCGAAGGGAAAAGCAAGAAGAAAAGTGGCGGCAGCTGATGGCGCTAGCTCAACTCTTGTGGATTACACGAGGTACCTCAGCAGTTCTTTTCCTTTTCCTTCTTTCCTCCTCCCCCCCTCCAATTCTTTATGGTGCCTAACGAAAGGAACAGCTAAATTTGTGCTAAGTGAGGGAATAATCCATGATCTTCCTTGTGAAACTATAGTTGGGTCAAGCTCAGATGTTGTTAAGGAAAACAAGCAGTTTGTACTGCACAGGAAGCTGGTAGGGTTAGTTCGTTGGTGATGCAAACTCAAAACATTGAAGAGATTTGTTGGAGACTTAAGATAGTGTCTTGGTAATCTAAAAAGCTTTTAAAATGTCCATTTTTCTAAGGAAGAACACTGGGACATGAGGATAAAACTTCGGCTGTCTGTACCTCTCCATAATTGCTTGCTTTCATGTCGAAAGAAGAATGGATATCTAATTTATCTGCCATTGGGAGAAATAGGGCATGAAGGAATTACCAGATCAGACAGTCCCTAATCTGATAATCTTGTGTCTTTATTAATTAAATATATAGTAGCAAGATACTAAATTAATTGATGGCTCATAATCTCAGCCACTGGACTCAGCCCTTCTCTTGTCTGTTCCCTTAATTGAACATCCTTGGGAAAAATGCTGAGAATTTACAATTGAAACACAAGCCAGTTTATAAAACGTTCCCAAAGCTGTCTGTGTGTGCATCCCGTTACTAATGTCCGTGTTTTTCCTCCCAGCACGAGTTCCACTGGGGGAAGCCCTGTCAGGAAGCCTGAGGAGAAGCCAGACACCAAACGAACTGTCATTAAGACCCTGGAGGAGTATAACAACGACATAACAGCCCCTGCTGAGGATGTCATTATCATGATCCAGGTCCCTCAGTCCAAGTGGGATAAAGATGACTTTGAGTCTGAAGAGGAAGACATCAAATCCACCACCCAGGTGCCCCCAAGTGTAGGAAAACCCACCAGTGTTATCAAACCTGTGAGTGCAAAGGCACCAAACCCCCTCAAACACATTGAAAAGGAGACAGAGCCTCTGGAGAAAACACAGAAAGCTGCAAAAGAGGCGAGTTATGAAAGCACCCAACATGATGCCAAGAGTTCAAAAAGTTCCGTGTCAAGTGAAAAAGGCAAAACCAAAGACCGGGATCATTCTTTGTCAGACAAGGACAGTTCTGAGAAGAGGAAGAGCAGTGTTCAGCCAGACAAAGAGCACTCAGAACGTGCAGCTGAACAAGGAAATGGAAAAACTATATCTCAATCTTCCAAAGATGGCAGATCTTCCGAGAAACATGATAGTGGCCGTGGCTCCGCTGCGAAGGACTTCACTCCCAACCGAGACAAGAAGTCTGACCATGATGGCAGCAGGGAGCATTCAAGTTCCAAGCGCAGGGATGAGAAGAGTGAATCAGCACGGAGGAAAGACTCCCCATCCCGTATCAGAGACTCCACAGCAGTGCAGAAGAGCAAACCAAGAGAGGAGCGTGTGGAGCCACCCAAAAAGGGCCCTGCAGAGGCCAAGTGGAGCAGCTACAGCCCCCCGCGGGAGCGCAAGCCCACAGAGCACAAAGCTGTGCATGACTCCAAGCGCCCCGCCGAGGAACACAAACCTCCAGATAAAAACCCGGGGAAAGAGAAGGAGAAAGAGAAAGAGAAGCACGTACCAGAAGTCAAGAGCAATAAGGAGAAAGAGCCAGGTGGGAATAAACCACCTGTGAAACAGGACTCACCAGAAGTTAAAGTGGAAAAGGAGAACGTGGTGGGTCAGAGCGATAAAGGCGCAGCAAAGCCGAAGCCGCCGGTGAGCAGCGCCGCGCGCCTCTCGTCCGACCTCACCCGCGAGACCGATGAGGCCGCCTTTGTGCCAGACTACAACGAGAGCGACAGCGAGAGCAATGTGTCTGCAAAGGACGAGGAGGCCGCAGGGAAAACGCCCAAGGAAGCGAAGGAAAAGGCTGTGGATAAGGTGAAAGAGGAGGCGGCGGTCCCAGCTCCCACCGAGCAGCCGCAGGCAGGCAGGAGCCAGAGCCAGAGCAGCCCCAGTGTCAGCCGCAGCCGCAGCCACAGCCCCTCCGAGAGCCAGACACGGAGCCACAGCAGCAGTGCCAGCTCAGGGGAGAGTCAGGACAGCAAGAAAAAGAAAAAGAAGAAAGAGAAGAAAAAGCACAAGAAGCACAAGAAACACAAGAAGCATAAGAAACACGTGGGAAATGAAACAGAATTGGAAAAGAGCCAAAAACACAAACACAAGAAGAAAAAATCGAAGAAGAGCAAAGATAAAGAGAAAGATGACCAAAAAGTGAAATCTGTCACAACATAAACCGACAGATAATGAAAAAATGACTTAATTACTAAGTCATCTGTAAGAATTTTGTTAAAATGTAAACGACTTCAAGCGTTGTAAATAATGACATGAAAGACCCTGTGCTGCACTTAAAATATTGCTGCTTGATTATTTGATTTTTACATCAGAGCTTTATAAAAGTGAACATTTTGTACAGAATTGTGAGTTGTGACCATGTAACATGAAAGGTTTTGCTGGGGCATCTTCTTTTTAACCACCATTAATTAGTTTGGGTGGAGTTTACTGTACTGTGAAGATTTTCACATTCGGGTTTTTTTTAATTGCCTGGCAGAAGCAGCTGGTACCAGTTACCAAATACCAGCGGATGAAATGCAGAATACATTACAGCCCTGTTATGTCACTTTTTGATTACAATAAAAAAGTTTTCAGTAAATGACCGAATGTGAGATTTCCAGTGGGAGTTGCACATGAGCAGGGAACATCCCAACCCTTCTCATTCCTGGAAGTGTCCAAGGCCAGGCTGGATGGGGCTTGGAGCAGCCTGGTCTAGTGGAAGGTGTCCCTGCCCAGGGCAGAAGGATGGGACTGGGTACGCTTTAAGGTTCTTCCAGCTCAAACCGTTGCAGGATTCTAACAGTAGTGCCAGAGAAAAAGCTTGCTGGGAACTATTGTGTGGGAAAAATAATTTACAAAGGGGTTTAATTTTGGAAAAACTGGCAGGACCTGCCCTGGTGGACAGTGAGGAGGTGCTGGGGGTGGTGTGCTGCTCCATGTGCCAAGGAGCTAGGGGGTTGTAGGGCAGAGTGTGGGATGTGGCCCCAAAGCTGCAGCCCCTCTTAGAGCTGACACTGACTGCTTAAGGTAACATTACACCGGAAGCTGTCATGTGGCTGCTTTGTTCCCGTTTGTTTGGAAAGCTGTTGTCCCTTGGGGTTGGAACTGCGTGGTCATTAAGGTCCCTTCCAGCTGAAACCAGTCCGGAATTTGCCAGCACACGTTTGCACACAGGGGTTAAAATCCCTGTCATTTGCATTTTCTCTTCCAATCCTAATCACCAGGTGTTGAGGTGTTGGATGCAGGGGTGACACCTGACAGCCCTGACCCCTCTGTGATATGTGGGGCTCAGAAGGGGCAGGACAGGGAAGCCTGGAAAGGCAGGATCTTGCTCTGAGCAGTGACAGGCGAGATGGAAAATGGAAATTACTAGCTGGATGATTTTAAGATGTAATTTTAACAAAGAGGTGGCAGTGGGGGTGTTGCTCAGCCATCAAAGCCAGCACAGGGGGAATGGGTGTCATTAAGGGCACAATATCCCCGTGACCACTGGACTGAGCAGTGACAGCCCTTGGCCATGGGATTTGCCCAGAGTTTGGTGTGGTAATGCTGTATGGGGAAGCGACATTTCCCGCTGGTATAAAGTGTCACCATGCAGAGGTGCTGTCCTGAGGCCTGAGCAGCACAGAAATGGTAAAATAGGGACATTCATCCTGGTTCTCCTGGGGGTGAGCCGGCACCTCAAGACATCCTGGGTCAGAGACGGAGCATCCTGAAAGGTAAGACAACACACCAGGATCACTGCTGGATTTCACCGCCGGGACTTCATGCCTTTTAATGTCAGGCCTTCCTGGTGAATTCCAGGTGTTTTCTGCCCAAGAAAAAGCAGGTTTCCAGTTCATTTGCTCCCATTTTTCTTTCCAGAATGAAAAAGCACTGGTGGGTGATGATGTTACAGGTGCTTAGTGGGGGTTTGCTGTGTGTGGGGTGGGGTGGGAGCACAGGAAAAGCACCCTCGAAGTCTCCCTTGGCACGGCTGTGCTTGTGAGGATGAGGCTGGAAAACAGCATTGATTTTGGCCTTTTCTGCGTGCTTTGGCCTAATGAAATTGAAAATTCAGGAATTTGGGGAAATGGGATTCTTGAGCTAGCATATGTTAAGTGCTTTGTTACTGAGATTCAAGTCAATGAGTAAACTTGCACTGAAATCAAATTTTGAACTTTTCTAATGGAATAGCTCCATAAACCCATATTTATATAACCTTGTGCTGGAAAGCTGTTGTTGAAGTCTGTCCTAATGCCCAGTTCAACCTGTTGAGGTGTTGAAGAGGTTTCGTGGCATGGCCGCGCTGTGCTGCAGCCCTGCGTCAGTGTTTGCCTCAGCACAGCAGGTAGAGGAGTTTTCTTGGGGTGTCAATGTCTTTCATTTGGCCTCCCTGTTGTATAATCTCGGACTCTAGTTCAATTAAAAGTGAAATGTTTTGATGATTCCCAGCCTTATTTTAATTCCCTTCTGTGCAGAATATGCTGTAAGTTGATACAGCTTGGCACTGCAAAGGCAGCACAGGCACTTGGCACTGCCATGTCCGGGGGGCATCAGGTTAGGAATAACAGGATGGCTTTGTCCAAAATCTGCCTTTGGGGCTGCTTTTGCTAAAGCTCTGGTGACTCTCCAGGCATTTACTTGCAGCCCACCCCCGGGGTTACACGGGCCCCGGTGCCCCGGCCTGCCGGCAGTGCGGGTCCCGAGTGAACCGCGGTGCCCCTGGGGACAGTCCCGGCTCCGTGGCGAGCGGTGGCACCTTGGCAGACCCGTCACGGCTGTATTGGTGCGCACGACAATGGAGCAACGCCCGCTGGGCCATGCCGGGCTCCTCTGGGCAGCGACGGCACCTGGAGGGCTTTGGAGGAGGAGGATGGTGGTGAAGAGGAAGGCGCGCTGCGGAGCCTGGGCAGTTCTGGCACGGTGCTGCCCCGCTCGCCGGGCTGACGTCAGCGCCGGGCACGGGGGGACAACGCGTCGCTGCCGAGCCCGTGACCCGGTTTCCCTTCCCACAGAGCGAGGGCTTCGCTCGCAAATTCCAAGCTCTAATCCAGCGCCGCTCCCGCGCCAGGCTGCTGCCAGAGCCCGCCCCGGCAGGTCCCTCCAAACGGGCTCTCCTCCTCCTCGTCCGCCATGGAAATGCCCCCGCGAGTTCTGCCAACGCCCGTGCCTTTGAGAGGTAAATGAGAGTTGAGTAATTAGCGATGGTGCATTGAGTGGCGAAATTCCTCGGGTTTTATTCCCATCAGCTCCGCTATCGCTATCGTGCGTCCCGTGCTGGGGATGTGGATGGGGCAGCTCCGGCCTGGTGCCCTCTGCCCCATCACCCTCCGTGGGGCCGGGACAGGATGAGGCTTCGCCGGCGTTTGTCCATCCACTGTGTGTGTGTCTGTGTGTGCGCACGCCGGGGCTGCTGTCACCCTTTTGTGAGCGAAATGGCTGTTTGGTAGCAGCAAGCGAGGGCTCCTTGCCAAGCTGCCTAATTAAGACTGAGCATATGCAGATTCGCCTTGTTTTCAGCTAATGACAGCTGCAAACAGTTATTTGTCGGGCTCGCTGGCGCTGGGTTGGTGACACGAGGCCAGCGACGACTGAGTGATCCGGCCGTGCACAGCGGCACCGCGGCCGAGGGTGTGAGAGACACGGGCCTCCTGCGGGCTGCTGGGGCTCAGCCCGTGCCCTCGGTGCTCCCCGAGGGACCACGCAGGTCAGCCCTGCCTCGCACCCTTGGCATCACCCCCAGCTCCTTGAGCTGGGAGCTGCCAGAGAGGGGATGTTTTGTTTTGCTTTGTTTTGCTTTGAGCGTTGCCAGCAGCACAGACATATCGTGATGTTTTCACAGGAAAACAGATAAAGATGTGTGCAAACGTGGGTGACATTTGTGGTTCCCCAGCCAGCGGCCTTCAGCAATGCTCTGCCAGCTGAGAACCGAAGCAGTGACGGAGGCGGGAACTCCCTGCCCGCAGCCCTGCCCCGAGGGCAGCTGGCAGCTCTCCAGAATCCCGGTCTTTCTAAGGATGCTCTCAAAAAGAGCATGTTTTCATTGGGTTTATCATTATAGTGATTATGCTGATGGAAGGAGAGAGCCTTGCCCAGCACGGGAGGCCTGAGCTAACAAAACGCTCTGCACCGCAGATGAAGACACTCCACGGTGTTTTGAGGATGCAGGGAAATGAGGACATGGGGACATGGGGGAAAAGTCACCGTGGAGGTATAATTAAGTCCTGTTTGACACAGATCCTGCTGATGAGCTGTGCCTCAGGGCTGGGATGCTCTCGTGTGTCCCCTGTCCCCACAGCCCAGCAGGAGTGGATGTGCTCAGGTCTGGAATCAGACGATTTGGGGATCCCTCCCTGGCTGTTTGGCCAAGTCCTGTACATCTATTCTGGCTGTTTCTAATCCAAGGCACGGGGCAGAGGTGGGGGACAAGGGCAGCTCTGCTCTGCCCCGTGGGCGTGGGGTAGCCCAGGAGCCAGGGCTGGGGACCCTGAGGACCAGGAGCAAACTGCACTGGGAGGCTGAGCTGGGCTGACACCAGCAGCATACGCCGGGGAGGATGCAGAGGCACTCCCCATCCCACCACTGCCTGGTGGTCACCCGCCACATTTCCAGCACCAAGCCCTCCAGCCCTGAAATGAGCCTGTGCTCCGACAAGGAGCTGAGTTAAGTGCTCAGATGCTTCTGAGAGTATTTTGGAGCATTCCTGATTTTAATTGGATTTATTTAATTATTATTTACTTTGACTGAATAAACTGTTTTGTTTAAATAACACTGGTTTTGCCAAAACGCTGTCAGGGAGAAGCTGCTTTCCCTTTAGAAGCCCTCGAATGTGGGCTGCCTTCCAAGCCCCTCACAGGGCAGCGTGCGGAGCATCATCGCTCGGAGCATCCCCCTGCCGCAGCCAGGAGCGCGCTCCGTGCCAAGGGGTGGCCCTCTGGCCACAGGGAGGAAACAGGAGCTGCGGGGGTGGTTCCAAATGCACCTCCAGCATCACTTGTAGGGGCCTGGCAGGGCTGAAGGGCTCGGCTGTGACCGTCCTGCAGCCAGGCAGAGCCCAGTTCCTTGAGGAGTTTGTGAGGCAAAGGGAGAACGGATCCAAAGAGCACCTGAATCATGGGCAGGATGAACAGCTGAGCTTGGAAAACTGGGGAGAAAAGAGAGCTGAACTCCAGGGATGGAAGCAGCTGGTGAATATTGACAGCACCAACCAACAGTGGTGAAGCCTCATTCCAAATTCACCTGTGGGGTTGGTCCTCATTCATTTATTTTCTTCTTTTTTCATTTTTTAAATCACAGCTAAAGACAGTTTGGGAGGGCTGGGGGTGTTCAGCCTGCAGCACTGTGTTAGGGGATGGAACAGCCTTTCTTGGGAAGCAAGGGGCCCATGACGGGCTAAGGGCTGTGGCAGTGCCTCTCCCCCAGCCCAGCAAGGTCTGAGGGTCCCACCAGGACAGGGACACCCTTAGGACACGCTGCCCTTCCAGCACGTGGGGGTGGTCTCTGCACCAGCAGCAACTTTTCCATCACTTGGTTTCCTTATTTGGTGTTTCTTTAATAATTAGAGGCAGATTTTGTACTTATGTTTGCAATTATCTGGATGCCTCTGGGACATGTTCTGTCAGATAATTGAATCTCCTGGTCTGTGACTGCAGGGATGGCTGGGAAGCACAGGCTGGAGCCCAGGAATGCTGTGCTGCTTGTTGGTGTCATGTTAAGACAAATGGAGTTTTTGATTTTAAAAAACTACTGTAAACAAAGCATTTTGCTTTGCCATCCTCAGCACAAGCTTTGCTGGAGCCTGGACTAGAGAGGAAAATGCATGATTATCAGTAATTAACTGGATAAATGTTTTAATTAGATGCAGCAGATCCTCCACGTGCCCAACTCCAGTGACTGTCACTGGGTAGTGGGAATGGGGGTCCTGGACTGGCAAATAGATGCTGTGTGCAGCCTTTGCTGGGAGGGCAGGAGAGGGGCCCTGTGCCTGGCACCCTCTGCTGATGCTGCTGGAACCTGGGTCTGGGCAGGGCATGTCCCCACTCCTCCAGAGAGATCTCAACATGTCACTTCTTCTGCCTTAGCACGTGACGTTGGGATGTAAAGTTCCAAGCGAGGGAAAAGGAACCTCCACGTCAGACCTGCTCTCAAAGGTAAGTGCAAAACTACTTGGCTTCTAAACCTTTCTAATTTAGGGAGATTCAGTGAAATCCATTCCATCAGCATTGCTAATTCTTGTAGGGCCTGGCAGGGGATCAGAGAATCACAAACTGGTTGGGGTTGGAGGAAACCTTACAGACCATCCAGTTCCACTCCCCTGCCAAAGGACACCTACTAGAACAGGTTGCTCCAAGCCTCATCCTTCCTGGCCTTGGACATCAGGGCCAAGGGGGTCCATGTGTCCGAGCCTGGGGGCAGCCACTGGGGCTGGGCACTCTGCAGCCCCGTGAGCCCCTTCAGCTGCCCTGCTGGCTGCAGGGCAAGGAGAGACCCACCACACTCCAGCAAAGTGCACTTGTGCTGTGTTTCCACATAGGTAATGGAAGAATTGGCAAATGATGCCCAGGAAAATGTAACCAGGGATCTTGGGAGCAGAGAAGAACAGGTAAGAGGTGCTTGAAGCCTGATTTGAAAGGTGGTCTTGGTCCCACACGAAGGTGGCCAGGGTGGATGTCTGGCAGAAGAAATGGAACAATTTCAGTTTCAGGTCCAGGCCTGCCAGGAGTTACAGGGGCTGGGATCACTCCCATGGGCACCCCCGTGCTGGACCCTTGTGCCACTGCAGAGGGACCCCCGGTGTGGGGGTCCAGTGCCAGCCCCCTGCTCCTGCCCAGCCTCCCCTGCGCACCCCCTGCTCCGTGCTTCGCCCCAGCCACAGAGCAGATAATGGCTGTTGATCGTGGAATGCTCGGTGCTCCATGAGGCTCTGGATGCTCTGTGAGGCTCTGGGTGCTCTGTGAGGCTCTGGATGTGGTGCAGAACTCCCCGTTCTCCAGGGATCTCGTGGCATTTTGCCCAGATGGCACTGATCTGTGTCTCAAGGACACAGCCCGGCACCGACAGCTCTGCGCAGCAGCACCGGAGTGACAGATGAAGCCAGAGCACTCCTTCATCTCTGCTGAAAGGGAAGAAAAGCTCCTGGAAATGCCGGGAATTCTGCCGGCTGCTCCCTGTCGCCTCCACAGAGGAGCCGGCTCTGGCCTGGCTTGGTTGGTGCGGGGGCAGCGCCGGCCGCACACGGGAGCCCCGCTCCCAGAGAGGAGAGGCCGTGCTCGGGCAGGGCAGGTAGGTGAGATGTCCCCACCATTCCCACCATTCCCTGGTGCAGCCGTGCCCAGCTCTGCTGCCAGACTCATCTCGGCATCGCCCTGGCCCAGGTCCAGCCGGTGGTGCTGGGGCTGTCCGGCACGAGGCCGGGGTGTGGCACAGGACATCGGCCGAGCCACCAGTGCAGGACAGGGGCTGGCACAGCTACCGGGGCCCGGCCAGGGCAGAGGTGTGGAGTGTCCAGGAGCCCGACACTCCGGCTTTGGTTGTGTCCACCATGTCCTGGACATCCCAGCAGTGTGGGGAGGGGACTGAAACCAGCTCCCACTCCATCCACAGCCTGTGGATGGAGGGAGGTGTGGGCAGCACCCCAGGGACCCCAGTCTGGGGGCTTCAGCTACCCCTGACCAACTCACCCTGTGCTGACAGCACCAGAGGTGTGAAATCTTGCACTTTTTGGGCTACCAGCTTCAGGGAGCCACCCGCACTGAGCTCAGTGGGGGCAGCATGAGGGACAGCATGGTTACTTGGGTATAATTTGGGATGTGCTTTCCTGCCCTTGTGCTGCAGCCATGGAGGGCAGGGTCTACAAAGTGTGCTGAAGGGAGAGGGAAGGGTGCACCTCCTTCCCACGGTGGAGCCATGCCAGCAGCCCGGCCACCAGATCTGCTCTGTCCTTCCCAGCTGGGCCTTCTCTGTGCACTGGCTGACTGGAGCAGCCCAATCCTGTGCGGGAATGAGCTGCTCTCTATGCCCATGTGCTTTGGGAGATGTGTGTCCATGTGTGGGGGGACAGAGCTGACCTGGGATGCAGGGCCGCAGCCGTGACCCCCCATCCTTGGGGCTGGGCACTCAGCCAGGCTGGCACCATGGAGCCAGCCCATGGGCACCTTGAGCTGCAGGTTGCCTGATCCCGGTGGTTTTCCACCCCTTTTGGCTCCCCAGAGCAGGATGTTGCTGGCATTGATCCCTCCTTCCCACTGGCTGTGCCAATGCCTCTTGCACCAGAGCCCTCGTGATGCTGCGGGAGCCACGAGCACATTCTGGCAGCAGCACCTCCCGGATTAACCCCGGGCCCCCAGCACACCCCAGGATGGGAGTGAGGCCCCAGCACTGACACCTCACACACAGCAAGGCTCTGGCACGGCCACCACTGCTCTAACAAACTCTGTGCCAGTGCTGCCGGTGCTGGGAGCACCCTGTGCGGGACCCCCGCTCCCTGCCATGCACCAGCTGATGGAACACAGCATGAAAACTGGGTTTGTCTCTCTCTCTTCCCCTTTTCCCTGGCATGTGGCCAGTGGGGTGTTCCCTCACCGCAGTTCTCGAGAGCCCGTCGCTGCAGCCAGCCCTCTCCCGCGGCTCCGTGTGCCGGGAATGCCAATGAAGCCCCGGCTCACCATGCGCACACTGCAGCGCACATCCATCTGGAATGCAGAGCAGCCGATGGGCGGAGGAATCGAGGGAGTTATGCTGGAGCTGTTGTCCAATTAGTTAAACTAATTGTGGGCAAGGAGCGCTAGCAGGTACCCACAGCCTCCCCACCGACACGCTCCAGGGCCGGACCTCGACCCTCTCCACAGAGCCGAGGTTTCCGATTTTGCTGCACTGCTGGATTTCCAGAGGGGAAATATTCCTATTTATTTCCCTGATCTGTACATCAGTGTGTAGGCAGAACTGGGGTGGAATTCCAGCCTGTTGGTGCCCAGCTGTGGCTGGTTTGTAACCTTGTCCTTGTACCGAGTCTCACATCCCCGTGCCCTGCCCGCCTGCCCTTGGGATGTCGTGACAATGCTGTTGTTGCCGATAGCGTGAGCAGCCGCTCCGGTCCCACCAAGGGAAGGTCGGTCAGGTGAGGAGGGGGGAGATACTTGTTTGTGGAATTGCAGAAATGTACGTGCCCTGCTATTTTCTGCTTGAAATTAAGAAAATTCCAAACAATGCAAAATTCTGCTCTTGATACGGCAGGAACGAGCCTTTGGAAGCATCCTGTGCTATTTCTGCCTCGGAAAAAAGTACATACATAGACATTTGGAGATATAAATGTGTGCATGTAGATATATTAGAGTTCTGTAGGGGCGGCAGGGTGGGGCCCAGCCTGGTGCCTTGTCCAGCCGTGGGGATGGGTGGGCGCCCATTGAGCCTCGCGTCCCTCCCGAGCCGCTGCGACAGATTCCAGCTTGATTGAGGCACAAACACCAACCCGCAACAGCAGCGTGGATTTGGTTATTAACAAAGGACGAATTCAGACGGTGCTGGCGCTGCTCCAAGCACGGGAGCTGCTGAGGAGCGTGGAGGGTGTATTAAATATTCATCAAAATCTTGGCAATCATTCCCACCTCTTGCTCTCCCGCCCCCTCCCCTCGAAATTATTTGGTCCTAAAGGTTAGAAGCCTGCTTCGAAAATTAATTATTTCATCAACCCCTTTATAAATCAGGTTTTTTTTAACGAAGTTTTTTAGGGTCAATGCAAAATGGGTCGTGGTGGCGCTTCCTCGGGTTTGCTCCTCACGTGAGCCCTGACCCCAGCACGTGATGGTGCGACCGATGCTCGCGGCAGCATGTGACCCTAAATGCTACGGGAGCTCAAAAAAAAAAAAAAAAAAAAAATTTAAACACAAAAATATCAGCAGGTTTGTCTCTGCCTTCACCTGCCCGGCGTGGCGGAGCCGTACCCGCTCCGTGCCGCCGCGGCGCTGCCAAGCCCTGCCCTCCGCGCCGGCACCACGGCTCCCTACTCGGTGAGTGAACAGATACTTCCAGCAATTAACCGGCGCTGCCGCGTGGTTCATTAGCATGCGGGGCACGCGTGGGCCCCGCCGCCTTCGCGCCGCGGGAGCGGCCCCAGCCCCGCGGCTGCCCGGGGCCCCGGGCGGGGGTCAGGCGTGAGGGCGGGGCGGGCTCTCCGCGCGTGTCCGGCTCCCCGGCCTCCCGATGTCCTGATGCTCCACAAAGGGCTCCTCGGGGCGGGGG
>VXBT01010552.1:12697-56769 GCA_013400235.1 Oriolus oriolus | reverse complement strand
TGTCAGGGGAGGTTTAGGCTGGAATTTCACTTTTCTTTCCAATTCTCCTCCTGAGCAATGGGGCAGGGGAGACTGAGTGATCAGCTGTATGGTCCTTAGCTGCTGTCTAGGTTTAAAACGCACCAGAGTCCCACCTTCTCTGCACATGCTGTTAAAAATGTAAAGCATCTCCACCACCAACTGGTCCCTCTGTAAGACTGCTCTCCAACAATGGACACACCCCTAAGATTGCCCTGTCCCTCATTCAGCCTCTCCTGCTTTTTCTTCAGCACACAGTTGCCTCCTGAGGCCAGCACAAGACATCCTCTGCCCAGAAAACCCAGGGCCTAATTTCCCCCATACGCCTGTCCAGCATGCCTAGATTTCTATTAACTGATAGTGACTCATCAGTCTTTGCAGAAAAATCTATATGGGACTGTGATGGAGGTTCAAAAGTCCGTGGCTTCAGTGGTGACTCATCTTGGAAAGACCAAGATTAGTTGGTGGAAACTTTCCACTGACAGCCAGCTAAAAAAACCCTGTGATTCTCCTCTGAACCGCGGCAATACTTAAACAGCACGCAAGGCAGATAAGGCCTAAACCTTGCAACTTCGTGTGAACAACATTAACCTTTGCCAGCTGTCCATGAACCATAGTAACCCTTGCTAGCTGTGCGGAAAGAAGCTGCACACACAACAGCAATAAGTGACAGTGTTAACAACACCTACAGGAAAAAAGGAGCAGACTGACTTATACTGAAAGTATCTTGTTGAGATAAAAATGGCTTTCAACACAAGATACTAGATTTCTACCATAATGAGTAGAACACACAGTTTGAGTCTAAAGGTCACCAAGATAAAGCCTCTGCTCTGGAGCTGAGTCCTCAGGGGAGCAGCAGGCAAACATAAACACCAGCAGGTGATATTTCAGAGGGACACAGAGTAAAACCAGCAGAGAATGAGGGAGTACATGAATGGCAGGGAGACCCCAGCCCAGGCGAGACCAAAGTCCCTCTCATCACAGAAGAAAGCCTACAATGGCATGAACATCCACCATGCTGCAAAAGGCTCTGGTGGCAATCACTGCCTGGATCATGTCAAAGGTTAGAGGCGGCAGCTCTGGGAATAATTACTTTAGAGCAGCAGCAGTCATTGTTCAACCACAATCTTAAAGGTGAAGATAAGATTTAATGAAACTGAAAAGTGAATGAACTGGAATAGCTGTTCAGATGGATGAATCCAATCCAGCTATGGTAGTAAGGAAATCTGCAGCCTGTGCAAACACATTATGACATTTCTGTCCCAAGCACATAATGAGTACAACATGCACTTTGAGTCTCAAGATCAGTGAGCCAATGCATCTGCAGCAAAGTCATCCCTAGTTTAAGTTCTTGTACCAAACACACCTCCATCCCCCACATCCACCCCCATTCTCTGGCTACTCAGGCAGTGAAGCTCAGCTACACTGACCATCACACCACTTCAAGTCACATCACAGCACCACAGCTTCAGGATGCTGCACATTTTCACTGAACCTTACATCCTGTAGTATTATTTTAAACTTCTTTTCCATTATCCCCCTTAACATACCAACCTCTCTGCACTTTCCACCTTTTGGATCCATTTTGCAACCCACTTCACCTTATTCTCCAGTTAATTCCTTCCAAGTAGTATCAGACACAGCTATCACATGTTTTCTTGCAACTACAGGATAAACCATCTTGAAACTCTAATGTACAGGAAAAAAAATAACAAAAACAGTACACTGAGCCATAAACTCAAGAGGACCACAGCACAGTCAGCCAGAATACCAGTGGGCTGCATCACTGGTGCTGGGTACATGAGGGCCAAACGCAGTACTGTGAATATATCAGAGAGCTTGAGAAAAATAAATAAGAATCAAACCTCCCTTTATGCTCTTATTAGACAGTTCTTGTTTTCTCCTCCTTTGAACTACCTCCCACAGTACTTATTGAAGAAAGGGAGTGCTGAATGCTGTTGTCTTTCTCTGGCCAAGACTCAAGTAAACCCTTCAGATGAGAGCCTTTAGCTGAGAGAAGGAATCCAGGGAATTACTATGCTCGCCGAACCAAAAACCACACGCATTTGTATTGTACATAAAAATATTAAGTATGCATCTCTATGCTGATGCGTGTCCAAGATCTGAAGATTATTTTTGAAATGTCAAATGACATTGTTTTAAACCTGAAGTTTAAAACTGTGCTTTAAACATGTGTTTGTATGTTTTAAAAACAGCTATCCTGGACTCTCCTGTTGCAAAAGGCCCTGGAGCATCGCCACTCCAGAGTACACAAAAGAGACCATCCACCTCCAGCAAGTACATGCAGACAAGCAAAAGGCATTCAGCATGCAGCCCAAGCTGGCTTTATTGTCAGCCTCTGTTTTCTGTTTGCTTTTTTGTTTATACTGGGGGGGTTTGTGTGTTTGTATGTGTGTGTGAGACATCTAATCCAGCCCATATGTGGAGTTTTCTAAAGGAACATAGTGAATATGTGTAAACTCTGCTTGGACAAAAACAGTTGTTCTTGACTTAGACAAAGGGCAGTCATTTAAACCATTATTACAGCTGCCTGCAAATGCATTCCTGACCATGTAAAGGCAAAATGTGCAGCACCGAGGGCAAGCACTTTACTGAAAGGGAACAAATGACATCTGTGGTCACAAAATTAGCAAATTAGCTACCACTCAATCAATTTTGTGAGGCACGTGTTAGACTTTATGCCCAGAGACATAAAGACATCTGTCTTTCAACTGTGAAAGACAGATTTTTCCTGAGGCTTTTCTTTCCCCCCACCAAGGAGATTATGTCTACAGCCCTGTGAGTTCCACGTTTTCAGAGATCAGATGTGGCATTTTCAACTTCCCCTTGGACTTCTCATCTCAGAAGACCTAAGCCCTTCTTCTATTCCAAGTCGCTGCAGATTAAAAAACGGTGTGATTTTACAAAATCAAAATTAGTCGAAACCTTGGTATACACTGAATTCAGAGCACTCCAGTTCTCAAACACTGTCAAATACATTAGAACTAGCCTGAGCAGGCCAGGTCCAAGCCTGAAAGCATAGGATTCAGCTTTCAACAGGAGTAAATTTAGTGTACATCTCAGTAAGGTGGGCCAGCTGCTGTAGTGATAGGCAGCCTTGCTGCTTTGGGCAGCCCTGTTTTGCAGGACAGGTGACACTTAAAAAGGGAATAAGTGGTTTCAATAAAGTGACTTGAAACTGATACCTTGAAGTATAAAACTGGCTACACCTGCTCAGGTGTGTTCCCTGTTAGGTGTGCTATGGTAGCCTTCACAGGAGGCTGACACCTGCAGCCAGGCTGTTAGCTGTGTTAACGCAGCTGCAGCAGCTAATTGCAAAAATAGTCTCTATTTCACTCACACATTTTACAGGTGCTCTGCAAAAGTGGGAGTCTGTGTTTGAGCAGAGTGTGTAGGCAAAGGAAAACACTGGGTTTGCCTCAGACACTGTCTTGCTCTGGGTTTGCTCCATGCCAGGAGCTTGGAAAGCATGATCCATGAATAGGCCTCCCCACTGTGAATGAGATAATACAACACACCATAAGTCAAACTGCTCCTTTCACATACTAAGCTACATACTTCAGCCCAAAAAACTTCTGTATTTCAGGTGTGTTTCAGTACATCAGACAACCAACCAAACATGCATCTACATATTTTCTTCAGTCTTATTCCCATTGCTAGTGAAGAAAGACCAAGGCACAGCCCCTGTCCCAGCTGTGGAATGCTGCTGGTGCCCCCCGCCCCCACCATAGTGCTCTGCTCAGGAGGAAGCTAAGCAAAGGGACATTTTGTTTTGCATTTTGGTGATGAGTGCTGGTGCTTCGATCTGGCAGCATTCATTCATTTGGAATTAAAGGAGCAACATTACAGTACTGGTTTTCAATTTGCTTTTCATTTCTGAAGGTTCCAGGCTTTCTCACAGAGGCAGAGACCCAGGTACAGCAAGTGAAGCTCTTGAGCAATAAGTTTCTTCCACTGATTTATTTTCTGCTGGCCTTGTAGGCAGAAAATCACCAGTGAAGTGCAGAGTGGAACAGAAACCACAACCTGAAATTTATTGGCAAATGGAATGGTAAAAGTGCACTGAGAATGAAATCGCCCGAACATGCAAGGTTTAACTCTCAGCAGAGAGGCAGGTTGAAATAAAAATGAAAAACTCACATAGCTGAATCCTTCTCTCTGGATTGAAAAGAGAAAAGACAAAGTCCCAGCTGCTCTCTCAGCTGGTTCATGCTTTTGATGGTTTCCCATGCGGTTTCTCTACCTTTCCTTTCTGGGCTTCCTATAGAAGAGACATGCATGTACTGGAGTAAGTCTAGAAAGATGACAAAGGGCCTGAAGCATTTCATCTGTAAGGTAAGCCTGAGAGAGCAGAGACTGCATTATGGAGAAGAGCAGGCTCAGGAGGGATCTTAGCAATGGGTACAAATACCTACAGAGGTGTGCAAAGAGGATGGAGCCTGGCTCATTCCATCAGTGCCCAGTGACAGGACTGGAGGCAATGAGCACAGAGTGAAACACGGGAGATTCCGCCTGAACATCAAGAAAGACTTTTCACTGTGAGAGTGACTGAATGCTAGTGCAGGTTGCCCAGGTAGGTGGTGGAGTCTGCATCCTTGGAGATATTAAAAAGCCGTCTGGATGTGGTCCTTGGCATCCAGTCCAACTCCCAGCCCTGCACTGGACTGTCCTCAAGAATTACACTGTGTGCCTGAAAGCATTGTCCAAATGTTTCTTGGACAACAAGAAAATAAAAATTAACACCCCCCCCACCACCACCACCACCAAAATATACAAAAATAAACAAAGCTCCCTCTCTCTTCTGGTGTCGTGCAGTGCTTTATGAGGAATAAACCACTTCTGAATGATTCCCAAAACTGTGGAAGAGAAAGGACATCTGTGAAGATCAAGGAAAACAGAAAGAGGAAAAGGAGAGGGAAGGTAAAAGAGGGGGAAATCAGTGTTCAGTGATGTATTCAAAGAAAGGCCCAGGAACTGTGCAAGCTACCCTAAGGAAACCAGAATCAGCTTTCAGCTTGTATTTTGTTGCCTCTCTTCTGCTGTTTTTTACAGGCAGGACCACGGCCTGAGCTGCAGGAGGACAGCCGAGATTCTCCTGGGAGCCTCAGCAGAGAACTGGAGAATTATCTTTTCTTAAGCAGGTGACAGAGTAACTGTTGAGCAGCGTCCTGCACGCCGCCTTTGAGCAGTCTCCCCAGCGTGGCTTATCCATGGGTGGCATAAAGGGGACCGGCGTGGCAGGGGCACTGCACAGCTGCCCACAGGGCACTGAGGCCCCAGCTACCGCTGCTCCTCAAATCACTGCAAGAAGAGGAACCCATCAAGGCTTTCCCCTTTCCTCTGATGAGTGTGTGAGAGCATCAGTGAACAGCAGCCTTCCCACCTGTGCTTTGCGTGAGGGAGATGAGGGGAGCGAGGTTACCCTGAGCATACCTGGCTCAGAATCCTGTACCAGGTATTTCCATTTGCAGCTGTCCGGGTCCTGCACGCAAATGAACATTGGCATGAACAAATACACACCTTCCCACTATCCACTGACATAAATACCACTCACAGCTACTGAAACTCTACTTCAGCTTGATGCTAACCTTTTGACAGAAAAACATTTACTACAGACTAATGATAGAGGCTTCTATGTCACATAATTTGGACCACTGAGAAGAGATGAAGCTCTTTTTAAAGACATATTTTGCATGAATAGTGCTTTATCTGTGCTTAAAATACCCTAAATTTAATACCTAAATATGAGTTTACATATGCATTTGGCTTCATATAAAGTTAGAAAGAATACTGCCTCCAGAATTTTAAGATGTTAAACAGTTAGAAGATCTGAAATAGTCTTAAAATTCAGAATAAACATTATAACACAGGAAGAAGAAACAGAAAGACAATCTAAAAGTCAGAGAAAGGTGTTAAATCCACTGCAAGGATAGGCAGATCCTGGCAGAAACCAGAATACGTCTCTCAGACTGTCACACCAGGGTTGAGCTTTCAGCAACAGATGGCTGCAGTGAGTGCTCTGAAATCCCATTGCATTTCCAAGTATTTCTGGCGCCTCTCTGCAGATGAATCAGTAACTCTGAGAGCATGCTGGACATATGCAAGCACCACCCTCTGAAGGCCAAGCCCAGGGACAACTAGCTCATGCCATTTGCAATTACCAAACACCACATAATTTGTAATTTGCCCAAGACCCGCAGTTGTAATTTTACTCAGTTAAAACTATGAAACAAGCATAAACTCTCAGTAGATCCAAAATATTAAGAGTTCAAGGAGACAGATGTGCATGTTCTAGTCACCTTCCTCTAGCACACGCCACAAGATGACACGTGACAACATGCAGAGTCACACAGCTCCATACGAGACTGGCAACGAGCCGAAGCTGCCAAAGCTGACAGTCCTTACTCTCTCTCCATGGGAGGGTCAGTACCTGCTGTGCATGGTGCCCCCAGTGCCTTGGCGCAGAGACTGGACACTGGCCCCACCGAGCAGTGACTTCCAGCCGTCCTGGCCACCCAGCCCCACAGCACAGAGGCCTCTGAACACCCTCAGACAGTCTCACACAGGAAGAAAGAACAAAAAAAACCAAACCAAGAAGTACTTTTTTCAGCATTTCCCAGAAAACACAACGACTCTAAGGCAAGCAGTCTGGAAGCTGGTAGTCAAAGGGATCAGTGATCTTTGCAACCTGAGTTTGAGGGCTGCAGCCCACTTCTTCCCCTTCTTGGGAAAGCATGGTGCTGGCTGCATTATGGGAAGGGCTTCCCATGCAGTGCTCCCTCCCATTGGTTTTGCCCACTTGGCAAGGTCCACCCTCGGCACATTACTCCTACCCCTTATGTCGGTCAGCCTCAGCCACTGGCCAGCACATCTCCGAGGTGTTTCTAGAACCACAATTTTCTGCACTTTGTTAAGTCAAAATTCTATCTAGATCTTTCCAGAAACAGTTTTTTAACTCCTCAGGGCCAGAAAGTTTTCCCTTGGTGCTTTGTCTTTACTTGGACCTTTGGAGGGAGGTAAGGAAAACAGGAAGTTTCAGGACTTCTAGAAAACAGCAGCTTTACCAGCTCCTCTCCAAAATAGATATCCTTCTGTTTCTCTTTTAAAGTGAAACCATGTGTTAAACTACTTACTGCATTGATTTTTATGCGTGCTCATTACTTCACAGGAAGAAATCTTGGGAAGAAAAGCTGCAAGGAGGCAGAAGTATTTCCTCTCTTACAAACTGGCAAAAACACAACTGTGATTTGACACACAGACAAAAATACCAACATTCAATTTCTGTACTAAGGCATCTCAGGTCACCAATGTTACGATGGTTGCACCATTAGGAAACTGTACCACCTACAATTTTTTCTGTAAGCACTGCCCACAAGCAAGCTATGACATATGAATATATGAGAGCAGTTTGCAAAGACATGATGATGCAGAAAAAGGCAGGCTGCCTGCCTGTCCCCTGCAGCCCGTTTGTTGCCACAGAGGCCTTTCTGCAAACAAATACCAGGCTGTTTGATGGAGCCTAGCTGTGTCTGCCTGGAGTGGTCTTGTCCAGGGTGGAGTGTCAAGAGAAAACCACACTCCACCACCATTTGCAGCATGAACTAAAGGGCCAGTTTCCGCATGGTGACAGCTGAAACTGCCAGCAGTGTGACTATTTACAGTGCAGAAGAGACAAGAGGAGGAATTCCCAAGATCTGCTTTCAACGTGCCCAGGTTTTTCTGATAGTAAGTGCTTAACAAAATCCACAGGGCAACCACAGCCAGAGATATTTTGGCTTGGCACATGACTTCTCTCAGGAAGTTTTTTAATGAAAGGCCCCTTTACCAGACAGAATTGTTAAGCCTTGTTCCACAGCCCTGTCACAGGTAATTGCTATGCACCGGTATGCAAGCTTCCTTTTGGGCTGCAGCCCAAAGTTTTTTGACTGATTTCAAGCAGATCTGATTTCACGCAGAAGTTCCAGGATTTAGTAGTTTTTTCTTTTTTTTCTCTTTCCTTTCTGCCTTTTTTTTTTTCCAGTGCATAAGCAGAAACATTTCTTTGAAACAATTTCCTTCTAAAAATATCTCAGCTAAAGGAATCACACTGCAGGTAGCTTCCATGCTGCATACTCCACACACTTACTGCTTTTATTCCTTGCACAAAGCTTTCGTTTATGACTCACCACACTGTAAAACTGGCCAAGGAGTGTTTCAAAACAAATGGCACTAAAGATACACCTGTGCAGGCTGCTTCCTTTCTCAGAAAGACTATGATGTTGCTTTTCTCTCTTCTTTTCCTTTCTGCTCTATTCAGCAAGGTGAAATCAATCAGTGCTGCTGGTGAAAGAGAAACCCAGCAGGCAACAGTGATAACCAGCCACAGACTTGCACTGATTTACATCAGTCAGGCCCACTGCTTAGAGAGCTATTTTACTTTTTACTGGAGCCTCAGGTCTGACCTCCCACTCCTTTATCAGGCCTTTACAATGGAGGGGACCTGAGTTTAGCCGTTTTGCCTAGCTGAGCAGCTCAAACAGTCTACTGTGACAGTAGAAAGCTCCAATACTGAGCAAACATTGGCCTGTTTGTCTTGGCTGACTGTTGTGGGGGTTGAAAAACTTACTGCTAGACCCCTTGGCTAGTGCTCAGAAGGTAAATCAGGGGTGGGCCAGCAAACCATTTTTCCACTGACAGAAGGTCTATCTCATAGCATTGCTATCTGTGATTGCAAATGGCTCTGGGACACTGCTCATGTGCAGATGAGTTCACTGGTCTTTAACCCTCTTCTGATAATCAGCAGCTTCCTGGGATGTGGGGTGTTGCCCTCCAGGTGCCAGTCCTTCAATATCCTGGGAGAACACAACCAAGCTCCAGTCTGTAGTCAAACACTGTCTCTCCTAATGCTGATAACTTGCTGTTTCTTCTGGCATTTGCAAACAGTTTTCATGCTCTGAAATGCAAGTCTGCAATGTCTGAGAAAAACTGCAAGGTGATCAGCAGCTCCAGAGAGGTGTGAAGCTTCTCTTCAGTGTCAGGGATTACAAGTTCTTGTCACTTCTCTGGAGACATACTGAGCTTTAGAGGAGCTGGACTCACACAAAACAGATGCGTTATCTGGCAATGGGTTGGATTAATCTGCTAAGTATTGCTATTTCCTATCCAGACGGCAAGGAGGGGATGAGTCATGTGTACACAACAAGAGCAGCTGGGCAGAGGATGTTGTTAATGTGCTTCTCCGAAGTGGTAGCCCTGACGGATCTTGTATTACTGAAATAAGCCTCACTCTCTCCAGCATGCTTCAGAAAGCCCGTGTTCTGGAAATTGCATTACCTTCTTCCTTTGTGAAAAAATGAAAAAAACAAGACCAAGCAAAACAGACCTCTGTGGTATTCAGCCTGTGCCAACTGAATAATAATAATAATAATAATAGCACTGCTGTGCAATGCCACGGCACCATTTGCTGTGAGGCGAGGTTGCTGGTTTCCCCCGCCTGACCTCACAGCAGAAACTTCCAAGAGCACAAAAAAGTGAAGAGAGCTTTCATGAGAGTGACTAACAGATTTACTCCCCTCGGTAGGAGAGGCCCATTCACCGCGACCTCTGGAGAGTGGGTACCTGGTTTTGGGAGCGTGCTGCACCACAAACGGGGCCCTGGGCAGCACAGCACCACTGGTAGCTGTGAAGGCTGCAGAGGGCCCCATTTTGTGCCCGCAGATGATGGGAGCTAGCCATAGGGTAGCTGTGCACACAGAATAACAGGGCACTCTCTGATACAAGGATACAAGTTGCCCCCAACCTTTACCCCCAGGGTCCTGCCCTCTGCATGAACACAAGGCAGTCGGCTCTGTCTGCACTCCAGATTCAGCAAAATTTTAGGCAACACCTCATCTCACAAGTGTTGCCCACACCTCCTTCAGGCTGCCCCGCATATCCTGAAGGTGATGCCCGGACCCTGCAGGAATATGCAGGACTCCTTGATGCATCTCAGAGGGCTGGTGCTGTCCAGGCTGTGGGGACCTGGTGCTGAGTAGGCATCTCTTGGGTAGCAAGGAGTCTTCAGCAGCATCANGGAAACCTAATTATACAACCTTGACACTGGTTCCCAAGGACAGAACAGGGCTGGCAGCACATTTTGCACCAGCAGCACCAGCTGCACATGGCAACTGTGCCAACTCTGCCACTTCTGCCTCTTTGTACTCCCTCCTCCAGCATGAGAGCGCAGCAGCAAAATTCACTCCACGAGCCACAGCAGAGGCTCGACCTGTGCAGTGCCACGGCGGAAAATAGATTATGCTGACTATTGTTTTCAGTGGCATTGCTGATGGAGAGGGATGCTGCAGGGAACCACTCAACTCTGCATTCCTGTGCAGTGGTAACTACAGCAGGGTTGAATGAGGACTCGTAAGGACATCCTCCCAGCCCCAGGAAGGGGAAGAGGAACACATACTTTTAGGAGTGAGAAAAGGGCCCTCCCATCTCCATCCACCCTCCTTGTCCTTCTCTGAATTTGCCTTAAAGCCAGTTCCCCCAGCTTCTGCCCACAGAAGCCTCCAGGCTGCCACAGTAGGAAGTTTGTGGCTAACTGCGTGTATAATGTTGTTCCATCCATCCTGGCTCAGTCAGAAGCGGTCCAGATATTGCACCCCCTCTAAGTGAAGGAGCTATTTCCCCAGCAGAGGCCTGATCCTGGTGCCAAGTCAAATCTGTCTGTTGGCAGCAGAAGGAGCCACACTCTGGGACAGCCATCTCCTAGGGAAGTAAGTTGGGAAGGATGAATAACTTAAAACCAGAAGAAGACATCCTCGGACCTGCCTCTGGCTCAGTGTAATTGGCACTGATTACAGGTTTGCACATCCTGTGGCCACGATTTCTTGTTTTGAGATTGTTCAAGGTTTACATACAGTTAGTTAAACGTGGAAGAAGCACACCTGAGGAATGGCTGTTTGCCCTGGGCTGCCCAAAATACACACTCTACCACCTGCTCAGCAGTTCCCATGTCCCCAGACATGCACAGTGGCCGTGGCACCACATGTCCCACAGGCTCCACTTCCCAAGCTTGGCTCTTAGCAAAAGCACACACAGAGCATTAGGGCTCTGCTCTTGGCTGAACGGGAGAAGGGCTGCTAATAAGAAAAACAGCAGCATGCAGTGATACCAGAGCAGGCTTTCCAAAAACCTTACCACATCACAGAGCTGTTCAGCCACCAAAGAAACAATGCAAGAAATAGGCAAGAGAACAGTGCTATCTACAAAGTACGTCTAAGTCCAAAAGTTAATTCAAAATCCTTTCATAGGGATCACAAGTAAATAGCCACAATAAAAATAATACTAAAAACTGCCTAGGAGAAAAACAGCACAGTACATGGCATGGGTTAAAAGCACTCATCTTCAGTCTGCATTGGCTGAGGTTATGGTTCTGAGATTGGAGATTAGGAGGAAGTTACACCTCATGGGTTGTGATGATGCACAGAGGAGGCTCTGGGTCTTCACAGCCTTTACTTACACGTCAGTGAAGCCTCAAGGTCCTGAGCCTAGTCCCTGCTCTTCCAGGGCACAGCCACCTCTGTGGGTACGCAGCAAATACCACAGCAAGTTTTGCTCACTGCCCCTTGTCCCAGGTATGAATGCCATGCCATGGCAGGTATGTAGGATTTTGCCACATGTATTTCCAAGAAAAAGAATGCTCATCTCCTCCTGTGGCAATGTCCAGAGGCTTTGTCCAACTTCACCAGCATATGTCACTTTCTATGCATCACTTTGTCAGGACAGACACAAAACTTTGTGCTCTCTCCTGAGCAGGGAACACGGCTTGAAAGAACAAATCTGAAGTACCCACACACAATTATGTAAATCTAGAGGAAACATTTGCAAAAAAAGAGACCTAAGAAAGGCTCATCTCAATAGTATTGGTTGGGATACAGCAATAATAGCTAAAAAAGACTAATTCCAAATAACACTGCTGGCAAATACCACTAGAGCCATTCAAACAAGACACAAAGAGGACACATCCACTGCGTTATGTACCATTATGTCAGTCAAACCAGAATAAAGAGGGTGGAAAGCACTAGATTTCAAAATGGCAGCATTTTACACTCTTTCCCTCTCTTTCACACTGGAACAAATGAATACAATGAGGAATCCAACCCTGTAGCTGTTAGATAAACAATAAAGCTGCTAAGGAATAGGACGCACCACCTGGTGGAAAAATTCAAAGCTAAGAATTGGTCTGTTTATATTTCTGTCATATCTGGTACCCTGCTGAAGGAATACTGTCTTTGAAAAAAAGGTCTTTTTAGCAAGTAGGAATGCAAACTCACCTAGACAGCACACAGGTGAGAATGAAAATCTACCATTTTTTCATTTACTGAAATAAAAATGTCACATATTTAGCATAAAATAAAGGGGAAGAAGTTTATTAAGACCACATTTTCTTTTTTTTTCTACTTACATGCAAAATTTATGATCAAGCAATCACACCTTATGTTTATTTAAATTTATATAAAATATATCCTACTAAAGAATACTAATCAGTTATTAATATGAAAGTAAACATACTTAGTTTGAAAGTGTATATATTGCCTATAGACACAATATGCACATGGTTAATGTTGCTTAGCTAGCTCAAAGCTAAAACTAATTCAATAGGCAACTCAAATTCCCACAGCTTAATACATTTTATGACTAAGCTGCTGCTTTAATGGCCAATCATAAAACCTAAATCACTCAACTCAACATGCAAAACCCAGCATGTGCACTGAAATCTGTGCAAAGCCATTAAAAGCGTTGTTGTCTGAGGGTGTGAGCCCGTGGCAGCTTATTCTGGTGCTGACTGCTGCGGCTGCTTCCTTCTGCCAGCCACCAGCCCCTTCACTGAGGTCTTCCAACTCTAAAGCAACAAACAAATACACAAACAAAAAATCCACCCCAAAACGCCCCCAGGCCCAAACCTGACTGCTTCCCCTGCTTTGTGACTGGATTCAGTTTGCTGAAACAGATTTGCAAAGGGTTTGTCAATCCCTGCAGCCAGCGCAATGGATGTGCATTCAGTGACCTGACCACCACAGCCTGTGCCCGCTGCACCTGTGCCTGCACTGCAGCAGACGCTCAAATTTCTGCTGTGAAGGATGTGTTTCAAGGCCTACAGTTTGCAGTGCCTTGTCAAGCTCAGGAGCCCATGGCCTCTGGAGGACCAGCCTGTTTGTTTGTCTAAGCCAAGAGAGTTGCATTTCTCAGGGACACACGTTAGGTGCTGGACACACTGCATCTCCTTGCACCATCTTTCTGGGTGCCAGGGTAGCCAGACAAAAACACAACACAGAGGACAGCAGCTGAATCCTTCGTTTTAGCCTCCAACTTGCCTTCCTCGCTGCTTCAAAGCATCTCTGGATCATCCAGAGACCAGATGATCCCAGGTCATCCAGGGATCCCATTCCCAGTATGGAATCTGGACCATACCAGGAATGGTCCAGGACAGCATTCCAGCTATCCCTGACTACACTTACTAGGGTTTAAGCAATGGCTTCTGGCAGAGAGGCTGGAGGCACCCTAAACTCAGCTGAAAGCCATGCTACTCCCACCACGTGTGCTGCCCATTCCCATTGCTCACCATCCCCGCAGGAATGGAAGCAGTGGGACAGACTGACTGGTGATCAGCAGGAGGGTGGCCATCAAGGCACCACGGCTGCCTCTGCATTTGTCCTCCCGCATGGAGCAGGTTCCTTCCACATGCAAGTCCTCCAAGAGGGTGCACATCAGCAACACACCCATGGTTGGCTTCTGTGTGAACTGCTGCCTCCTAGAAATGGAGAGCGAAGGTGGAGAGAGCCATGTCAGTCCTGCACCAGGCACAGAGATAAGGAAAGACAGCTCACTCCCACGGAAGTGTTGTTGGGCAGGGAGTGGCAGCCTGTATCTGTACGTGGCTGGGAGGGAAGAAATAGGAAGGAGCAGCAGAGAGGGCAAACCTAGAGGTAAGACAACAGCAATGGGAAATCTGCAAGTAAGGTACTGGCACTGGAAAGATTGGGCAGGTGAAGGGGGAAACCTGGCAGAGAGACTGGAGGCACTGGGCAAAGAGGAATGCTCGTGAAGGACAAGTAGTTGACTCCCTCACCCAGACATGATGACTCATATCCAATATGCAATGAAGGCACTCAATCTGTGCACAGATGCTTATATCAAGGATTAAAAAAACTCATTTATTTTCTTTTTTCACCCAGTTATTTCAGGAATTAGTGATGCAGCCAGTAGTCACAGCCAATGATTACCAGCAGCAATCCGTTTGCATTTCAGACCAAGAAGGATATATTTTGCTTTTAGTTTAGACTAATAGAATCTTTTTCCTATTTATACTGAAGTAAAATAGCTCCAGATTCGTGCTCCCTTTTTGCATTGTGCTGATGTACATATGACAGCCAGGAGCTCATGCGGTCATCCAGAGGGACCTGGTCTGGCTGGAGAAATGGGGCAAAAGAAACTTCATGAAGTTCAGCAAGGAGTTTAAAATCCTGAACCCAGAAGGGAACAGCTGGAGCCTGGGGGCTTATGGTCTGGAAAGCAGCTTGGCAGAAAAGGATTTGAAGGTCCTTGTGGACACCAAGTTGAACTTGAGCCAGCAGCATGCCCTTGCCACAGAGAAGGCAAATGGTGTCTTGAGCTCCACAGAATGCAGTGATGACAGCCAGCTGAGGAATGGGATCCTTCCCCACTGCTCAGCCCTGGTGAGGTCACAGTTCGAGCAAGTCTATGGGAATGTCACAAGCACGATGAAGGAACTGAAGGATCTGGCATATGAGGAGAAGCTGAGAGAGCTGGGACTGCTCAGTGTGGAGGAGAGAAATCTCAAGGGCATCTTATCTGCATGTACACATACCTGATGAGGGAAAAGGAGATGGAGACAGTGGCGCACAGTGCCAAGATTAGAGACAATGGGCACAAACTGAAACATGAGAGATTGCTTTTGAACTTTCTGAAACGCTTTTGCTATGAGAGTGGACGCACAGGGTGGCCTGAGAGTTTTTTTATGCATTCTCAAAATCCTGAGCCAGTCCTGAACAACCTGCTCTAGCTGACCCTGCTTTGAGCAGGGGGGCTGGACTAGGTCTCCAGAGCTCACTTCCAACCTCAGATGCTCTGTGAGTCCAAGATTAACACTTAATTCTTTGTGGAGAGCACTGCCCCGTGACAACAGCTCACACATCCAGTCTTGAATGCACCAGGGAGCAAGAGGTTCCTGTGCTGCAAGAATGCTCACAGAGGGCTGTTTGGTGCTATTTGCAGCGGCAGTGATTACCTATCTTCTACTGAAAAACCCAACACTCAATTTTACTGAGGATATCCTTGTGGTAGCATGGACCCTCTCTGGTGGGAAGTATAAATTTCTTTGTCACACAAACTTTTCTTAGACTGGTGTCTTCTGATTAATTGAATGTGGACTTGTGGATAACAGTAGAGTACTTCTAAAGGACACAGAGATAGTAACTAAGCAAAATGAGCTCATCACAACAGGACTTAAGCAGACCATCCAGGAAAAAAGCTTAAGGATCTATCAGCTGGTCACACAAAGGAAAGTGGACCTCTGTGATTAAGCCAATCTGATCAAACTCAAGTGGGTACTGATGCAGCTTTCTCACTGCAAAATAATAGGCTTCAGCTATGTATGGAGAAGAGCCCAGAAACTGGAAACATTTTTTAGGAGATGTGTAGCAAGGACTGTTTTTCAACAGGAATACTACAGCAAGACTTTTCAAGCAATGTATTTATCGCTAAATAAATGCTAAGCAAATACCTTTTTTTCCCTTTTATTACCACTCTGGCAGGAACCAGTTCCCAAAAAGCGACTGCCAAGCATCAGCGTATCAGACTTACACCATCTGCACACCGAGATACACACATCTACACACAGAGATAAGATTCTCCAACCTGGAACTGAATGTGGCCTTTAGTGCCCTCTGATTTCACCTGTTGTTGACAGCAGGGAGGAGATGGTAAATTTCCCATGACAGGAGGAAACATATTTATCCAGTGATTGCAGTGTTGCAGTGGGAGCAAATGGCTCTCACAGGTGCAGCAGACATCAGGAGTGGCAGCAGTGCAAACCAGATGAAGGCAGCAGAGCACTGAAATGGTAGTGCTTCAGGCCCTTGAGACACTTGCCATCTCCCACCTGGGAAACCAAAGAAAACTGTGTCCAGCCTATTTATGACAACATCAGCTTCCTGGGGACTGAGAAGCTCAAAACATTTCACAGCCTAGAAGGGGAAAAATACCCCATGATGTTGGGAGTTATAAATCAGACAAAGTCCATGAGGCTTTTTTAGAGGGGAGAGCTACCGTATTTTGGAGGAGGAAAAAAAAACTTTAGTAAAAAGGGCTCCTTTATTCTCTAAGATACTTTCCTTTAGGACATAATCTGTGTTTATGATTGAAACAACAGCAGTAAATGCTACCTACTCACGCAGTGCAAAATAGCATAATTTTGTGGCCAGAAAACTGGCTTCTGAGATCCTGTGGAACAGCTATCACCACCCATGCCAGCCATTGGAAGGACTTGAAGAGCAATTTCCCCTGGACACCTGTAGCATTTTGACATTGAAAATCCAGTGGGTACATGGCCTCTTGGCATAACTCTGCTGCTGGCCACAGGCCACTTCACTGTGACCCCACAAAAACCAACCTTGAGACAGACTACAGACAAGTGCAGTCCTTCCTGCTGTATAGACTTGGTTTATTACTTTATATGTTCATAAAGAATAGCTCCACTGTTCAACAGCAATGGACTGCCTGAGGCAGAAACGCACCAGCTTCTCTGTTAATCACTGGATAGAGGGCTGGAAATGCCAAATTTTACTTCTGATGTTCATTTCAGCTATGTTTTTAAACTAAACTAAATGATCTCTTTAGTCATCACCTGTTGCATACAAAAGCAATCTGTTCGACAGACAAAGCACGAAAATATTATGCAGTTGTACTCTGGCTGCAGATGGATTGTTTTTATGTACACACATAAAGATATGAATGTCAAATATGACTGTTGACTCCCAGCAGAGTTAGCACATTGCTGACGCACTGTGGTAAGATCATTCTTTGTGTCAGTCCACATACAGGCAAGATACACTTCACATTCACGTGCACTCAATCACTGCAGGAGGATTGTGCCTGAAACACACCAACATTTTAAGCCTGAGGTTTTAAGCTCTAATAAGAGGGTTCCTAGTTCATACCATCAGTGTAGTACTTACAGAGCAACACTCCTTCTAACATCTACCTTCTCACTGCTTGACGTGCTGTGCGTTTTTAGACTCCCCAGTCCCATAGCATCAGCAGAGACCCTTCATAGTACAGTCATCACCAAACCACACCATCTAAGAGTTAACATTCTCATCTCAGATGAAGTCTGTGGCTGCAGACATTCCCAAACATGGGGAAGTCTAAACCTGCCTGCTCCAGCTGGAGCTCCCTCCCCACTCAGCCAATGGCCCAGCAGTGACAAGTTGTCCCTATGCTACAAATCATCTGCAGGAGGGCAAGCTGAATGGCTCAAGACATGGGAAGCCAAAGTAAGGCAGCCTTTGAGTGGTCTGTGACCCAGAGACAACAGGTGCAAGGTGCCATGTCTTGCAGAGTGGGCTGCAATCTCTGATAAAATGCTTTCCTCCTTTTCCAGCCATACAACATAACCCTTAAAAAGATCATGCTGGAAGCCCCATAGAATTCAGGGAAACAGGCTTATTCTAGAGATCTAGCCTTCAGGAATATCTCAGAGGTCTCCAACCTCTCTCTAAGCAAGGACTCTTAAAAACTCTTAAAGAATCTCTCTAAAGTTTCACCTCTTTTATTCTTCCTTGTTACCCAATATGTTGCAAAATTGCCCAGATTTGCCCATACTTCATTCTGGAGCATCAGTCACAGGCAAATTTAACACTGGATTCACTAGTTCATTGCTGTTATTTCTCCTTCCCACACGTTTCTCTCCTTGGGAAAACTCCTTTATAAAGACAAACAGTTGCCACAAAAGGGAAGAGCAGAAGCCAATGAAACTCAACAGAAAGGAGGCAAGTGACAAAAGTATGTGCCTTGACTTGCTCAGCTTTGGGGGGCTGCCAGCTAAGGAAACAGACTCTCTGAATTCTCTCTCAGTGGAAGATGCAAAAGCCTAGATGAATAAAACATTATTCAAGCTTATAAGTAAAGAGTCCGGGAAGAAAATTACAGGTTTTGAGCTTTCCTCTGTCTGCTTAAAGGGATGTGAACTGGAACTGGATACTAGATCTAGTGGCTCATGGTTTATTTAACTTTGTGCTGCTGGCTTTTTATACTAGCAAATCATTATTTTACCTGTATGGTACACTTACAGAAAGAATAGGTGTGTCACACTCAAGGCTTCTTACAAGGTTTTATTTTGGCATTAGTACTTACATATATATATATATATATATATATATATATATGCACATATACCTTTATCTATGTAGTGTGTGTATATGCAATAGAAAAACAAAAATTGTATGTACAGATTCCCCCAAAGGCTTCATAGTTTCTTTCTATTTTCTCATTTCTATAGTTTTAGGAAGTCACTTTTGAATGTGTTACTGCATTTTACATGTGTACTCTACAGGCCTTCTGTTGTCTCAGCACCTCTCCCCCAGCGTTTTGGTATCAGAGAAAGAGCAAAGTTACTGCCACCAAAAATAAGTTACTGTTCAGCATGTAAAAATACAATCTTCCAGGCACCAGGCAAGCCTTAAAAGAAGAAAAGCTGTTCATCATACAGTAAAGGCAGGGGGGAGGGCTAGCAGAGCTTTAAATTGGCTTGAGCTCACTTCCACCCTGTGAGCAGATCTAAGTTTAACACAGGCCCAGAGGATGCAAAGACAAAGTCAAGAAAAAGAATTCACTTCATGTCAAAGCCCAGTCAAGAGCTTTCCCTTGACAGCTCCTGCCTTGCGCTCCCAGTGAGCTTACTGGCTTCCTGCATAGGCACATGAGTCTGACCTCTCCCATTCATCTACAAATTGGCTGCATATAAAATGGGTATTAATTCCAGCTGGCACATAGGTTTGGCTGAGGCCCTTCCTTCCTGTCTGGAACTTCTGGGAAAAAGTGTTGGGCGAATGTGTGGAAGGATGAGACAGAAGGAAGCAGCAACCCATAAAATGCCAGTGCAGGGCTCCCTGGTCGGCACTTCTTAGTTGAGCATCTGCAGTCACACCAACAATTAGGCAAAAATAATTAGATCTGATTCAGATCAGGAAGAAGCAGCATATTCTCCCCAGAAGCACAAACTGCACATGAGCAGCAGTCCAGTCTCGATCTGATGAGAATTCAAGAAATAAAAGCATTCCAAAAGCTGTCTTGGAAAGCATTGGAAATACTTTTTACAGTCTCTTAGGTTACACGATTAAGCTGGCTAGTTATTTTCACCTCAGTTAAGTGTGAAGAAAGGCAGCACAAACATCTTCCACTTAAAAGGGTTGTTAGACACTTGTCCTTTCAGATACACTCTGCAGGGTTTCAGCATAGTTAGAACACTTGCAGGACATTACCCTAGAACTGCCTCTGAAAAGGAAACTCACTGGACACAACTTTGAAAGGTTGTAGCTGAACATCAGCAAAGCCTTAGGATCCACAAGACTGGGTGGTCTACTGTCCCTTAATATTGGATTTGTAGGGAGAACTGGACAGATTCCAGGTAGGACTTAAAATTGAAAACAGAGCCCCATGTCATTAAAACCTGCTACAAAGAAACATTTTCAGCAAAGGTTTGCTACGTAGTCAGCAGCAAATTTCCACATGAAACATTTAACAAGTCATCAACACAACCTGGCAGTGGCTAAGCTGGCTTGAAGCACTTCATTAAACTGCTTATTGACAGGTTCAAGCTCTAGGGACCTGCCAAATAAGCAAAAGCAGAATGTGGTGAATTTAACCAGAAGAGTTATCCCTTATTCTTAATTGTGTGAAAACTGGCAATTGAAATTGGTTTGTGCAGTGCAGAAGAGGTAAAACCTTTCAAGCAGTTCAACCCTGAAGGCTCAGGATCTGCAGGACGCACAAAGCCAGCAAGGTTTTGGTTCTGTGGTGGGTGCTTTCTTCAGTTGCAGTGGTTTTTTGGTTTGCTTTTTGTTTGTTTGTTTGTTGCATTTTGGGTTGGTCTGTTTTTATGGGGTTTTTTGTTACAAGCACGTGCCAGGGCCCTGTTTTCAACTCAATTTCGATTATTTCAGTTTCAATTTCAGTGCAGTCCTACACTAACGTGAGAACCTTGCACATACTCTCCAAAGCCAACATAAAAACAGATGACTTTGCAGAGGGAGTTCCCATCTGCCCAGATAACTGCATCATAACACTAAGTGCTGCCTGTGACACAGACTTAAGAGGTAAAAAACCCTTATGTACACCTGTGCATTCACTGAGTATCCAAACAGTACACCACTCAGTACAATTTGACCATTGGTTCAAAACTAACACATTCTCTGATCCAAAAGATGGATTAAGTTTTAAATTATTGCCATTCTATACAGCGCCATTCTAAGTGTTACTTATACAAGCAAAGACACTATTATATGAGTTGAAATAATTTTGTAAAACTAATAAAGGTGTATCTATTGCCATATAAAATTCTAGGCTTCCTTAGCCTCAAGAGACATCATCAGTATCAGAGCTGTTGGGGAACAAGTTCAACCCACAAACAGCTGGAGCTCAAACCCACCTTAAAATTAGATGATCATAAATTAGGTTTGAGGCTTAAAAGCTTAAAAGTCAATGAGACAGAGTCCAGAAGTGATTTGTGAAAACAGGTGGTTAGAGACAAGCTTTTCTAGCTGTCCAAACAGACTTGAAAGGAAATGCAGGTAGCCAGCACCCAGCAGGAAACAGGAGAGTGGCAAAAGGAATTTAAGTGGGAAAGACTTCAACTGCAAGCACAGAATAAAACGACAACATTATTTAACAGTAGGCAGGAAAGTAGTAAAGGTACTGAAGAAAGAGGATTTAAGTATTGTGCTGTGTGGCTGCAAATGTACCAAGCACAGAATACACTCAGGAACATTTAAGTTTCTACAAATAGTATTCAGGTGATTCCAGCGGTGTTTGTTTATGCCATGCATCCAGGATTCCAACAACTCTTTCATAAACACAGTCTCTTACTAAGTTTCACATGATCTTCATAATGGTAGGAAAGAGACAAAAAAAGCCAAGTTAGATGGCAGAGCAAGTTCTGAGTGCTTCCTAGTTAGTGTACCGGAAAGCGAAGGATCAACACAACTTCTCAATGTCAACATGTTTTGTGGCAAAGGTATAATCTCTAAAATCTGAATCTAGGCTAGTTACACTAGATCGGGAACTATGCTGTTCACTCGTACAATTTTCGTACACTTAAGTTGCTCTAAAAATTTAAGGATAACTCAAAATCAATTTAGCACATGAGTTAATTTCAGTCAAATATTAAATGAGATGGTGCAGTTGTAAAAAAAACTCAAAAGAAAGGCACATCCCTTTACTGCTGTGAAGACTAATTAGAAATATAATCTAACAAAACTGCCATAAACACTTAAAGCTGTCACATTACAGCATCACTGAAGAAAGGAAAAAAGTACTCCAAACAGATTGTATTCAAAATTTATTTTTAAATTAAGGAAAAAACAAGACAATTATTTTAAATAAACATGGTGTGTTCTACACAGCTGTAGATCAACGTAACTTTACATTAGCTGTTTATAACTTTAAAAAGTTCTGTTACAGCATTGTCTACAACATTTGACACTGTTGGTTTCCATTTCATCATCAACCAAACAATACCCAAATGAAACCATTTGCTTAAGTGAAGCTTTATTTTTCATAGCCAAAGATGGCTCTACTAATACCAAAGCACCTGTTAAACAATTATCCCCACCTAGTTTTTTAAATGGAAGTCTGTTCAGCCTTTTTTTTTTTGGTTCTGTTCCATTGCCTGCATAGAAATCAGCATAAAGCTAAGTAGCAAGCTAAGCTTCACTTCAGCAGTGCAATGAATGGCATCAAACTTCATAAAACAAATGAAAATACAAACATTGTCAGTAAAAGTCAACTATATCAAAAACAATACTAAAAGAAGAATGTTTTTGTGGGTCACAACTAGACTAGGTTTCAGTGTAAAACTTTCCTCAGGAAAAGTGCTTCTTCCTGATTCACACATGAAAAGCATGAAGCACGCATCACAAGCCTTTGTTCACACAGAAATGCCCATTTAAAAAGTTCCATGTTACCATAAGGCAAAAGAGATATCAAGGTGGATGAAGCATCTTGGCCCAGAGTATGTTTTACAACAAATACATACACATTACACTTGTGTAGCATATGATGGGTAAGGGATTGGCTCAGTAATGTAAAAAGTCCATTTTTATAAATACATGTCATTATTGCTAATATGCTACACATCATCATCCAACTTTTAAAGCTGCTTTGTTGATATAACCTTGTAATTAGCAGCTCACGTTCATGGTGACAATTTGCTATTCCGTATGAAGTAAAGCAGCATAAATACAATTATGAAAACAAAAGGCTTACGCAACAGTCTTCTCTAGCTTTGCTGTGTTTTTTTTTCAATTAAAGAGTGTTCAAAGAAAACAAGTCCAGTTCACCACAAATTAGGAAGTTTCACAATGAGGTTGAAAACCAAGCTACAGGGAACAGAGGGGGGAAAACCATGGCATGCATTATAATCTAGTCCTTTTAGTCATACCACTGGAATACAGAAGTCCAATTTAAAGGCTAGACTAACAGGCAAACAGCCAAGAGTAAACTTAGTTTGATATCTAAATTAAGACTACAGTTTTAATCAGTAACAGCAAACTCACCCGGCCCTTTAATATATTCACAATATCTACTGCAATTGAATACTTAATTATGACTAGTATAGGTATGTACGTTCACTTTAAAAAGATATTAAATACCTGCATCATGAAATTACATTCTTAAGACATTGTGTAAGAAAATAGCTCATGTGTGAAATGTTTCGGAAATGTATTTCTGCTCCCTTCTACCCCCTACTATGTCTGACACACACACCCAACACCCCCCACCCCCTCCCCAGCATGAAAGCATTCACTCACAGGGAAAAACAAACGCCCCTTAAAAAAGGATGGAAGTACTGAGGGGATCACCTTGGCTAGTTACAGCACAGTGCTTAACAAGGTTCAAGACAGAACCAGATCAGACTTGGCCAAAAGATGCCCACAACACATGCCTGACCAGTAAATCCTTCCAACTCAACCTTATCAAACTCAGTCCACTTTTGGTTACTCCAATGATTAAAATACTCCCTATATACATACAAACACAAGACTCCAGATTTACTTCAGTTCGTTTTTGCAAAGCGGTTTACTCTTTCTATTCATATTGTTCTGCAGCAGCTACAAGAGGTAGGCATAAAACATTTCAGAGCTTCTTTCCCAAGGTCCCATTACGAGCTCAGTTTAGCGGGATAAAACAAAAATCAGCTGTACCCCTGCGATTTTACCAGGTACAGCCTTGTGCAATCCAGCTGGAAAATAGCTATGTGAACCCTAGATTCGCTAGCCTAGTACACCAAGGAATAAGAAGCTGTTCATATCTCGGAGGATATTTGTTTTTAAAAAAAAGTCTACTGCAGAGCATTTAAATAGAAAGTAGATGTCAGGACCAATTCTCCCTATTTTTATTTGTATATAGGAGGAAGGTACCATTTGGCCAAGACTACAAATGTATTTTCACAGATGCAAGTGCCATGCAAAAATAAATTAAAGAACAGATATCAAACATACAAGTAATAAAACTAATGAAGGTAGATTTTCTTGAATGTATATAAACAACTTCTAATACTTTTCTTTCCCCCTTCTCTCTTTGACATTCACAGTTACAAATGTGTGGCTATACATCAATAATTTCTTCTGCAGTGCCTCCACAACGTAATCTGTAGCGTCCTGTCCTCCAGCTAATAGTGGGGTCCCACAAAGCAGATAGGAAAATATAAATTGTCATGGATTCTCTGATGAACCAAGCTACTGCATAATCAAGTTTTGAAAAACACAGAGCACCACCCTAGAAATAATAAAAAGCAAGGTATTTAATCATACTGATAATTCAAGAGAAATTTTAAAGTAAATTAAAACCTTTTTTGCAGATAAATGTCTTACAAAGCTTACTATGCAGATTTACATATCAAGAGCATCCTTCACTAAAACCCAAGAACATTTTCTTGTTCAAGATACAATTACCTACATTTAATATTTTCTACAGCATTAGGAGAACAAATGCTGCTCTCATTTGTGGCAGCTTTCTATATTAGAAGTTTTTTGAGGCCTTGGAAGTAGGTTATACCTGTTCTCCTTGTCCATTATTAACAAAATGAAGTAAAAAATGTATGTATGAGTACACATACACTTCAATAAATATAAGACAAAGTGACAACTGAAGTAAAATAAAATAATAACCCCCCACACACAAAATAAAATCCCACAAAGCTTCTGTTCTTGTACTGTCAAAAAAGCTTAACATTTCTGCATATGCCCAGGTTGAGCAGATTTGAAACATGAATATTAATTAAGGGGACAGCTAAATTTCCAGAGCCTAGTCAGAGGCAAGTGCATGTGGAATACAAAATTACAAGCAAAAGCACTTACTCCTTTTCATGCTACTGTAACTCAAGTTGGAAACTGAGAAGTAACAGGATTGGACCTGTTATTTCCTGCAAGTCAAGAGAATTATAGTGTGGTTGTAATTAAGCTTAGCTTTCTGCTAAACTTGATGACAATAATAACTTTAGTAACCTCCTGGAAAACAAAATTACATACCTGAACACCTTTTAGTTGAATGTAGTCAAATATAAACCATGCCAAGCAGTGACACATGAAAAATACCATTATATCCCATCTAAACACATGATGAGCTGCCCATCCAATAACTAGACTGGCAACAAAGCACTCTGAGATTGGCTCACAAATTATTGTGGCAGGCAACATATTAATTCGTAGTTTGGCCCACCTAGAAAAGAGAAACAGATCAGTTTTGGTTTTGCATTATTCATTACATCCTCCTCCCCCACCTCAACAAATGAGCCATCATGGTATTTTTTAAAGTGTTAATCTCATTTAATTTACACCTCCAAATAAAATACTGCAAAAACCTCCCTTTCAAGGATGCCATGGATAGCATTTAAAAGGCACTAAGGGGAGGGGCGTTAATTTTTTTTTTAATACTTGTATCAGTCATACTTCTGTGGAAAGTCGGTGCCTCTCTCCCAACACTAACAAAGAAGCGTGCATCAAGCTGTGCACTAAACTTTAGCACACTGGGCATTAGATCAGATTAGCTCAGAAAATGTATTCCCTCTCGTTATCAGGTGATCCCCATCAGAAGAAGGGGGCAGGGATGGGTGGGAGAGGAAGTCAAGATCAAAATCTTACCTGATCATTCTGGACTGAAACTGAGAAATAGAATATGAACCAGAGTTTTGCATTGCAACTTGTGTGGCCATCGCAAATTTCCAGCCCCTGAAAAAGGAATTTGTCATTATAAAAATGTGCAAATAAGAGATGCAAAAACCAACTAGATAACAAACACACAAGAATTTTATTAGGCTTGAAAAGTTTCTTTGGCACATGTGCCATATTATTACAATGGGTGTAGGCAAAAAAAGAAAAGTATTCTATCAAGACTCTTCTTTGGAAAAAACAAAATACTTAAACCAATTTCTGAAACTTTTCTCTAAAGGAATTGACAATGATGTGGCTTAATTATTTCTAAAGAATTATACTGATAGGACAAAGCACATGTCATTAACATGTTTGCTATTTATACATGAAGCTGACATGAACACCTATATGTACAGTATGTGCCATGTGTTTTAAAAAACCCAAAAAGCAAACAAAAAGAAAGATTTAAGCTACAGTTAAGGCAATAAGCTTACTTCAGAGCCATCTTACCGGTCAGCTATAGCTTTGGCCATAAAGTAATCTTCAGCAATATACTGTGCAAAAGCTATCAGTCCTCCAGCTTGGTCCAAGACATCCTTCCTCATCAAGCATGACATTCCTGTTACACACTTAAAGCCAGTTAAGTTGGCTGAAATATATGACCTTGGATGTGAAGTTCCAAAATAGACCTACCAAAAGAAGACAAGGCATTTAAAGCTCTGTATGTAAGTACTATACTGACAATCTTTTCCTCTGAAAACATATGGAAGGTAAACACTAGATGCAGCCAATTGTGATGGTGTATTTGGAAAGACCTTTAGTACCATTCTAAGAAATCTAGTGTATCACAAAATCTGAGAAATCTATTTGTGATACTGGCTGTGTTTTTGCAAGTCTATAAGCAGGTTTTAAATCCACATATGGAACTACTGCACTTCATTTTGTATTTCATTTCTAATTTACTGAGGTTTTTCTCAGGGAATATATGTATTAAAAATCTACTAAGTAACAGACTAATCACTAGGATTAATATATTATGTGGTAATAATAGTAACTGACAGACATGTTCTCTCCTTCCTCTTGTGCAAATTAACTGCATTCCTGCATACATGTTCTTAGAAACTTACTATATGGTTCTATGGAAGCATGGGAAATTTGTGTACTTAGTACACTTGCAAACAAAAACAGTGAAGAAAAAATTCAGACTGCGAGCAAACCTTTTTGACCTACAAGATCCAGCAACTTAAAACTAGGAATGACCTATGAAACAACAGAGGGAATGAGTGCTAGTGCCTCTTGCTATTACTTAGGGTAGACTGCCTTCACGCTGGTACAGTAACTCATTCAAGAAAAGGCATGGTCATCTCGCAGTATAGTGGATCAGATGGCAAAAAGCTCTTCCAGGAATACCGAAGCAGGAGCTGTAATTCTTGCTTTAACAAATAGCAGTACTAGGAAATTTGTGCTATAGCCCTCTACTTTTCACTGTAAGAGAAAATTCAGACTTTGTATTGTAAAAAAAGAAAAAAAGAAAGAAAAAAAAAATCATCACAAAAGCATCCCTCACTCAGCAATGATGGAGTACTGAATTTCACCGTGCTTTCACCTCTCACATTTCTGTCTTTCATCCCTGTCAGTTAGCCTTGGGGCCAAAATGCCTTATATACATGCCAGCTCGAAATAAAAATAGATTAAACTGCATGCCTTGAGACACAAGGAACAAAAAAGCAAACTCAACCTCTTCATTCTACCAAAGAGAACTTACTGAGATAGAGGAAAGGGGAGAATAGGACAGAATAAGTGATATGAAGATGGTGGATAGGAATCAACTTTTCACTCTCTTTCACTACAATTATGATGAGACATGAAATAGCACTACAGAAGAACAAGGGTCAGAGTAAACCAGATATGGATCCTGTTACAGACAGATCTATGCAACTTCCTGGTAAAGAAAGTTATAGATGTTAAAAATTTATAGGGACTCAAAAAAAGAATGGAAAGTTCATGTAAGAAATATGTTCTTACTAAAATACCATTATATTAAAGATTAGTAAATATACAAGTCTGCTTCCTGCTCAGGAAGTCTCAGATGAAAATTACGGAACATTTAGGCAGTATTGCAGGAAAACAAGATATAAGCCTTGCTTTTGTTCTACTTTCCTCAAAGGCTTTGCATTTATTTTGAGTATTTTTAAAGGTATTTTCTCCTTCAATTAGAGATCAAACTTTACCACAAACTGGAGATTAAGCTACAGAAGCAACACAGGCTGAACAAGACAACTATTTATTTCTTCTAGTCCATATACATACGGGGTCTTCAACTCCACACAGAGTATTCTATATGGAGTTGAAGACCTATCATTTTACAAGTAAGAGTCCCACCTTCAAGATGCACTGCACTTTGCTTGTAAATACTGCTGGAAATAAGATACCAGCAGGAGCTGGACTTAGCTTTTACTTGTCATGGTCATTTTTGTGTGCCTTTTCAGACATCAAAATAGAATTAATTAGTCCTTTCTGACTAAGCACTAGAAAGCATTCTTCAGTTCAGTTCTTCAGTTTTTTACGAATTTTAAGTATAAAATCCAAAATGTGTATCCTCTAATCTTTATTGTTTGTACTGTAAACCTAAATATTGAATGAATAGACAGAGCACCCCAGAGGAATTCTGAAGCATTTAAAAGTTATCCTAGTTACCCTTAGTTTGAAGTGTGACTGCAGCTGAGAATAAAGATTTCCCCACTCACAAAGTACAAGAGGCACAATACAGCTTTCACTCAGCAAGGTTTTGCAAGCAAAAAAACAGTAAAACAAAATCTCCCCCACAACATTGCACTCACCTGCTCAAGAGTAGCAGCAAAACCCTGTCTGTCTGCAACATAGGGAAGCCCATGGACCAAGCCCACTTTTTCAGTCATTTGATTGGCCATATCTGTCAGTGTGTCTGGCGTTACTAAGTGGCAAATGAAAAAACACTTCATGGAGCAATTCTGTCATTAGCAGACTACTGCAGAGAGATTCTAATCCTCATTTTATTATCAGTATCAAGAGTACACATGCCTTGATGCATAGTATCTTACAAGAACTGTTTCAGAAAAATAGTATTAGTGATTAACAATTATTGTGAGCAGCAACAAATAAAATGGAAACTGTTCAAATATTTGAGGATTTTTAAAGGTATTTTCTCCTTCAATTAGAGGTTAAACTTTTATTCCACAAAAACATTTTTTTCAGACTTTTAACTCTAACTTCTGCTTATATTCTCAGTTAAAATAGTCTCCAAAACCTGCTTGCTTATGGCAAATAAGCACAGTTTAACAGTCAGCACATACACACCTACCTCTGATTCCACTATCACAAATCCATATGAGATCATATTTGGCAACTTCATAGCCAGGCATTAAGTTATTAATCTTGGGATTGATGCCAACCTTCTTGCCACCTAAAAAATACAAACATCATTCACAATTAACGTATGGGGTTTTCTGGAATTCAGATTCAATACACAAAATATTTAAATATATGAACTAAAGAAGAGTAAATATTTACCCACCAATTCTTAAAATCCACTTTTATGCAAAAGATTTATGTTTTAGTATACCTTCAATTCTATAATTAGAAAAATAATATTCAAATGCTTCCTTAAAATGGCAGGGCAACAAGGTTAACATAACTAAAGGAGCAGTAGAACTATAAAGCTTATTACTACATTCTTGTAAGGTAAATATTATTTATCTCTTAAGACAATGATTATGAAGATTATGTTCTACAGTAATTTCAGCAGAAAAATAAAAAAGGAGCAGAATAAAGTGAGACACACTCCTTTACATCCAGCTGACAACATGGCCAAGTTTGTTTCACATCAGAGAAAAAAAAAACCAGCTACATTTTACTACCTTGTTCTAATACCCCTCTCCTCCACTAATTCAAATATAAAATGAAGAAAGAGCCCTACAGTCTAAGCAGATGAAAAAGGATTGTTGCAGGACCTCAAGCTCAAATACAGCCACCACTCTGAGTCACTTCCTGCACACTTAGTTCAGTGCAAAGACAGGATTTAAACTGTTTTAAAATTAGGAGGGAAAAATTGCAGGGGTTACCCAAATCATTCTTCCTAAAGTTTTCTTGGACTGATGTCACAGATTGTGACTACAAACTTACTTTTTACCGCAAACTGGAGATTAAGCTACAGAAGCAACACAGGCTGAACAAGACAACTATTTATTTCTTCTAGTCCATATACATACGGGGTCTTCAACTCCACACAGAGTATTCTATATGGAGTTGAAGACCTATCATTTTACAAGTAAGAGTCCCACCTTCAAGTTGCACTGCTTACCTATAAACAGTCTAGCATCAACATTTGGGTATTTGCCAAGGAGCTTTTTGCACACATCAATAGCTGGATCATCATGATCTTGTACACAGAGTAGTACTTCATACTAGTAAAAACAAAAATGTATACACTCACATATATATTTACATACATACAGCTAATATCCATACGGTCTATGAAATAAAGCTTAATAGCGTAGTAAGGTAAAAAAACCAGTGCTGTTACAGTATTAAAAACAAAGGAGTTGTTTTACAGCTAAGTGAGTCTAGTTTTTTAATACACAGCCAAGTACTTGTGAAAAAAGAATTAAGGCTGTATCTCAAACTCTTGTACTGACAAACATTACTTCTGCTGTTACTGAAGGGTAACTATTATGTTACTATTAAGTCACGAAATAAGATGTTCTGGTGTACAAGGTAAATTTTTTTTTCCACTTTCATTTTTGTTCACATATGAATCTTAAATCCAGTATTATATTCAGTGAAATGAAAGCACCTGAAATATTAAAGTATGAGGTTATGATACACTGTGACTGCATACCTCTGAACTACATCTTCCATTCCTTTACTTTGTAGATGCATATGCAGAACAGAGTTGGAAGACAACCCACGGAGACCAGTATATGTACACCTAATTGTAAAACAAAGCTCAGGAATATGCATATGCAACATACCTGTATTTTCCTCATTAATTGAGTAATGGTCGAAAAAATAACAAGTAGTAAGGGAAAACTGTAGCTGCAACATGCTTACAGAAGCTAGTGATAGTGGGTGAAGAAATAGCATTTTAAAAATCACTCAATGTTGAGGCAGCTTTGCAAGCTTTGATAAAGGTATTTCTGCTTTTGCAATAACAGCAAACTCCTTAAATACTTCTTACTTGATAAAACCTTCATTTTATCCTGGTAAAATTAGAGCTATTAGAGCTCCAATACAAAGACTAAAATACAGAAAATGCAAATTTCTGATCAAGATACCCAGAAGCCACTTTTACAGTCCAAGACTGAAAAATTCAATCACAACAATAAGCAATTTCCTTGGACCACATTTGCAGTAGCTGCTGTAAATAAGAGTCCCAACTAGCAATTAAAAACAGTTCTTATTCTCCCTTGTACTATTTTATCACCTCACCAAACTTAAGTTTTTGCTTAGGTAGTTAAGTGAAAATAATCTGAATTTTGAAAGTTGCCTATTGGCTCTATGATGACAATTTCTGATGTTCTTGTTCAGTAAGGGGTGTTACATACAACAGAAGATATTAAGTTAAATATATACATCCTTCCAATAAAAAATGGCATTGTCATACACAAAAGCCTGAACTACTCTAACTGCATTCAAAATATTGTGGAAATTTAAAATAGTTAACTGCTAAATGGGAGTTAAGATTTGTTCTAGCACTACAAACTATCAGGCAAATATCCCTACCTCTCAGAATGCAAATTCAAAGTCAGTTTGGCTAAGGAGCAAGCAGTGTTTGATTTCTACCATCTTAAGCATGGAAAATGGATTTTAAAAGGTGAAAGAGTTGTCTCATTAAGCCGGCAGGTTCTCTCATCACAGCATGAACACAACAGAAATAAACAACTGAAGAAATTAGGTTTTTTACTGAACATTAAATTAAATTTGTAAAATAAAACTAATTTTCCTAGTCATTATATAATTAATCTTCAATCCATAGCTGCAATGACACTTTTATATCCATATTCTCCATGAAATTCAACCAGAAGTAAAACAGATATTTCAGACTCAAATATTTGAAAAGAGAAAAATTCAAAATAAATGGCCTTTGTATGCAGTAGCAAAGTAAAAAACTAGAAAACGTATGATGAAAGCAGAACAAATACAAAGATGCTTATCTACACAAACATTACCATCAGGTTCACTTGAATTTAACATGAACACAAAAACTCTTGCAAAATTACAATATGCAGGTGAGAATTGCTCACTGATAAAAATATTATGTGTAAGTCCTGCAGTTCTGAGACAGCATAACTGGATTCTATTCAAGAGAAGAATATTTCATGCATGGAGGACCACAGAAGACAATCATCACCACTGCAGGTTGAATTCAGCTTCACTGGAAAAAGTTTCAGATTAATCTTTCAGAATAACTTTTCACTGCACAGCTGAACTTTGAATACCAGGCAATACTGTTGTTCTAATTTTTGTGGTCCATCTCTTTAAGTAGCTCTGTACAGTAACCATAAAAAGTTTTTTCAGACAGTTTGAGGACCCTGCTTGTACTGTCTAATCTGTGCTGCTATAAACTGAAGCATTCACACATGCATTTTCACTCTCCTTAGGAAAAATGATTGTCTACTACTATCTGAAATTCAGATTTGTGTGGAGTAGCAACATTTTAAGATTTTTATCCATGTGTTTTCAGAACTAAGGATCAAGACTACCTCTTGTAAAGCTAGATCCAGCACAACTTGTTTTTTTAATTATTAAATAAGTTTTATTTGTAGTCAAATGTTTCAGCTGCATAATATTTTAATGTTCATTATAGGTCATATAACACCTTTGCACTGTTTGCAGTATTGGCATACACAGCATGCCTAAAGTATGCTTTAAAATGTGCTTGGCAACACTTTATTGAACTCTGTTGAGTTGAAAGGATTCATATGTTCATGTCTGAAGCTTTTCAAAAGGCCCAAAGCTTCATTACAGAAAAAATTTCCAACTTCTATTTAGCTCCAAATGCTAGGGATTTTATTTGTTTCGCCCTACCTACTTAGGTGTTAAGTTTAAGGCTCTCAGTTAGAATACACAAACAAAACTTGCTGCACAGCTTACACAAACCTTTGACCTTGTACAATTGAAGCAGCAGTGCCAGATGCGGTTTTGAGAAGAATTGAGAAAAGAGGAGTTTTTTTATCAAAGCTAAATTTCAAATTTCAGAATCCAGCAGATACAAATACAGTAAAAAATGTATTCCTTTTCCCATCCACAGGAGGATATTTCAAACACTGAATGATAAAGCAAACATTTGCAGACTTCTTTTAAGCTCTTTAGAGCAAGGAGAGCATCTGACACATGTATCAATTATACTGCTTATCACTTATATTACAAATTCAAACAGTGTTTAACAGCAAATGTGAGCTTTTATTAACTATTTGCTTCCCAACACCAATACGTGGCTTAGAGACTACCACACCTACCAACAACTGGTGAGGCACACTACCTCATCATTGAGCAACCCTTCATTAGACGAACCATCAGTAATAACCATCAAAAAGTTTCAGGCTATCACGTAAGTGTTCTCTTTTGGAGGATCTCTTACAGAGAAGTACTCAACTGAGGAGGATTTCTTGCCTCTCAAGCGATCTTTAACAGCAGTATGAAACATTTCAATCTATAAATACCACAATACAGAAATAATGATTAAGCAAACCTTAGTAGAGTGTAAAGTATGTTTCATCCCTAAGCCTTGGATGTGTTCCTCAATAGACAGCTTTTTAAAAAGGAGTAAGTTTTGTTTGCAACATGTAAAATATGTGATTATACATCTTCTGCAGAAGGAAGAACAATCCAAGACAATCAAGCAGCATAGTTCCCATCCAAGCATCTCGTATGACTTTTTGAGGCATAGGAGGAACAAAAAGACAGTAAATATATACATACTTTTGGATAATCCAGCTCAAAGAAGGTTTCTAGGTTGTTGATCAGGTTAGGATCCACGCCTTTTAACGGCTTTAGAAGTGAGACACCAGGAAGCTTGCTATATGGCTGTTTGTCCGTGGCTTTCTTATTGAGGTGGAGGCGTCTGTAATGAGAAATAGCATATAACTCCACTTCAGAAAATATGCTGGAGAAAGCCACTCAAAATACAATCAGAACTAAGAAAGCTTGGGAGTAAAAACTGCTGCAAAAAGAAATAATTTTAGTTGTTGAAAAAACAGCTATTTTTCTATCTAATAATTGATGTCAAAGTTGATGTCAGCAGCTGATGTCAAAGGCAATGCCTAAAAAAACCCTAGCATGACATGTAGGTTACATTCAGCTTCATTTAACTTTTTAGATAGTTCAGATTAACACATTTTGAGCAATAGGAATATGACCTTTTTTCAAACGGCAGTAGAGACAAAATTTTTCTGCCTTCCTCCACAGCATTAAAACTCTAATCATAGAAAACAATCTACTGTAAACAAGGCAAAAAAGCCAAAGGCTCAGGTGCTTTTTCCTGCTTCAAGTTACACAACATTTAGATCAAACTGAAAGCACAGGGGAAACAGTTGATCCTACTGATCAGTTTGTTAACAACTCCAAGAAAAGATTAAGGATCAATTAACTGTGGTATAAAAATCCTGACAGCAGGCTGGGCCAGAACCATAGATAAACTTTTACACACAATTCCAAACAGTTACTGGTATTTCAGCAACGAATCAGAATTGTTTAGGTTTTGAAAAACTTCTAAGATCATCAAGCCACACTATTAACACAGCACTACCAAGTCCACAACTAAACCACGTCTCTAACTGCTACACTGAATATACAAAATGTGTTGGCAATGATGTCACAACTCACTAAAATCAATGTTTAATTCTACACGCCTGTGTAAATGAACACAGAATTGAATTCCAAAAGCTTGATGGGTGTCAGAGACTGAATGTTATAATTTATGGCTTAAACATGATCATGAAAGACTTTTGCCTATTATAGCAAAACTGTATTACAAAAGCTGCAGAGAAGACCACCACACCCTGAACCAGGCTTCTGACTGGGGCCCTGGACTGCTCGCTGACAGAGATAAGATACAGTAAACTCAGGTCTGGGGAGAGAAGAATACATTCACAGAGGGATCAAGCCTAACGCCTTCGGAGTGGAGACCGCAGCCTCAGGGCTATCAGCTGCCAGGCTTCCCACAGACCCTCGCACCAAAGGGCAGGGGGAAGAGAGGTTTCGCATGTGTAGCGAAAAAGCCTCTGGTGAGAGGCACAGTGACCGCCCATCCTCCGCCGTGCAGACCAGCGCAGCTGTGGGCCTCCTTCACCCCAGGGAAAGCTTATCCACAGCAGAAGGGGGTGTCAAGTCCCACCGAAGGCACCCCCCAGGGGTCCCCAGACCCTGCACCAGAGCACCGCAGATGATGCGACAGACCCTCAGTGTTGCAAGGGACAGTGTCAAACCGGCCCCCTGCAAGGGAGGCACCTGGGCATTCCCACCTGGCCCAAATGTGCATTAATCCACTGGATTCTGTGCTTGTCAGCGTGGCAGGGGCAGCAGGGGACCCTCACCACCAAGAAGACCAGATGGAGGGGAGCAACGAGATGTCGCTGGGACTCCAGAAGGGTGATATGCTCCCACCTAACCCCTGCCACTCTCTCCCTGTCCCACCCCCCCCTTCTTTTTCTATTTATTTATTTTCTCTTTCTTTCTCTTTGCCTCTTTTATTAAAGAAAATTTCTTGGCACCAACATATAACCTCGTTTGGTTTGTATCAGAGTTTTTTGGGTATATTTCGAACCTTTCTGGGTCCAATCAGTTTTATTCACAGAGGCTTAGTTTCCTTTGGTCTTCTGTGTTAAACCAGTTCATAACAATGGGCCAGTATACAATCTAATTTGTATCAAGTAAATACATATGCACAAGTAACTGAAGGACAAGTATCTGCAGAAACCTAAAATTTGCGAATTCATGTATATACCACATACTGCAGTTCTCTACCATGATGAGTAGTCAGACTGAAAGACTATTTTCCTGCTATGTGTACCTAATGATGTCAATTCTCAGCTTAAACTTTCACCAAGTAAAATTACTTAACTATGAAGGAGCTCCAGTAAGAGAAGAGAGTCCAGGAGATCTCTAGAATTTTTTTTCCCCTGAAGTAGGACAATGGCATTTGATACCTAACCAGCCCCTGCCAGCATGTTTTCCTTTTAGGCAGGTTAGCAGCTAGACATCATGGGCATAACGTTACAGAGAATGAACAACAGGTTGACCAAAAAGACAAAAGAACAAAGCAGATTATGTCCTAGTGCTGTTTTTGAGTCCAGGCCTGCACTCTGCAGAGGTAAACTGAAATAGACTTGCTGAGCATTTAGCCACCAAGAGATGGTCAGACCAAATAAAAAAAAACCCCAGTAATTCAGATAGCTATCCCAGACAGAAATTTTCTTAGCAATGTTCACTAACATAACAGGAAATAAGGCCTTCAGTGCCAATAAAAAGGGAGAGTCTCAAGAATGCAACTTTGACCAGGAGGGTCAAAAAGTAGATATTGCAAGGTAGGAAAAGAGAGTGTAGCAATGCATAGAGTTTTGTACAGCAACAAAAGCCATAATAAACAGGAAATACTAGAAGGAAGTGTCAGAGTAATAAGTTGCAAAGACAGCTCTGAGGCAGGACTGTGATAAATAAGCATGAAGTGATAAAACTGCAGCGTCTCGCAATGCATCAATATTACAAACCATGCCGACATAGCATTATGCGGGTGACTGAATTACAGTAAGAGAAGCCTACAGACTGTGCAAGATAGAGCAACCTTGCCAAACACAGAAATAAGACATGCAGCTTTATCACAATCTATTCAGCTATGAAGTATCGCACAGTGCTGACAACAAGTGGCAAGACTGTCCCTAATATTCTCTCTTAAGTAAGACTCCAGTTCATGTGCTGTTCACAACACCGCACAAAAGCGGCAGCCTGCCCTTCTGAAAGCACTGAGGTACTGTGACACTAAAGTAATTGCGGTGCTTCATTAGACTCTACACACCAAACAGCAAATTAACAGTAAACCAGATCATTTTACACCGAGGACTATTTGTGAAGTAGCATATTCTGACAAAGAATTAAAGTTACAATTGAAAACCTACCAGAGAAACAGGCCAACCATTAAAAAAGCTACAGTATTGAAATTCAGGCTAACATTTAATGTGGAAGTCAAAATAACAGACTACATTTAAGCAACATTAACACTGTTGATGCAAGCACATTCTAAGTGAATCTGCTATAGTACACGTACCAAAGTCTCCAAAGCAGAGGTAAGAGGAAGCCGGTGTTTTTGGGCACTAACTTGTGCTTATGCTGGTTCAGTTCTCTCAGGCATATGTTGTGATCACAAAGGTCTTAACTTCCACATTACTCTGCATGTATAACATGTACAGTTCAAAATTATAAAGCTAACCAAACCTTCCTCAAGGTTTGTATCATGTACAGGATAATATGTTATTTTGCATTGAAATTAGTACAAAGCAGTCAAAACCCCTAATGACCTTTGAACTCTGAAACAGATACTGGCAGAGCAGTGTTTGTAGGCACTTTCAGATAACATGTGTAAAAGTAGCCAGGTTATATTCAAGGACTTTTGCACCCACATTTATTAAATTAATCAGCCTGCAGTCCCTAGGTAGTGAAACTGAAAGTTTTTTTATACAGTCTGGTACTGGTATACATAGATGGGGAAAGAAAGAAAAAGCCTTATGGTAATGGTGTCAAGAGCTGTAGTTTCACTATCCAGCATCATGGAAAAAGCACCTACAAAATTTTCTCTAACTTTGTTGCTCATCACAATAATAATTAATCCACAGAAGCATCTGTACCCTAGATTTCCTCTCAGAGGAGGACAAAAAATGTCTCCAAAGAGAAAATCCAAACAAGTTTATCACTACTGAGGATGAATTCTTGCTAATCTGTACCAAATTATGCAACAACAACAAAAAAGGCCAAGACAACACTTCCCATCCTCAACTCATCAGGGGCAGAAGAGTATTATCATAGAATTATTTGGGTTGCAAGGGACCTTAGACATCATCTAGTTCCAATGCCCTGTCATGGGCAGACACTTTCCACTAGGTTAGGGGGCCCACAGCCCTGTTCAACCTGGCCTTGAACATTTCCTGGGATGGGGTATCCACAGCTTCTCTGGGCAACTTTTTCCAGTGCCTCACCACCTTCACAGCCAAGAACTTCTTCCCAGTATCTAATCTAACCTACTCTGTCAGTTTGAAGCCACTCCCCCTTCTCTTGTCACTACATGACCTTGTAAAACCCTCTCCATCTCTCTTCTAGCAAAACCAAAAACCTTCCTACAGTAGACGGGCTGCTGGGTCTCTCAGACATATACCTTTTAAACACAGCTGAAAAAACCTCAACAGTCCTTATTCACTCATGTCAACCTTCCCTCAGCAGCTACTTTTTAATCAAAGAACTACCCAGTTAGAGGGAAGTAAGTAAATCTTGATGAGAAATTTGTAATAGATACTTAAATACTGCAAGACAGCAAAACAAGATGCAGAAAGCCCTGATGACATTCCTTGAACACTGTGGTTCCACAGGCCATTAAGATCAGGTAGCAGATCATTACTTCTGAAAGGGACTTGTTTTTCTACTTCCGAAATTTTAGTGATCTGAACCATCTCACACCGGTCTTTGTGGAATGTTGGTCTGCTATGGAATACAGGACATAAGGTCTCGTCCTGAACAGCTGTTAAGAAAATGTGAGATTATTCTCCTCCTTTCAGTAACACAAAGTTAAAAAGGATGAGCTCCTCTTACCTTCTTTACTTTGTACATTACATATATATATATAACAACATATATCTAACTATATATACAACTATATATTTAACTGTGTATATATAGCTAAAACACTCCCAAAAGTTTGGTCCACTTTTATCCACAGAAGAAGAAAAATGAAATTTGCTACTGGTATACCACACTGGTCAGTGCATTAAATACAACTGAAAAAGACTGGAGGATTTCAAAAAGTATTACAGACAGCCCCTAAATTCATTAAAGTGTTAACAGCATCATTGCTTCACCAAGACTAATACTAGCAGATAGGAAATCTTACCACCCTTAAGGTAATGGTATAAAGATAGTTCCACATAAGATGGCATAGATAGCTAATAAATACGTTTCAGCATCTCATGGCAGTAGCTTTTTATACAGTCATCTGATCATTTTAAAGTTAAGTAACCAAGAATACTTTTTATACAGAGATAGCAATTCTAGGTGTAAAATAATGTGTGCACAATAATGTCCTTGGGACAACTGGTTAGGGATCAGAATACAAATAGTTTCTCTTCTATCCTTCCAGTTGCAAAGAAGGATGAGAGAAAAAGCAGCACAGGAAGGTGAAGCAGAATATAATACCTGGCTCCATAACTGGTGTCAGTAGCAGAGTTTTGGGTTTCTTGATCCATGGTTGGTTTACATGACACCATGGCCTGCTGGCAATTGATGGGGTATACCTGTCTCAAAAAGGGGGAAAGGATTTTTGCATAGGTGTTAGCAGAGCTCATGGTAAGAGCTTTGAACTAGATTTAAAGGGGGAAGGGATAAAAATCAGACATGCTAAAAATAAGCTTGGGGACAGCCTGTCAGTATTCAAGTGTGCTAGTGAGGTCCTTCAGTCTGCCATCTCAGTGGAGGCAGGGGATTGAGATCTATGTTGCAGCAAAGACACAAGGGTTACTGATGTCCTAGAAACCACGGAAGTGTTTGAAAACTGTCACATAGGAAAACCTCACTCCAGAAAAAGGTGGCAGGATTAACTGTCCAGCTGAAATGCATCTACACCAATGCACGCAGCATAGGCCACAAACAGGAGGAGCTGAAAGCCATTGTGTAGCTGGAAAACTATAAGCTATCACCATGGAAGCGGGGTGGGATGACTGGCACAACTCAAGTGCTACAATGGATGGCTATAATCTCTTCAAAACGGATAAGCAAGCAAAGAGAGATGGTGGGGTAGCATGTTAGGGACTGTTTTGGTTGCCTAGAGTTTAATGATGGTGATGATAGGGTTAAGTGCTTATGGGCAGGAATCAGGGTTATAGGCCAGCAAAGCAGAAACCCTGGTGGGAGTTAGTTACAGACCACCCAACCAGGAAGAAGAGACAGATGAAATATTCTGCAAGCAGCTGGGAGAAGTCTCATAATCATTAGCCCTTTTTCTCACAGGGGTGAAAATTTCAATTCAACAGATGTCTGTTGGAAATACATCAGAGAAGAAACAGTCTGGGAGGTTCCTGGAGTGCGTGGAAGATACCAACTGCATCAGGAAGCTGAGTGAGCCCATTGGGGGGGCACCCACTGGACCTTTTGTTTGTGATCTGAGGACTGGTGGGTGATGGGATGGCTGGAGGCTGTCTGCAGCTCAGCAATCACAGAATGATGGAGTTTCCAATTCTCGGTAAAGTAGGAAGGGTCAGCAGAACTGCCACCTAGGACTTCCAGAGGGCAGACTCTGGCCTGTTTAGAAGACTATTCCACAAAGTACCCTTGGGAGGTTATCCTCACATTCTTCAAGAAGTAAATCCTAAAGGCACAGCCAACAGGCCATCCCCATGTAGGCAGAAGACAACGCAGGGAAGATGAGTGACCTGGCTAAAGAAAGAGCTTTGGCTGGAACTCAGGAGGGAAAGGAGAGTTTATGACCTTTGAAAGAAGATGCAGGCAGCTCTGGTGTCATTAAGTTATGGAGGGAGAAAACTAGATGGGCCAAAACACACCTAGAACTTCATCTTGCTACTGCCATAGAAGACAATAAAAATGTATATATAAACACATTAGCAACAAGGGGAGAGCTAAGGAGAACCTCCATCCTTTACTGGATGCAGAGGGAAACAGTGAGAAATTACATGGAATGATATTATATGAAATTATATGAGATACTGTCTTTTTTGTTTCAGTTTCCAACAATAAGACCAGTTGTTCTCCAGGTAACAAGGCCCCTGAGTGGGAAGAAAGGAACAGGCAGCAGAATGAAGGCTTCAAAACCTGGGACAAAATGATGTGTAACCTACTACACCACTTAGACATACAAGTCTGGGGCCAGACAAGATCCACACAAGGCTACTGAGGGAGCTCACAGTAGTGCTAACCAAGCCTCTTTCAATTTTACCAGCAGTCCTGGCTAATGAGGGAAGTCCTGGTTCACTGGAGGCTAGCCAGCACAACAGCCATCTACAAAAAGGGTTGGAAGCAGGATCTGGGGAACTAACTACAGGCCTGCCAGCCTGACCTTGGTGCTGGGCAAGGTCCTGATGTAGATCATCCTGAGTGTCATCATATGGCTTGTACAGGACAACCTGGGGATCAGCATGGGTTTAGAAAAGGCAAGTCCTGCTTGACCAACCTGATCACCTTCTATGACAAGGTGACCCAGTTGGTAGATGATGGAAGGGCTATGAGTGTTTTCTACCTTGACTTCAGCAAAGCCTTTGACACCATTTTCCACAGCACTGTCCTGAAGAAACTGGCTCCCCATGTCATGGACAGGTACGCNCAATTGTGTGAGGTTAAACAAGACCAAGTGCCAGGTCCTGCACTTGGGTCACAACAACCCCGTGCAGAGCTGCAGGCTGGGGAAGGAGTGGCTGAGAATCAGCCCAGAGGTAATGGGGAGTGCTGGTCAACAGCGGCTGAACATGAGCCAGCCATGTGTCCAAGGCGGCCAAGAAGGCCAGTGGCATCCTGGCCTGTACCAGCAATAGTGTGGCCAGCAGGACCAGGACAGTGACCTGTGCCCTGTACTGGGCACTGGTGAGGCCACGCCTCGAGTCTTGTGTTCAGTTTTGGGCTCCTCACTACAAGAAGAACGCTGAGGTGCTGGAGTGTCCACAGAAGGGCAACAGAGCTAGGGAAGGGTTTGGAACACAAGGCTGATGAGAAGAGACTGAGGGAGCTGAGGATGCTCAGCCTGGAGAAAAGGAGGCTTAGAGGTGACCCTAGCACTCTCTACAGCTCCCTGAAAAGAGACTGTAGTGGGTTGGGAGTCAGTCTCTGGTCCCAATAACAAGTGACAATAGAAGAGGAAGGGCCTCAAGTTGCAGCACCAGGAGAAGTTTAGGTTGAATATTAGAAAAAATTTCTTCACCAAAAGGCTTAGCAAGCATTGGAATGGGCTGTCCAAGGAAGTGGCAGAGTCACCAAACCCGGAGATAGTTAAAAGATGTGCAGATGTGGCACTTACAGACATGGTTTAGTGGTGGACATGGCAGTGTTCAACTGACAGTTGGACTTCACCTTGGAGAGCTTGTCCAACCTAAACTATTCTACGATTCTGTATTTTCCTATGCTTCCTATGTGAATAAGGTATTTTTCTATATATAATATTACCTAACAAATGTTTATGAATATAACTACATTTTGTATAATAAATATGTATGTGCAGGTTTTTGTCTGCATGTGGAGGTGGAAGGGATGCGGTGTGTACAAGCAGCCACTGTCATAGCTCTAGTAGATCCCGTCAGGAAGGAAAACAAGGAGGCAGAGAAACACAAGAGTGTTTCTGTTTCTAACAATAAGACCAGTTGTATCTGCAATGATACAGGTAAGGCCGAATAACACACTATTATCAAGTACTTATTTCTTATACTTCTCTGCCCAGATTTAAGCACACAGAAGTACTACTGTTGTATTACTGTGGAGGCCTGCTACACTGTTACTCCTTTTTAGGGACCTCCTAGATGTCAGAGAGATTTGGGAACTGAAAGACAGATCAAACAGAAAACCAAGAATCACTTGTGGCCAGTGGTCTCCTAGTAAACTGAGAGAATTAGTCTTAAAGCAAGAATTAAGCACCTTGATCTTGTTTTAAACCTTTCTTCCCCTTGAGAGGAGCTTTATAATGTAGCTGAACCAGTTTAACTGCAGGCTACTGCTCAGAGGCACTCCCTTTTTCCTCCTTTCACCTCTTTTTCTGGAATGCCCTGTGCTGACAGTTGTCTGATCCCACAGTGAACGAGCTGAGATACATAAACCACCATGTAACTATTACTCAACATGTAACGTTAGAATTTCACCAGCTCAATCTAGCAAGCTTGAAAGGATGCAGCGAGATGATCATGCAGCTCCACAGGCAGCAGAGGTCCCCCAGTAATCCTTCTCCTGTGCTGCCATCAATACCAGCCAAACAAGACATTGTGCCAGTATGGATGCCCATACAATCCTGCTTCAAATCACTCACTCAACTGAAAGTTAAATCTGCCTTTTGTCTTCTTCCACTTCAGACTGTCTTCTGCCAGATTAGAGTTCAGGCATTTTACGGAAGGCTGCGCAAAACCCCAGAGCGTGTTCAAGAAGGCTCTGAATGTGCTGCCAAGATCACAGGAGAAGAGCAGGAATAGGGTCTCCTTCCCTCTCATGCTTCAGTGGGCTTCCAGAAGAGCCGAGCTGACCATAGATTTGGGTCAGTCCCCTAAAAACTATTCTGCAGTCAACTCTACATCACACTTCTCCTCCACAGCATTCACTCCCTTATAGGTTGCTCCTTATCTGCCAGAAACAACTAACTTGAGTTAATTAGTAACAGAAAACACTGCCAGTGCTCACAAGAGACTCATGAAATATACTTAAGGCACACCACTCTTCTACCTCTCCTGACTGACAGGAAGACATCAGCCTGTAAAAAGATGCCAGTGCCAGGCACCCTTGCTTAGCTGCTGGCCTGGGTCAACCCATGGCACCAGTCAGTCACTGCTCTCAGAGAGGCACTCTTTCACATCCTCCATTTCTGTCACCTGCTCACATCCAATTCAACAGCCATGTGGACACCCACTCATCAACCTAATAGTTACACAACCATCAGATCCAACAATAGGGAGGAGCAGAAACACACAGCTGTGGACAACACAAAAGGACCTAAGGGGAAACCCTAATGTAATTAAAAACATTTAACATGTCACTTGGCCTTGATAAAATGCTCAGAGACAGGAGGAAGTAGATGAGTTTGAAAGACCATGGTGGGTATGATTCGGGTGTGCACTTTGTAAGAGAGACTTCTCAGCTGTCTGCCAGCAGAGGAACAGCCACAGGTTTGTGCATGCCTGCAAAACCACTGAAAACAGAAAATGCAACCCTGCTTTTTACATATTAGGAGTTTATGTTGAAAAGCCTGCTACAATTGTGCTTCATCACATGCCAGCTGAGTGCACCAGGTAGATAAAACATTTCACTCACTTTTAATGTGCATTTTCTCCCTGTACTACACATACCTCCACAGAGAAAATGAAAAGGACCTGGTAATGTAATGCACTGAAATCACAATGGGTAGTGGAGAGGAAGGTTGTAGTGGAGAGGAAGATAAATGACTTTTTTTAAAAAAAAAAGTAAACCTAAAACAAGCTCAAAAATAGCAAGAGTCAAAACTCTTAAAAAAAAACCCCAACCAACCAACCAAAAAACCCAAACCAAACACTAATCTGCTTTTTCAGTTTTGGAAAGGAGTAGTTCAATCAGCAGCTAAGAATAAGGACAAAACAATCATATAATGTAGAACAGTAAAAGTCCCACCTAGTGCTATTTGCCATTCTTTAAACAGCATTTTCCAAGTATTAC
>VXBT01010552.1:797-12527 GCA_013400235.1 Oriolus oriolus | reverse complement strand
AAGCAGGCTCCCATACAATAGGCTGTGGCTGAACCTGAAGCAATAGGAATCCTTTTACTGACCAAATCTTTGATAGTTAACAATTCAGCAACCTGAAATGAAGTGGACTTAAAGACACAGCAAGTCACCTACAACACACCCACTGCTGCATCACACTAAGCATTAAAATAAACACATTTTTCCCTGTAGTCTATCTGCAGTTTGCCATCAAAATAGCAATTTATTCCCTGTTTCTGCTTTCCCACACCCTCAGCCCACTTGTGGCTATAAAACAGTCAGCACCACAAGACAAATTGGATCAGCCTGCTGATCAAACAGGGAACTACCCTACAGAAAAAACTCGCTTGCTGATCTGAGTCACCAAATAGCCACATGCCCACTAAAGGCAGATTAGAATGGCAGAAATGTTTAGAAAGGTAGTGCAGTAGGAGGGGATTTGGATTATCGCCCTGAGCATTAAATCAAGATTCACTAAAGCATAGAAACAGAAATGGTTTTGGTAGCCCTTGCAACAAACATTATGCAATTTGTGTTGTGCTTATTAAAGCATATCCAGGGGATGGCCATAACTCTGGGCTAGATAAACCAACCACAGCAGACAGCTTTTAGCACAGGCTCAACCCACCAATGTTAAATGTGGGAGCTTCTAAAACGCAAAGCTTTAGAACAATTTTATTGTGCGACTATTCAGTTTGGTTTTCTGACTTTTATTTTGAAAATCTGTTAAGATTAAACTAAGATTAAGCTCAGCCTCAATTATTTGATAAGGCACAAGTTTAAATGACAACATAATTTGCTAAACATTACATAATGTGCAACCTACAGACCCCAGGCTGCTCCTTCCATGCAGTTTTTTCCAGTTTCATCTCCCTTAAAACTTCCAAAACAGTTAACTGCCAGTAACAGAATTATGTTAATGGCTAATCAGAAACTACATTAACAAACCATATGGCAGGTACCATGCCAACATTTTTTCTTTATTTTCAGTGTATGACAGGCTGATTTTTATTTCACTGACTCAGCGACAAGTGTTTCCAGAGTACAAAACAGCATACTGCTGAAAAAGACACTCAAACACCAATTCACACAAGTGTGAGCACACAGTCTGGGGCCATATTACCCACAGCTGGGGTAATAAAAAAGCTGTAAACCTTGTCTGGACTAAAAAATTGTCAGTGAGAGGGTCACTGCCCTCATGCTGCAAATGCCTTGGAAAGCTTGAATAAGTCTCCTGTATGAAACATCAGAAACTGAAGGAAGCAATTATAGAAAAACAAAAATGCTTTGAAAGAAAATGCGAAGTTAAAAGAACACTTCTACACTAAACATCATGTTTGACTGCATTTCAGAAGAGCAATTTTTTTTTCACACTTCCAACAGATACAAACCAGAAAAACTAACTTAGCAAATTTTACCTTATGTCTACAAAAACCCACAATACCTGGCTCATGCTGTCAAAAAATACTGCCCTCACCACTACACAGTCTACACAAAAGAATCTTTTTGGAAATGCAGGTATAAAACATATGTATCACCTCTCTTAAAAATGCTTAAAAGGAAGTGTGAAGTAACAATTTTGAACTCAGTTTTAACTCAATATATTTCAGTATAAAGCACTTGGGATATCTGCTCCATAACAGCTCAGTACATTAACCAATATCTGATTTTCATCTGCCTGAATATTTTAACAATGTGTGCATATGACCAGACAAATGATATTTCTGCTTCATAAAATAATGTGTAGCATACTACCCATTATTAAAGCAAAGCAGCAGTCATCTGGGAAATCATTACAATACAAGCAAATTGAATCAAGATCAAGACAAGTGCTTAATAAGAATAGGACAGCTGCAAACAACATAAAAGTGAATGGTTAACTTCATTTACAGATTCCTCCTCATGGACTATATTGTTAGCAAATCCAAGATGAGCCCCACCAAGACAGGGGGAAGAAAACAAAAGTCTTTGGTTTACAATGAGGTATTTCTGAAGAGTGGAACTCAAGTGGTCTAAACCAGACCAAGCCAGCTACCAGAACAAACCTGCAAAGATGGGTTGTTAGTAATCCTGCTGCTTTAATGAAAAAAGAGTCGTCCACTAGAAGCACCCACCAAGGTGTTCAAAAAACTGCTGTAAGAAATAAAACAATTCCTCAGCAAAGTGTTGCAAGTAGCAGTGGCAACAAAGTCCTAATCCTTCACTCAGTACAATGCATACCTTCAACTTTCTATCGTTGTTTACGCTCGTAAGAATGCTTTTTACCTTAGTTGTCCAAAGGACAGTGTAAGACCTTCTTTATACACACTGAAACTGAAATAATTTGATTAAGCGTATGAATCCACACAGGCCAATTACGAGAAGATATAGTCTTGCATAGGCCCTCATCACCTACTATTAAAAGTAATGTATTTAAGAAAATGCAAAACTAGTCACCTTGCAATTATCAAAATGAAAATCTTTTCTTAGTCTATACGAAAAGACCTCTCACAACAAAATAAAAAATTAATAATTTCTTTTAAACCATAGTCTTCAGTAAATGTAAACCCAGTATTAAGTGTGTCAAAACTACAGTATTTTATTTCAGTTAAAAAAACAACTTAAAAACCATGGTGAACTCTGACACCACTATTTAGCACTACGCAATTCTCAGGGAGTGATGGACACAGATACTGAAGGGTGCTCTAGTAAAAGAGTAAAACTAGTTACATAGTCAGCATGTCACGGAGCAGCTAGGACAGAAATTTCAGATTCCAATTTTTAGAGTTATTTATCATCTACCATTCTACTCATCAACCTTAATCAAAAGTCATGCTTTTATGGAAACAGTTCATGTAAAGCATCAACTTCTTTAAACTTCTTTGAAATCTTCATATCCTGACAAAAGCTGACAGAAAGATCATATTTTTCCTCATCCCACTATTCAGCCTCTTCCACTCCAGCGCACATACAAAACTGGATGCTTTTTTGCCCTATAACAGCTCCATTAACCCAACCCATCTCATTTCCATATTGCATACTCCAAATCTTAACAGCCTTCTATCTTACCCTTCCACACAAATCACTCCAAGAGATGTGATAAGTGGGCTTTAAAATCAAAACACATCTATCGTACTGTCTTCCCTCTTTTCAACATAAGCACACCATCCAGACTGCCATGATTCCTCTCCTTTAAATGAACACTAGACAGTCTTTAATCTAGGCTTAGGTTTCTTGCATTCTGGTAAATCATTCAGGGCCACTAATACCATGATGTTTACCCCAAAGTTTAGAGTCTGTGTCTTATCCTCGTGACTCCCACTATTAAAAAACTGGCCTGGCCTAACTGCCTTCAACATTATTGGTTTTCTCCCACATCGTTACCGCTCTCAGATTTCCAGTCCTGCACTGTTCTGCTTTTCCCATTTATCAAGCTTGTAATACACACACTCATCCACAGTCTTAGTACATAAAACCTAACTCCTGGTTTTTTTTCAGATATGTCTTCCCCTATGGATTACCTAAACTTAAGCCTTATTATTACATGGTGTCAGGTAAACTTCTACTTGTTTAAAATAAGCAACACACAACTTACAGCCTCCAGGCAACCCCATTCTTAGTCTATAGCTCCATGATAGTCCAGACAGCTGCCTCAGTGTCATCTTTTACAAAAAAAATCACTGTACAGCAGAGGCTGGAAGGCAACTCTGGAGGTCAGCTACTCCAAATGCCTGGCTCTATGTGGGGTAACTAGATTAGGTTGCTAAAGACCAGCCAGTTTTTCCTGTCTCCAAGGATGGAACCTCCACAAACTCTCCAGAAAGCCTGTTTCAGTGCTGAGCCATGAGTGTCTTCTTTGCTTTCAAATTACAATCTTTCACTTGCATTTGTCCTTGATGCTTTTCATCTTGTCATCAGGCACCACTGAGATGAGTCTTGGATCTCACATCCTTCGCTCCTCCAAACAATCAGGTATTTACACACACCAACGGGATCCCTCTGAGCCTTCTCCAGGCAGTGTTCCAGCTCCCAGCCCCTCCTTGTGTGCCGGATGCTGCAGTCCCACCATCATCTTTGTAGCCATAAGCCAGACTCGCGCCAGCACACCCATGACTCGTACTGGAGAGACCAAAACTGTGCTCTGCACTCCAGACACAGCCTTTCTGCTGCTGTGTACAATAGAAGGATCACCTTCCCCAACCTGCTAACAATGCAGCAATGGCTTTCTCTGCCAAAAGCACATTGCTGGTCATAATCAAACTGATGCTTGGTTGGCTGATTGGCACCAATCAGCACTCACAGGTTTTGTCCTACCAAGCTGCTTTCAAGCCCATCAGTCTCTAGCCTGTGCTGATGCACGGAGTTACTTCTGCCAGGAGCAGGACACAGTATTTTTCCGGGTTGAGCTTCATACACTTCCTGTCAGACCCTTTTTCCAGCCTGTCTGGGTCCCTCTGAATTTATCTGGTCTGTTAGCCACTCTCTCCAGTTCTGTACCATCAGCAAACTTGCTGATAATGTCATATACTCCATGTTATTAAAGAGGATGTCAAATGCTACTGGCCCCAGCAATTATTGACACCTGATGATTTTGTGCATCTCAAACTTAGCATTCCTTCAATAGCTTCCATCTTCTATCAAAAACTATTATTAACATTTCAATGCACTGTGCATACAGCAAACTGAAAATTTGTTTCAGCTTCAAGCAGGGGATGGAACTTAACTCTCAACTGGCATTTCCAGCCGAAAGCACTCCAATTTCCTTCTCAGTGTTGAAAAAAATGGCTTTCACCTCTGACTCTAAGTTGTTAGAGGAGATTATCCTACTCTGCTCTGTACTGGGACAGCCCCCCCGCAAGTCCTGTCTGCAGTTTTGGGCACAAGCATATTAAAAAAAAAAAAAAGAAACAAAGCTGTTAAGAGATCATATAAAGCAGGGCCACCAGGATGGTGAAGGGTCTGTGGGGGAAGCCTTATGAGGAGGTGCTGAGGCCATTTGGTCAGTTCAGCCTGGAGGAGACTGAGGGAAGACCTCATTAAAGGTACAACTTCCTCATGAGGGACAAGAAAGGGCAGGCACTGATCTTCTCTGTGGTGACCAGTGACAAGACCCAAGGGAATGGCTTGAAGGTGAAGGAATATTTAGGCTGGATACTAGAAAAAGGTTCTCTCCCAAGGAAGCGGTCAAAGCATTGAGTCTGGCAGAGTTAAAGAAGTGTTTGGACCACACTCTCAGGCACATGGTGTGACTCTTGGGGCTGTCCTGTGCAGGGACAGGAACTGGACTTCTACAATCCTTGTGGGTCCCTTCCAACTCAGGATATTCTGTTTATTCTGAATTCTGCATTCCCACACCCTATAATTTCCCTGTGTTCCTCTCCAGTAACTGTACTTGACTTCAAATCTTTGCACTGCTATCTTTCAGATTTGCCTCTGCTACAATGTTGTTCTCCACTTGCTGCAAACCCATGCAACCCATACAACATAAAGTTGTACGGATATAACACTTGCAGCAAACACCTTTGTGTTTCTGCATAAAGTAGGGCCCACCATCAATGCACAGATTATGGGAGATAGGGTTACTGAGGGAAAGAGCAGGAAGATAAAATGTCATCTCAGATCAAACAAAAGCCTCAGATAACTTTCCAACTTTTCATGCCTCTCCAATGTCCCAAGTTTATGGTCAAACACCTGAGTATTTCTTTTGCTTGCTTTTAACTCTTGAAGAATTTTTGCAAAAAGACACTGCTAATCAGGTTATGAATTTGCTCCGTTCCCTGTTCCACACATTCAAGATCACAGGCAACAATCTGTTGTTAGAGTCACCAACACTTTACATCATCCTTGTCATCAGCTACACAATTGGAAAAACTATTTACCTTGAGGTAGACAACCTGCACAAAACATTTAAGTGTAAGTTGTTCAAGTTCAGTAAAGGTTCCTTTAAGTCACATACCCAAGAACAAACATGGCATTCTGCATGTAATAGACATCTTCCAGCCACTTCCTGGAGAAGCTCCACTACAATCACACTTTGCAGCTCTCCAAGTCTGGTTATCAACAGGAGGCAAGGGCATCTTTCATCTCATAAAGGAGTATTTGGATTATCTCCATCAGAGTCTACCAAAATGTTCATTCATTTATGCCTGGTAATACTTGATAGTAACAGGAGAGTTCTCTAAACACTGCCTTTCAAATTAGATATACACTACAATCTACCTGGCTCCTATCTGCAACAAGACATGTCTGCAGCAGTTCCACAAACCAAAGAAAATGCAACTAGGTGATGGCTAATTGAGTAACTACTGCTGCTCTTAACAGCTACCTTACCCAATCTATTGCCAGACACCGGAAAATATAAGAAAATCCAAAAGAGGAGACAGTCCCATCAACAAACAAAAAGGTGAAAATGAGATGACAATGAGAAACAGAGAGGTTAGAGCAGGATAAACCTGGACACAAATTACAGACTGAGCAGCAAGACAGGGTCAAAGAGGGGGAAAAAAAAAGGGTTGACAAGACAAACAAACAGGGCCAAGAGAAATAAAATTGTTATTTTCTTAAGAATTCAGTGTCACAATTACTATGCAATAAGAGATTACTAACCAAAATATCAAAATGACTTCACATTAAAAAAAAAAAAAAAAGCAGAAGTTAAACATCAGCTATGTGGAAGTTTTTGTTTAGGTTTGGAAGCCACGTTTAAGAAGTTCTTCAGTGTTGCAGAAATACCTCTGGAAACTTGAGCTGAATGCATCTGTGCAAACTGAATTTCCTCCTTGTGCCCATAAACACTACAATAAGGCTATTAATTACTTTTAGTTACGTCTGGGTTTTTTATTACATGTACATGTTTCTGAAAAGTCTTGATTTTCACTCAGCAGACAAGGCCCAGTTATACCCAAATGCCACATAAACACAGAATTCATTATTTCTTCATTGACTACTGTAACTGAAAGCTCTTTAAAATAATTTGTCTAAAAGCAGCAGTATGTTTATCAACTAAGTGACACGCAGCACCTTCCCACTTACACCTGGGAACCAAGACAATGAGCAACCTCAATATCAACTTATTGTGGCTGCCTTAAAGTGATTTCCATTAAGTGCTATAATTAGAACTGCCACTGACAACTGGGACAAGAACAACGAAGACTCAAAGCCAGAACATGACTTCACATGAGTTCAGGATTTTTTGACCAGATAAATAAAGACGGAAAGACAAATAAATAGCCTAAGAGAGTTACCAAGCATTATCTAATGTCTTTAGTACCTTTATTGGGGACCCAGACGATGGGATCAAGTGCACAGTACGTTCACAGTGACACTAAATTGGCCAGGAGTGTTGATTTGCTGGAGGGTAGGAAGCCCCTGGAGAGGGATCTGGATCGACAGGCCAGGACCAATTGCGAGGTGGTATTCCACCAGGGCAGAAGTGGTAGGGGGGTACGAGTGAGCTGCTGTGGGTGCTTAATTTCTGTCTGAGTTTAAGCCATGACAGTGGTTCAACAAGGTGAAGCACTGGGTCCTGCTCTAGGGTCAAAAACAACCCCACACAGTGCTACAGGCTGGGAGCAGAGTAGCTGGAAAGCTGCCCAGTAGAAAAGGACCTAGAGGCCCTGATCAACACCTGCCTGAACATGAGCCAGCCATGTGTCCAGGAGGCCAAGAAGGCCAATGGAATCCTGGCTTATATCGGAAATAGCGTGGCCAGCAGGACCAGGGCAGTGATTGTTCCTCTTTACTTGGCACTGGTGAAGCCACACCTTGAATCCTGTGCTCAGTTTTGGGCCTCTCACAACAAGGAAGACATTGAGGTGCTGGAGCGTGTCTAGAGAAGGGCAACGAAGCTGAAGAAGAGTCTAGAGAGTAAGTCCTGTGAGAAGCAGCTGAGGGAGCTGGGGTTGTTCAGCCTGGAAAAAAGGAGGCTCAGGGGAGAGAGCTTCTCACTCTCTACAACTCCCTGAAAGGAGGGTGCAGCCAGGTGGGGGTTGGTGTCTCCTTCTAGGCAACTACTGACAGGACAAGTGGACATGGCTTCAAGCTCTGTCAGGAGAAGTTCAGGCTGGGTATCAGGAAGAATTTCTTCACGTAAAGGGTTGTCAAGCATTGGAATGGACTGCCCAGGGAGGTTGTGGAGTCACCTTCCCCAAGGGGATTCAAGAAATGACTGGACATAGCACTTGGTGCTAAGGCTTAATTGACAAGATGGTGATCAGTCAAAGGTTGGAATCAATGATCTTGAAGGTCTTTTCCAACCTAAATGTTTCCAGCCAAAGTGTAGAGGAAAGAAGTGGCAAGAACCAGATTTTGCAAATGCAGTATGGAAGAACAGTACCTTAGATATCCAAACCCTACAACTCTGAAAGCAATTACGGCATAAACCAATGCAAAGGAAATATTGTCTTAACCCTAATCTTGACAACTGCTGAAAGCATTTCAAGACAAAAAAGCTTACTTTCTCAAATAACTCCATTTACCTACTTAATTCACATGTTCTAAGTCTTTTGCTAAATCAAACTTCTTAAATACCATTGGGAAACCACAGAAGGATGACTGTCTGGTCCACAACAGCTTTACTGACATGTTACAACATCAGCTTAGTACTCCAGTGGCACAGATGAGACCTTCCAACTCACCAGTAGAGCATGGCTAGACACAGTGCAGACTGAGTATAAGCAGTACCTCAATGACTTTAAAAAATTAAACCAACAATACCATCTGTAAAGAGAAAACAGGAAGACTAATTAGTTTCACCTTTCTTCTTTAGTTCCTGTAACAGGAACAATGTATTATTCAGTATATGCCAAGTAACACCTAATTCTATTCTAATACTGCATTCCCTCACTGACATAAAAAGCAGTTTCTGTCCAGAAGTGAAGATCCTTTCATACCTCAGGGGTCTAGGAAAGGGTGCAGTGCGCTGTGTCTGCCCTCCAGGATAAAACTAGTCTCTGTGAGATGAAGGGCACTAGTAACAGCGTCCAGCCAACCAGAGTTTTCAGGCCATAACACTAACAATCATCTTTTATCTGGGGCCCTTTTCCCATAAACATGCTCCAGCATTCAAAGCAAACACAGTTTGCTTTTCACAGGAGTATCCTGCTTGCAGGACTAGGCCACTCCTCCACGTACAACTTCATTAGACACCGCCAGCCCTCCTCCCTTGCACAGGGCAACACTAACACATGGCTGTCAGAGACTGAAATAGTTCATGCCTCAAACATTGATATAAAGTTTTGCTCATTATAAAGAAACTCAACCAAAGAAGCTTCCCTGAAGACTGGGACTTTGAACTGAAAGTCAAACTGCTGATTAGATAAAGGGAAACCTATTGTTCAGTCACCTCAGGCTGAGGGAAAGGTATGCATCCACAAAAGGCCAAAATCACCAGCTGTGCTGAGTTTGGGGTGGGGGGAGAGCACAGCTCACAGAAGCCAGGTTTGCCCAGACTGCCCCCCCAACTGAGGGGGGAAGAGGAGGTTTCGGGTGTGTGGCGTAACCTCTGGTCAGAGGCAATAAACACCCATCCTCCATTACACAAACTGGCCCAGCTGTGGCACCCCCAGCCCCACAGGCCACATCCACGGGACTCTCATGTGAGAGGCCTGACACCACAGGACTGCACGTGATGCACCAGACCCAGAGTCTGCTGTGAGAGACTGCCCCCCTCCCCCAGGGGGACATGCCTGCACATTGCCACCTAGCCTGAGCATTCTATGCCTTGTTGGGGACCGCCACCATCAAGAAGACCAGCTGAAGAGGATCATCAGGACACCAGTGGGACCCATGGAACAGTGATATTATTTTGTCCTGCCTCTGTCCCTCTCTGTCCCCCCACCCCCTTCCCTATTTCTTCTTTTCTTTCTTTTATCTTTCTTTTTCTCTCTCTCTCATACTGAATAAAACCCATACTATTGACTGGCATATGGTCTCGTTTGCACTTTAAAATGAGGCTGAGGTATTTCTAAGAACCTTAATAATAACTGGATCACAACAGTGGCACAGGCTCCAAACTCACCAGCACAGTGCCCTCTCTAGCCATCAGCTATATTCCATCAGCTACAGTTTCCCAGCACCACTACAGTCACTGCATGGACAGCTCCCTGGGATGGCTGCTTTAGCGTCCACCATATCTTTATTTTCACTCCAAAGAGCAGCTGTGTGGTCACACTGCAGGGAGCTGTAGTCCTTTTTCCTCAAATCTGCCAAATCACTAACGGGGGCAGCTCCTCCACAACAGCCTGTGAACCTGGAACAGTATGCAATTTGGTCACCTCAGTGCTACTAGCTGCTCACCTCCAACCACGGGCCACTGTTTTGCACTGAACACTAAACACCCCTGTTGCCATCAGCCCATCGCTCTGTCAGAGACAGCTCCCAACTCTGGCCCTGCTGAGATGGCAATTCCAGAGCCCTGCTGGAAGCAGACTTTTCTTCAGGGGCCTCAGAGGCTGAGACTGGATCACCCCAGTTCTTACCGCCCCCCTCCACAACTGCTAAGCTTTCCACCTGTTAACACACAATTTGTATACAGTTGTAACACAAATTCCCATTAACAAAAAATACAACTCCTTCCAGATTTCATACCACTGCAAATACTCTAGATGCAGGCCATACTAGGTCCAGCTATTGCCTGCATTCCCCTCCAATTACTGTCACAGGCAAAACTGCCTCAACTCAGGCAATTCTATTTAAATTACTGGCAATTATCAGGTAACTAATTACCAATTTGGGTATTGAAGAAAAAAAGACAAACAACCTAACCTTCAAGGAAGGACCTTTTGCCCTCCTTCCCCAGGCTCTGCTTCAGTAAGCAACATTTTCCCCCCACCCTCCTATCTGAACTGCTCATTTGCATGGTTCCTTACACTCAGTCCCTCCCCAGCCCTTCAGCAAGATGACACAGGAGGCAAGGGTCAGCATATAATGGTTTTTCTGCCATGCCTTACTTCTTACTAATTCTCCTCCACTGCTGGTTGCTTCTTAAACTGTTACTCTGCGCTAGCAGGTGTCACTGCTCAGGAGTGACTTATGTACAGGTTGCTATCTCTTTGGCAGAGTCTGTGCCCCAGTGCCCATAGGCTGCAGTCTTCCTCAGGGGAGAGTCAACCATGGGGCTGCAGCCCCTCAGGAAGTCTCTACCCCAGCATGGGTTGCCCACAGGTTATAGTCTCTTCAAGAGTGCCTTACCTGCAGCCCAGAGTGCATTCAGGAGTGCCCCTGCCCCAGTGTTGCCTCCACAGCAGGCAGTCCCTTTGATGGGGTAGCTCTTGTGGCATCAACTGCCCAGAAGTGTACTCTTCTCTCTAGCTCTTCCCTACTCTTTCTTCTCACATCTCTTTGTGTATCTCATCCTTCTCCCTCCTATTCATCCTCTTGCATGACTTCCCTATTTGTGTCTTCTGCCCATTCCAGCTGTCACTTATTCTTAAAAGATTTATGAGCAGCAGCACCACACACGCTCACTTGATAGGCTGAGATTTAAGCATGCAATGGACTTTAAAGCTGACCAAAATCAGCCATGCCCAAAGAAGTCTCTTACCCCACTAAGCACCCTTTCTGCCCCCCGGGACTGAAATTTGTGTCCAAGATAACCCACACAGGTAGTTTTCAAGAAAGAAGTTAATTATCCAGGTGAGTATAAGATCTAAGGGTAACTGAACTACAGCAGAAGAAAATAAAACTATTAGGGCTTATAAGTGATTTCACATTTAAAACAAACAACCAACCAAAAAAAAGAAAAAAAAAAAAAAA
>VXBT01010551.1:1064184-1298247 GCA_013400235.1 Oriolus oriolus | reverse complement strand
CTCTCCGGCCCGCGGGAACCCCGGGGCGGCGGCGGGGCGGGCCCGGTCTCGCCTCGCTCGGTGTAGCCGGCAGGGGCCCAGCGTTTCGCCTTTACCCTGGTGTAAAGAGGAGCGCGGCTACAGGCGCCGCGCGGTCCTCGGTCCCGTGGCCGTGCCCCCCGTGCACGGAGATGCTGCGGGATCTGTGCCGCTGTGTTCCTCCCCCTCTCCCTCATTGCCCCCATCAGAGAGGCCTCGCCAGGCCGTGTCACCGTTGCCTGTTTAAGACTTTATTCAGAGTCGCTTGTGAAAGTCCGTGAGGGCTGTGAACGCGGTGGGAACGCTGGAACGCATCAGTTGTTAATTGTGTTAATAGCAGCTTGTTGCTTTTTGTTTTATTTTGTGCTGTTCTGGTTCCCGTTTATTGCAGAGACTGTCGAGACGAGCTTGAGACAGCAGCGTTTCTGTTGGCAGGGTGCTGCGTGCAGGCACACGGTGTGTGCCTGACACGCAGAGTCACAGTCACTGTGTCTTATGTGACCAGCATGAGGTGTGGAGCCTCTTTGAGGAGAATTTCTGGCAGCTGTTGACTCATGTGGCTGGGGATTTGCTTCTGGGAAGAGTGTCTTTCCAGTGTCTGCCTTCTCTGTAGCAACTAATTGTCAGGAAGACTGTTGGCCATTACACCATTGTGTGCAGAAAGCATTTTTCTGATAGAGCAGAGAATGCACATCACCATTTTGCAAAGGAGCCAATAATCCTGAGTGAGGCTTTCATTGTCTGCTGATCTCAAGTGGGGAAATTGTACTTTTCCATTGGCTGCTGGGCTGCCCAGGAGGGACTGAGATGTGACTCTCTGCTTCTCCTTTTAAATTCTTACCACAACCAGCAAGGTCTGAAGAAAGAGGTTAATTTGACACACTAATTGTGACAGCAGGACCTTGTATTCCTCTTTCACCCAAATCTGATAATTTTATCAAAATAATGTAAAGCTGTAGACTTGAGAATGGGTAAAAAGACCTTCCCCAGGGTTCACAAATGAGAGTAGCAGTCAGAGATGATTTTTTGCTTCACCATATACATCTTGTCTCTTTTGACTGTTTCTAGTTCATGGATGTTACTGTGATGTACAAGTCTCCGTTTGCATGTTGGGCTCTGCTGCTGTGGAAGAAAAATGCACTGTAAATGCAGATGAGCCAGAAGAATTTAAAAAGCCTACCAGTATTGGATTTTATCAAGTGAGATGATAGTGTGTCCACATAGCAATCACTACGTAGTGGAGTGCAAAGCTGCTCATAGTCCTTGCACAGCGTTTCTGATCCCTTACCTGCGCTCCTAGGACAGCATCTTCGTGTGTTGCGTGTGCTGGCTGGCTGGCGGTGCCTCTGGCCAAACAGATTGTGTATGGTGAGCTTTTAATAGCCAGCTGCAAGGTTGGAAGTAAGCAGGCTGCAGGATGCTGGGGTTAGTGCTGATCCTCAGGAGTTTGTTAGTTGTGCATGTTTTCTCTGAGCTCTGGTGGGTAGGAATGACTCCTCTTGATGGCCAAGGGAGTGTTGCTAATGTGCTTTGCTGGCTTCCATGGGACATGGGAAAAGGTCCCGTTAGAAAGCCAAGTGTTTTCCCTACATTCATTCTGACTGCAGGTCCCCAGAGTGTTGAAGCAAAGGCTTTGAGGAAAGGCTTCCTGGAAGAGCATCCAACCTTGTGAGCAATGGCTGCTTAGTTGTGTTGTTGTGCTGACAGTTTCCCAGAGAAACAAAGGCGGTTTCAAGACCTGCTGTATTTCTTGCTTAGGTGTTTTGATAGGGAGGGAGTTGGAGAAGTTTGTGTAGAGCTCTGTGTGGAGGAGGCTTCTTGCAGAAAGCTTAGCAGCAGCCTTTGCTTCCAACTGTGTTTTGTGCCTGTTAACGCCGGTGTCCTCCTCTTGGGCTTTGAAGCCTGTGATGACAGGGCATGGAACACTTGGCTTGGGATGCGTGTTCCGCTCCTTCTGGATGTCAAAGAGGGACCAAGCAAGTGAAGTCTGGCTGTGGGAGCCCTGTTGTGGCAGCAAGCTCCATAAATAAACAGCAAGTAGGTGTGTGCTTATGCTAGGAGTACAATGAAATGTATTTGCAAACAGTTTACTTGCTGCCTGTGAGAAATGGATTGCTGGTCCCAGGCTCTGGGAATCCAAGGTGGGGACTAATAGTCACAAATATTTTCCTGCCTGGTAGATGGGAGGTGGAATAGTTGCCTTCCTGATGAGTTGTCGTGTGCAGAGAGGTAAAAGTCTGTATAAATGTCACCCTTGTTTTTCAACCCCAAACTGGCCTGGGCAGTGAATGAAGATGCTTGGAAATAGCACAGCTTCTGTCAACAGGAGGGCAGTGAAAGAGAACTAAAGCAGGAGGTCCACATGAGGAAGAAAGACATTTTTCACTTGGGAGATCTGAGCGAGAAGGAGAGCAAACAGAGTCAGCGAGTGCATTGTCCAAATCTATGAGGACAGGCTCTTGCATCCTGCCAGGGATGTTAATGCTGGGATCTGGAGAAGATGGTATGCGGGAGGGGGAGGTTTATGTGATACTGTGCCTCAGAGATTCTTGGTTGGCATTGATAATTGAGCAAGTCAAATCTGTTGTCTTGGACGAGATGTTATTCTGACTTTGCAAATCCAAGGCCGTGTTGTTGGCATTCTGGCAGTGATGCACTTTTTGTCTGGCTTTTTGCTGTCTGGATGCCATTCTGCTCCTAGCTGGCTGACAGACCTCGTGTAGGCTTGTCTAGTAGTCTGTTGCTCAGCGATGAAGAACGAGGTTTTGCTCGTGTGGGACTCCAGTTCAAGTGGATGTGTCTTTGGGTGATCCTGAAGTAGGGGTTCTGTAGTATATACAGAAACATAAGAGTGGGACAAGAATGAGTAGTTTTCCCATGCTGTCCCTATGCTATCTCCAGGAAATCCGGTTCTGTTACCAGTTTTCCGTGTGTTTGGGTTCTATGTGAAGCGCACGTGTGGCTGGGTTGCAAGAGCAAGCAGGCAGGATGTTGTCAAGACCAAAGCCCGGGGAGTCCGAGGCAGACCTGCTGCGCTTTCAAAACCAGTTCCTGGCAGCCAGAGCTTCACCTGCAGTCAAGATTGTGAAGAAAGCAGACAAGAGGAAAGGGAAGGAAGGGAGCACAGATTCTGAGAGACCCCCGCTACAGGACAGCAAAGATGTAGTCATGTTGGATGGTAAATCTGTTTGTTTCTTTGAATTACTAAGATTCTCTGTGCCTCACTGCTTGCCTTTCACCTCCCCTTCAACCCAGTGCTGCTTTTCCCTTGCATTTGTGCCCTTCTTGCAGTATTATTTATTCCTTAGCCTTGGAAAATTGCCTTGTCTAATGTTACTAACGTCCAGTAGAACCACCTGTGTTGCCTTAGTTCACATTTATCAGCAGTGGTGCCTTGCCAGAAGAAGGTGTTTTCTGTAATTTGTGCTGTTTGGACACTGCTTATTTTGCCATCTATCCAGACCCTGTTCTCAGTGTCTTTGAGATTTACCTCTCCTAGCAGCTCCAGTTTTCAGCCAGCAGATCTGGCTTGCTTTTATTTTCTCCATCAATAGTAGCTGTAACACTTCTGTCATGTGCTTGATCTCAGAAGTACAAGGTGCTTTTTTAAAAGCAACAATATAAATCTTGCAGTACTTTGTTCCAGGTAGGGGAAATATGATCTGTTTATAGTAGGTGGAAAGAAGTTTGTTTGTGATCATACAAATCCCTCACTTTTAACAGTTTGCAGTGGAAATGTGCTTTTCTATGCCTCAACACAACCTGCAAGGACGATATTTGTTTCTGTACAGCCTTGCTTCTTCCCTTGATATTTGCAGTCAGACCTCAGTATCCTTTCCTGCTTATGGAGCTCTTTGGAAAGACTTTGTGCCAATACATAAATAATAAAACCTTCAAGCATGTTTCTCTCCACTACACACTTAAGTTAGAGACAGGGGACTCTTAATTGTCTTTTTGCTTCCTCATCTTTGTTTCTCATCAGAGGAATAAAAGGTACTGTTAGGAGGCCTTGGTCTGGTACCTATTGCACAGTGGTTATATAGCAGTAACTTGACTGGGTTTTTTTTTTCTTCTTATTGCTTCCCATCCTCAGGTTTTCCTGATACTCTCCCAGCTCTAACTCCAGCTCCTCCAAAAAAGTCCAAGATCAAAAGTGCTAATGTCCACTTCGAGGATGAAGATCCAGAGGAAAGATTGGAGAGTCATGATCGACACATTACAGCAGTCTTCAGCAAAATTATTGTATGTGTGTTTTTTGTGTGATGATCTAGTGTTTGTTTTTTTGAATGCTGTGAACTAAGCAGGGATGAAGGGCTCTGTTGCTGCTTTTTATTTCTACAGTGTAACGAAGCAGCACTATAGACCAGCGTCCTGGAGCACCTTGAAAGACAAAAGCTCTTTGGGTGTATTTTTGCTCTCAGTTAAATATAGATTCAGACCCGCTGTCCAGCCCCGACTGTCTACAGGTCACACTGCTTGCATGCAGGCATGTGCTGTAGTGTGGATTTGGGTGAATTTCTGGACTCTATTGGGGATGTTCTCATTGCTTTGCACTGGCCTAGCTTTTCCTTTATCTGATTCTTTGAGTGATATGTGGAGTTTGGCAGCCTAGTTTTTTGGAAAATAGCCTCACTTTGTCTCTAAATAAGCGCAAGGTATTCTGAGCCTGATGACGATGTGAGCTGTAGAGCTGAGAGATTTTGAGTCTGCTCTTAGCTAAACGATACAAATGTGTCTGGCTGTTGCAATGGTTTTACAGGGTTTGAATTTTTTTTTTCAGGAACGAGACACAAGTGCAGTAGCAGTGACCATGCCAGTGCCCACGGGAGATCCATTTCCTAGGACATTTCACCGCTCGGAGATAAAAAGTGAGGTAAGACTAGGAGCAGGTTTTATGCTACCTTCAGTAACAATTAAACTTTCTCCCAGTAAGGCCTAATGCTTAATGGGGCTTGGTAGGGCTCAAAATAACCCACTTGGTATGCTGGAGATTATGAACTAGCTCAACATATCTCTGGCATTGCCACCTGAGTGTAGGAGAGAGTTCTTCTACCAAGCTGCCATCAAGTATGTACTCCATACCTTGCAGTTAAATAAAATTGGAATCTTCTTGGTTTAGCCTCCTTCAGCTAACTTCACTAAGGTGGATCAAATCTTCACTGCTGTAATATAATTGATCCTGTTCTGCTTGTTTTTCTCTGAGGAACAATCTCTGTTAATTTGTCCACCCGGTTCTTATTGAAGTCATTCTCCTGGCATGACATTTGAGTATGGTTGTTCAGGTTATTTTTTGCAGCTTTTTTGATTTTGACATAATTTTTTTCTGAGGCTGTAAAACTGGAAGCCGTGGTTGCTGTTATCGGTTGCTGCTGTAGTAGCAAGGACTGCTAGCTGAGTGGGAGTCAGCTGCTGGGAATTGATATGTGATTGACATCTGGGGTTGCTTTGAGGAGGTAGCTTATTTTGAAGGACAGATTTCTTGAAAGGCAAGAGTAATACTTTTTAAACTACCAGTTTTGTCTATCTGATGCAGAAGCGCACGGAGCAGCTACCGAATGTTCAGACTGCCTTTTAAGTTTCTTCTCTGGACTGGGGACATGCAAGCGATTTTTTGCTTCATCTCCTTTGGATTTCGTGTGCATCCCCTGTGCAAGACTGTTCAGAGCCATGCCCTTCCATCACCTATGCAAGCAACATAGTAATTTAGCCAGGATTATTTTAGCACCACTTGCCCACTTCTTACTGTGTAAATCTCTTCACCCTGCTGCTCACTAATCACCTTATAAGAAGCCTGTTCCAAGCATGTGGTGAGCACAGTGAAGTACAGCCCCATTTATACTCAGAAATCCAAGGTATTCAGCTATGCAGAGCTTCCAAACAGCAGGAAAGCTGGAACTGTTGTGTTTGGTGACATTTTGGGTGTATTTGCCTTGCTTGAATTCACTTGTAATTAATCATCTTCCTTCTCTAAGTGCCAAAACCATCCATGTTTTTGTCTCTCTGTCGTAGCAGTAAACTGTGTGCTAAAAATGAGTTGCACATGCACAGAAAAGGTCAGCAGCCTCCCTGTATCATGTCCCAAAATCTGATCTGAGGGTGTCTTTAGGATCAGATCTATACATTTGTTAGTGGCAGGTTTGCACGGAGACTCTGGAGAGGAAAGTGGACACATGGCTTCCCTGTTTGTAGGTGCAGCTGGGATCTGGAAGAAAAAGCATCTTTGCACAGAAGATGGCAGCGAAAAGAACTGCTGAAAAGGCAGCGACGGCTCCCTCTGCTGCCGAGTGCATGCAAGTAAGATCAGCTGCTCCGGATGCCTCGGATCCTGAGGGATCTGTGGGCGAGGCACCTCTACCCAGCGGCAGGGGTGGTAAGTGGAGAAGGTTCTGCTCATCCAGCCGACCGTATTTACATAGCCTTAGTAACCGTAACATTAGTGCTCCGTATTTTTAAATTAGGGTAGCGTTGTTGTCCTCAGTTTAGGAATCTCAAGGTCAGTTGGAAGGAATGTATTGTGGCAATGATTTGAAATGGTCTGAGATGCAAGCTAAAAATTCTAAAGAGAAAATTCTGAGATGCATTCTGAAAATTGGTTTAGTTTTCTCACTGGTTTCCTTTTTGCTTCACACAGGGAAATGGATTTATTTTTCAAGGTTTTTGTCCTCCTTTTCCCTTCTGTTTGTTATATGTAAAGTTTTTCTTGTTTCATCACTGATTTCCACAATTTTGGGAAGAGGGTGGTTCTGTGTTGAAAGCATATGAGACCACTGTGATGTGGGTTCTCACTCCAATTTAAATGTTTGAAAGCTCAGTTTTCTGTCACCAGATCTGCTGCCATGAGGCTGTGGCTTTGCTCCATAAGGAGTGCTGTGAGGCAGTGCTGATGAGTCAGTGCCACCTCCAGCAGTTACTTGTCTGACAGCAACGTGACAAGGAAGGATGAAGCCAGTTCCACTGTTACCAGCATCTCCAGGCTTTTTTTTCTTAATATTTGTGTTGTCTTGGGCAGTCCAGTTTGCTTAGGACCAGCCTGTGACTGGGTTTTACCCTGACACAATATTTTCGCATTGAAATAGAGGCCAGATGTCATTTGAAGATTATCACTGTTTGGCTAAAGTTTGTGTCAGCCCAGCTCCCTGTCAGAGAATTGGTAAGAGAACTGCCAGGTGTGCTGTGCTGTGTGTGCACAAATCCACCATCCAGGTCACTATATTGTGCTTACTGTATGTCCTGTTACATTAGGCATGTGTAATTGTGTCTGAGAAAGCTGAAAGGGAAATAGAGCAGCCTTAGAGCTGTGATCCTCTTGAACTGAATGCTGCTGAAATGTAGTGGCATGACAGAGAGATTGCAAAATGGCTTGGCTTCTTCAGCCAGACTGTTGTGGCAGGATCACTAGAAGCAAGAGAAGAGGGGGAGCTCAATTTCTTTTAGTAACAACATGTTTGTCCCTTGTAACCCTTGGTGTAGTTGCTGGTGGTGGGAAGCTTACTGAAGCTTTTGCCAGGTCACCCTGTCTTATCTCTTTCTGCTCAGTATGCAAAATAAATGCTGTGGAAATGACATCAAATCTTCTTGGTGTTATGTTGAGAGTCATTGCTGCTGTTTGAACAGGGATTTGATGCTTTCAGGGCTGTCTGGTTTAGGGGCAGAGGGATGTTCCAAGTCAATATATGGAGCGAATGAATAAAACATAAGCAGTAAAGCTACAAAGTCAGGTCCTTGTGTAGTGGTTTACAGGAGAGCTGGAGGGCCTCACACTGACCAAAGGAGCATGTTGCCTGGTGCTATGGTTAAATGAAATGAACATTAAAAATGGATTTAGATCAGATGGTAAAGGGGACTCAGTTTTGTTCAGGGTAGGAAAAATGCCCCTTGCTGTAACTTCTGATATATTTAACCCTTAAAGGTGAGTACAGGACGTTAGAAGAACATACCTCTGTTGAGAGTTGATCCTATATCACTCTGGAAGCTGGTTTACCTAATAATTTTAACTTTCTGTCTTACTCATGATATTTACTAGGTCATGGTTGAGCTGACATACAAATGTGGGTTCAGGCATTCTTGGGCAGAGAAAGAATCTAATATTCACTAGCTTGGAAGAATGCTCTGATGCGTCACTTGTGAATTATGCTCCAGTTTACATTTTTTGCTGTTGCTTTGCATTAAAGAAACATAATTCCTTTCCCTGCCATCCCTCCTCAAGCTCCCAAAGAAACAAGCTGAAAGTTATATCAACATGTTTGTTGCGACATGGGATGAAAGCACAAATGTTTTAGTTTTGTTTGAAGCTAAACTAAACTTCTTTACTCCTATTCTAACTTTACTGCCAAGGTAAAAAAAAAATAGAAGGAGAAATTATGCAAGCCTGTTAATGACAGAATTGAGATTTATTTGTGATGCTGTAAATGTAAATTACTAACTGCTTTTTCTGCTGCTTCTGTAGATAAAGATGGAGACTTTTTGACCTCTCAGCGTCCTTATCTCATAACTGGAGAGGGTCTTGGAAGCCAAAAGAGTGAGCAGGAAGCTCAAGCTATTCACGAAGAGAACCTGGAGAAGCTGCGATCCATGTCTGAGGAAGAGATCCTGCAGGAGCAGGCGAGGCTTCTGGCTCAGCTGGGTATGTGCTTCCTAGGGTCAGCTCTAGAGATGAGGCAATTTATTGGATGTGTAGGTGTCCTGAAGTCTTAGCAAATTCACAGGTCAGTGATGGGAACTTGGAATTCTTGCTCATTCCATGTGTGAATAATCTTGCTTCCATGTCATGTCAGTAGCTTATGAATAAGAACTAACTATGAAGAAAGTAAAGACTTTTTATTTCTCAGTGAGGGTTGATTTGGCTTAAGTCATTCTCATCACCCCTCTGCGGTGGGTTAGGATGATCCGTGCGCTCTATTGCCTTGCACTCCCAATACATGGTTGCACATAAATGTTTAAGGTCCTAAAATGTGATTCTCTGAAGCTGGTAAGAAAGCAGTGTCATAGCAATGCTGAGGTGAGAGAGAACCTTTGGTCTTCCCCTCCAAAATACCTAAAACTCGGGCCAGAACTGGCAGTACCCAGACAGGGAGAACATATGGGCATGTGGGAGATTTCAATTCAAACTTACACTTGGTAGAGCAGAAAAACTTGCAATTAGCCTTGACTTTTTGAAGAAGTGTTTTAATTATCAGGCTGTTGGGTGCAGGCATATTCTGCCAGGAATCTGGTCTCTGGTTTGGAGCCCTGTCCACAGTGGTGCTCTCGGAATGCCTGTCACTGGCAGCTGATGACAAGGTAGAGGAGAACACTGAATGTGGTATGTTTGATAAGACTTCGTGTGATCTGGGGCACTGCAACACTTGTTGGCGTTGGTTTGATGAGTTTATATGCTCAGGAAGAGCAGATGTACAGATGTAGGTGGCAGACAAGGATTTTTTAAATTCTCATGATTTCAGGTCGTCTAGCATCAAATTTAGTTGTGAGCAGCATTTTGGATGCATAAGTCTCTTGTGGGTTCAGCTTAAAGATTATATGAATGATCTTGACTTCATTGCAAGCAGCATGGGTATAACTGGAAAGGTGGCAAAGGAACTACACAAAATAGTTGCAGTGAGATTGTTTAGGTACATCCTTCATTCAGAGACCTGAATATTTTATTTGGCTTCACTGCTTATAACAGTGGCACATGTATGAAAAAACTCTGTTTACGCACTTGCTTCTTATGACTGATTTGTGATTTTTGCTCCTTGTCCCCCACCACTCTAATGTCCTTTGAGATACTAGTGAAGTGAATACTTAAGGAATTTTAAAAGGATGGGATGTTTTTTAAGTGTTTTTGAACAATATTTTTTGAAGCAATGTATTTTTTATATGCCCTGTAGATTAAAATTGTAGATATTTTAGTCTTCTGAGGCGTTAAAGAAACTGGGAGTAATTTTGGAGTTCCCAGAATATCTGTGGGTAGAGAATTATACATGATGAAGCAACTCCTAAACTAAATTGCTGACTTACAGATGGATTTAGGAACTGGACAGGCACAGAGCTGTGAATTAAGGAGATTTTTTCTCCATATTCAGGAGTGTGAATGACTTGTGGGTGTTATATGCTGTCCGGTCCCTGAATTAATTTCTTCGTTGTGAAGCAGATGATACTCCGTGGTGTGAAGTATGAGAATGGGTATGCAGTTCTGTGCTGGGCAGTGTCTTATTGTTGGTACTGTTCTGGTCTTGTTCATGGAGACTCTAGACAGAAGCAGGCTTAGTTTCTGACATACCATGCACAGATTGACACCAGTGACTTTTTTGTCACTGTGAAATGATGAAATAATGAATACAGTCTTTCCTTGCTGTGTACAGTGAAGTGTGAGAAAGGGAGAGCTCTGCTTGCATTCAGAAAAAATAGGAATACTTTAATGAGACTAGGCTGAACGCCTGTCTTTTGCCAAGGACAGTTTAAACTGCATCATTGAGGAGAGCATGCAGCAATCATAAGTGTGGGATAGATGTTTCAGAGACATGGAAGTCATTTTTGAGATGACTTGTCTCAGGTGCAGAGCGTTTCTCAACTGCTTGTCCTTTGTCCTCAAAGAATAAATAGTCACCGTAGGTGTTATGTTCTTCTACTTTATATATCTCTGACACTGCTTACTGGAGTATTTCTGTACCTTGTTGAGGCACAATGCACAATCTGTTACTGTTCACCTCTGGCATAAGCATCCCAACACCATCTTCTAGAGGAAGAGTATTCAGAGGCAATGCACTCCATCCAAAATGATGTGGGATATCTGTAGCAGTAAAATGATCCGAAAGTAAAATGGTGATCTTAGAGCCATATGAGTATAATCTATCCTTCAAAACACAGCTACCTCTCAAATGTTTCTCTTCAAAGCATGAAGAGAATGGCTATGTCTTTTTTCTGGGTGTTGTCAGACCATAATTGGAATGGGGAGTCAGTTCAGAACATAATGTCTGAACTATGACTTATGGTTCTACTGCAATTCAATAAAGACCAGGTAATTATTTTTGTGGTGTCTGTCCTGCGTATTCTCCTAGTGTTCAGATTGATGCCACTGAGTGGTCCACAGGCAGGGGCCACAGACCAGAATTCTCTCCACAGTTAATAGTCTTGTTTGGATGTGCCATTTGAGTGGCAGCGAGGGGAAAAGAAGCAATTATCTTTATTTGTAAGCTGGGAAAATGGAATTTTTGTGGTCGCTTTACCCTGAAAGACATTTGTCCGTTCTTTCTCTGGTGTCTCCTCACCAGTCAGTTGCACCCAGCTGATGTCCTTAAGAGGTCATTAAGCAGTGAAGTGCCTCAGTTTGAAGAGAAGTGACAGTTGGTACGAGAAAGAGGACATGTGGAAAAGACTGAAACATAAATAGCAGGAGCTATGGGCATATGAAGTATTTTGAGGCTTTCTGTCACATCTCTGTCTGTCTCTTTGTCAATACTTGCAGATCCCAGTTTAGTTGCTTTCTTGAAATCACAGCGTGGTAACAATGAAGGCCAGAAAAAGGAATTAAAAATGGAACTGAACAGACTGGAGGAGTTTGCAGAATCTCTGCCTGTGGCTCAGCGTGGTGTAAGATCATCTCCTTCCATGCAGGAGTCAGGTCTGGAAGAACCTGTAAGGAAGGAAGAAAGTATGAAGGTAGAAATGATGGGTAAGAAACAAAGTGCGTACTGTTAATTTTCTGAACAGAAATACAAGATTCATATGGTGTTTACATCAATCCACGTTGATGGTTGTGCTACTTTGTAGTGATCCAAATCTGAATTATATCATGATATTTAAAAAATATGTATTTTGGATTCAAAAAAGAACATCTCTAGATGGGCTCCACAGATTAGAAAGATGATACACTATGTAATGGAAGTGAGCTGTTCTTGGGACATCTTGCTGTTTGAAATTTGTTCTGAGGCCTCTGAAGGGAAAATGTGTGTTAAACTAGGCATCACTGCTCTTCTGTTCAGTCATGTGAACGGGAAAACAGAAGAGTGGAGTAATGAGATCCAGCAGGTGCTTGAATAATTTCTTTTAACTGGTACTAGCTGGGGACAAGAGAGTGTTGGGTAGGTAGGGGTTAACAGTTTGTTCACAGGATAGCACAGAGATGACCATCACTCTCACGCTTGGGAAATTGCCCATATAGAGCATGTATGTCTTAGCGTGACACTGCTCCTGATGGCCCTGCTCTGTGTCTTGTATCTCAGAAGCCACACAGTGATTTTCACAGGAGAGTTATTTTCTTTGTGCTTTGGATGGAGGGGGAATATTAAGGTGTAGAATGTCCTGCTTCTTGTGGAGTGCTACAGAGCTGTTGCTTCTTATGACAGAACTCTTTAATGCTCAATTTATGTCTGTATGAGGACAAAGCTGCTTTATCTCCAGCAACTAGAGCAACCCCATACATTCTCATGGCAGAGAAAGGAAGAGTTTTCCCTTTAGGCTTCTGTTCTTATTGTTGCTTTCCTCACTGCATTTTTTCTTTAGGAATTTCTTTTTCTCTGTTGTGATTATTAAGCTCCCGTTGTCATTTTCCTCACACTTTTGTTCATAACATACTTCTCCCTCAATTTCATGTCAATTTTTGCCTTTCTCCATCTCTCAATCCTCTCTTCTAATGCATCCTTTGTGTTCCAGTATAACCTGCAGACTGATTAAAGAAGTCTCTGAATCACTTTGGGATTTCAGCTTGATGTTTGCAAGTGATAACAAGCATTTACCATTTTCTTGCTGAGAGGGATGAGTCTGTCAGTGTATATGTGTGTGTGTACATGTGCAGGAGAAGCAAAGCTGAGCCTCTTTTTGAGGAAGACACTTCACTGAACAGTCCTTTTGCAGTTCCTTCCCGAATTTTACTTTTCCACAAATCCATCTTAATCAAAAGGACTATTTTTAGTTCTTTTTAGTCGCAGAACAACTGAGTGCACAAGTAGCACCAGGTCAAGTGACATATTTTCCTCTCCTGGGAGCAATAGAAGCGTGTTGTTCAGTCTGTAAGGGTAATAATAATAGTAATGCTCTTGAGAATAGCTCACTGTTTAGAACGTTGTGTGCTGACATCTTTTGCCTCCTATAGAAGACAGCACAGGAAAACAGAGGAGTTTTCCCAGGATATTTGAAACAACAAAGAAAGGGTGAGCTGAAACACAGTTAAGAAACCAAGGGAAGCCTTTCCAGTACCTTAGTTAATGTCTGCAGCCCATCTTGGCCAACAGGAAATGTAAAAATGAATTTGACATTAGCACTTACTGTTTATACTGCATCTGTTTATACTCAGAAGTAAACTCGTCATGAATAGCCCAGCAGAAATGGTCACGCTGAATTTCCGGTGATGACACAAAGCAATAGGATTGCTTCAAAGTCAGACCTGCCTCTCTAATGAGATAAAAGGCTACTGTTTGTTAGAAACAAAATGGTGAAGCCTTTATCCAGCAACTTATAACTTTATCAAACGGAAAAGTAAATTCTGTCACTGAGAGAAAAGGGGAAGCAAAGCAAAAAGTGAAGAGGTTGGGTGGTAGCCTTTAATGTAACCCAAGTCTGAAAAAGTTCAGTGCTAATGTTGCATTCACACTGCCAGCTTGTGCTTCTGTAAAGGGATTTCTCAGTAACAGTCTGCTGATGCCTTGAAATATATATCTATCTTTTCTTGTTGACAAGATCATAGTACTAAGGGCTGGTAGTAACATGCATAATCTTATTCATAGAATGATTAGCTCAACCCTATCAGTTTCATGATTAATAGAGAAAACGTTTTATTAAATTACAAATGTCAATATATTTTGTTTTTCTGCTGATTTTATTTCCTCTCATGTTGCATCTACCACCCACAAACATTCCACTTTCGTACATTTCAGATGCTTTTTCCTTCTCTTCAATTAAAATGCATGCTGAGCCTTTGGCTGAAATTCTGTGGAACAGCTTTCTGGCTGAGCAAGATAACTGTGCTTGGTTCCTTGCCTGATTCAATACCACATTGATCATAAGGGTGAAGCTTCATTCTGGAGAGGATGAGTGCCCTTCTTGAAAGTTTCCCTGCTAATTAAAGGAAAGTAAAAGGTTAGGTTTCGGGCCAGTTATCAGCAGGAAAAGATCTGATGAAAGAAGAGCATCTCAGTGGGATTCGATGTTCCTTGCAAGAGAAGACCAGAATACCCAGATTAATAGCTGCAATGCAGATGAGTTTTGGGCTGCTCCAGCAGGAGTGATGCTAGTGCTTTTCATGCCCTAAGACTGCCTGTTACTGTCCTTACATGTGCTTTCTTTTGAGACAGCAAAGACTTCTTCGCTCATCTCTTCTCATTCTGGTTTGGGGTAGTATCCTAGTAGCAAAGTCTTACCTTCCCTGGTTATATCTCTCCAGTCTCTTCACTTGTGAGATTCTTTCACATGCTGGTCTGTCTCTTTCCTAGGGCAACTCTTGTGATGTCAGGCACAAATGTCTTGTTTTGTAGTCAAACCTCTTTATAATGTTAAATTAGTAATTTCTTCCTTTAGTACTTTGAAATTCTTGTTCAGCTGTCCAGTTTCCCCACTGAGCTGTCTCTGGAAAGCTGTGCAAATTTTCAGCTGTTTTGATCTTCTCTTCCCAAGCTGATCTTCTCAAGCCTGTAGGGAGGGATACTGAAGAGCAGCATCACAAATGCAACCAAAGCACAAATATTGTGCTGCCTTCATTGTATCTAGGCTGAAATCATACTGGCTTCCAATAATTTGCTGGGACTTTGCATTAATACTTTTCAGTAATTTCATGTCCCTCCTAACACTCTCTTCCTTGGATGATATTAGTTTGCTTTTTCAAAAGTAGGGCTGATACTATTTTTTCTGCACTGGTTCTGATAATTTTGCCTTGTTTGTGTCCTGACTTCTGTTCAACTTCTTCTAAATTAGCCTTGTCTGTGAATTTCATTACAGTGCTGTTTACTTCCTCTTCTTGGTCTCATGAAAGATGAAAATAGCTTTAAACCTTTGATGTTCATGCATCAGACAACAGTCAGTTTGAAAATGGTTTTCTTTTTATTTTACGTAATCTTATATTTGATACAGTCTTTAAGCCAAGTAGCTTGGCAAAGAAGAAATAGTATTTCCTGCATCGCTGCCTTGGGAGGTAAGACTGACATTTCTTTCTCCCCACAAAAAGATGATGATCTGCCTGTGAAGCCCAGGAAGGAGTGGATTCACATGGACAATATAGAGTTTGAGAAGCTGGAATGGATGAAAGATTTGCCCTCACCTCGGCAGAAGAAAACCAAAAAGGTTGGAAAGCAGAAACTGATACTTTGCATGTTTGTGTCTGGATCATGCTTCTCAGCAGTAACAGTTTTGAAGGCTTCAAAAATGAGTCCTCTGGCTACTCAGTCTGTAGGATCTCATGAAGTTGAAAGATTCTGGGATGGGATGATACATGATCAGTTCAGTCTGTAGCACTCAAGAGAGCTAGAAAGTGGGAGTCTAGCCATTGTAATCTGGAGTGAAACAGGTGTAAAAAGGAAAGATAGGAGTACTCTTTTTTTTTATGAATTTGAGGCCTGAGGAATTTTTGAACTGTTATCTTCCAGCAGGTGATGTAAAAAGTGTTATTTCAAGAGATGAATGGAGTGGACAGCAATAGAAGTAATTGTTTTCTTCCTCCACTCTTTTGCTGTAGGGAATGCAAGCTCGATTCAGTTTAAAAGGAGAATTGATTCCCGCAGATGCTGATTTGCCAACACATCTAGGCTTGCACCACCATGGAGAAGAGGCAGAGGTAGGTGGGTGTAATATAATAGAAAAGGTACACATATTTCTGTTTTCTGTGTTTGATTTGGTAGATTCCTTTTGTGTCAAGCTTTTTAGTGACAAAAAACCCCTTTGAAAAGTGCAGTAATTTTACTTTAGAAACAAACCCCTGGAGACAAGCTGTGTCTGCACGCATTAACTGCATTACTTCCAGAAAACTGTTAAAGCTTTTTTTCTTTAATGCTGTTAAAGTTCTGTGGTGTTGGAAAAAGGTGCACATACTTCCTTTTCTTAAGAAGTTCAATTTTCTCCCGTGATATCTAAGATTAGAATCTCTTCTGCAATTACCACAAAGTGGCAAACAACATTGGCTTGCACTTTATCTTCTGTTACGCAGTGTGCTACAGTTAATCTTACTTTAGGGGGCCTGTTTTTGCCTGTAGCTGAGGGGTGTTTTTGGTTTCTTTGTTTTGTTTCCCCCTGCCATTTAGAGGGCTGGTTATTCTCTGCAAGAGCTCTTTCATTTGTCTCGCAGCCAGATTACACAACAGAGGACACTGGCTCTTCAGGTCTTAGGTCGTATTGTTCAAAGGGTAAGTTACTTTATGGAATTTCTCCCCATACTTCAAGTTTCTGGTGAATCAGGGTCCAGATTCTCTGGTACTAGTTGTTTGTTTTCTGCTGTTCAGTGAAGATGAGCAAAGTCACCAACTTTGCACCAGCAGAGCATTCTGTTTCACTGAGGATCCTCACTGCTAGATAAACTAAGTGTTGGGATATAACAGAGATACAGGTTTCTCTGGGTGGTTCCAGAGTGTTGTTCTTCCAACGAGCTGTTTCAAGTGCTGTTCAGCAGCAGTGGTGCAGTTTCAGTTCTCTTGTTAATTTGGATGCCAGTTGGTTTTTTTTTTAGTGTTACTTTTGTGACAAACCTATTCTTGGCATTGACCCTTTCACTCCTGTTGTCAGAGCCAGCTTCATGATGTGCATTTTCTGTAGGAGGTGAGAAAGAACCAAGCCTACTCACAGAGCAATGTGCCCAGAGCAGAAGCAAAATGAATACTTCTGTGCACATTTCCACCTAACTTTTGGGGGAAGTGCTAACATTCCCCTTAATGGCACTGGAGGCAGAGAAGAAGAAACATGGTGGTTTTGAGAAGGGTAATAGGGCAGAACTGGATGAAGTCAAAAGATGGGTTCAGACTTTAGAAAGAAGGGTTTCTTATATTAAGGAACTGCAGCTGCGTGCCTCTGTAGAATAAAATAAAGGAAGAATAACCTCCACACAGTTTAGCAGCTTTACAGTAGAAGTGGAGAGAGGCAAAGATGCAGAATGTTGCGATGTGACAGCCCAGAGATTACCCAGCAGAGATGAGACAGCCTTAACCCTGGCTCTGTTTGGCACGCTTTCCAGGCCAGGGCTGGGGAGTTTGCTTCCTCGTTGAAGGGCAGCGTTCTGCGTCTGCTGCTTGATGCTGGCTTTCTCTTCTTGCTGCGCTTCTCGCTGGATGATGCAGTGGATAATGTCATGGCAGCATCTGTTGGTGCTCTCCGGGCTCTGCTGGTGTCACTTGATGATGAGGTAAGAGAATCATTAAGAGCTTGGGTTTGATTTCATGCTGAGCTGTTTACAGGAATCAGAATGAGAAGACATGGTAAGTCTTCTTGAACAAAGGTTTACTGGATGTGTTAGCTTAATGGTAAATAGAATGCCATTGCTGTGCTTTGAGACAGATGATGGAGTGTGTTATCCCAGTTTGAGAGATTCAGGTATCTTTTTTTCCTCCTGTTTGAATTAGCTCTGCCCTATGATTAAATTCAGTGCACACTGCTGAGTTTCTTCTTCTTTTGTAATCTTTGCAATCTAGATCAGGCCACTGTTAATGTATGTGTAGCATTTTTTTTTCATAAGGCCTCTTATGTTGTTTCTTATTTCATACTTTTTCTGCTTCTTAACAGATTAAATATTCTCCATGCTTTCCCTTATGCCTCATTGTAATGCTGTTTTCTTTTTCTCTCGTAGTCCATTTTTTGCTGCTCCTATGTGTTTTTGTAACACTGATACATATATAATTTTGCCTGTTCATGTGTTTATTTTCTCGTTAGAAGAACCTGTTAGAAGGTTGAGACTTCTTTTAGATGTCCAGAGCTACTAGACAGCCTGGAGCAGCCAGATTAAGATGTACTCCTGGGTGGACAGAAGCAGTCTGTCATAGGCAGAGCATGCTGTGGACTGTGTTATGAGTTCCTTCCTTGAGAGCTGCTTTTGTGTTTGACTGCAAAGGGGCTGATGATAGAAGAGATGGGGTAGAAGTGACTTCTACCAGGCCTGTAGAGCTATCCCTAGCGGGAGGCAAGAGAAATTAAGCAATAGGTTGCTTTCTCCACATTTTGCTACTGTTCTGTCTGAGCCTAATGGAGTTCTGCTACATGAGTGCTGCCCACCCATTGTAGGTAATTAGTACTATGAATCAGCTTCTTAATGTACTTTTCTCTCTTCTGGTGTTACTCTGGTTTATAAGTGTCAGCAGTGCTCTGATTTTTCAGATCAAAGCTTATGGTGTGATGTCTTGTGTAAGCGGGGCTTGCTGACTCTTGCTGCCAGAAGCAGCACTCTGAATGCTGTGTCAGTGTATTTTCTAACTCATAGAGTCCTTCCTAGAGTCTTGTGCTGTGTGTCTCAGAGATCAAAAGGTCTCTGAGAAAGGGACAGGGTTGGAAGCCTGGCCTTCTGCTCCAGGATTTGTAAGACAAATAGGATTTATCTGCACTATAAACACAGAAGATCGACACACATAAAAATCATGCTGTCTGAAAGTTTTGTTCATCCATCAATGGCTATGGGAAGGAAGCAACTTTCTTTTTGTTTCCTTTGAAGACCCAGCTACTTTGTCTTAATTCTTTTCCTTCTCTTGGTGGAAGGAAGACTATAGCCCCAAACTCTGTATTCCAGATGGACTCATGGCTTCATCCCGTCAAGTCAGGCCTCTTCTGGCCATGCCATTCACTCACCATCTTTAGTTTAATATTGTGTTGGGTTTTTTTTTTTAATATCTGGTAATAGCTTGTGCTTCCTTGGTACTTGGCAATTGAAGTCTACCACTGCTTTTCTGACTAATGTGGTATTTGTTTCTGTGGGTGCAGGAAACGGAAAATTATAGCAGTTATTAAACAGTGCAAGCATTTGATTTGGCTGTCTTTCGTATTCTAAAACATTTTGGGGGAAGTAGGTCTGTTATGGGAGCAATCCCCTCTGAAGAATTGAAACTATTATCCTAGTTGGGCCATTACCATAGAACTTGAGAGTACCTGACACTGTCGTTAGCTGTGAACAAAAAAAGAGGTTTTTCTATTTGCTTAAGCTGAGGGATGTTCAAACAAAAGTGAAGCAAACATGAACAAGTAAACCAAGCAGTCTTTATTTTTTCATATCAATTTTTGCATAATCTTTCTATGTTTTTTGTGACCTAAGTTCCACACAGGTCCAGAAATGAGAATCGAGCCAATAAATACCAAATTTCAATTTAATGCCTAGAGCCTTGGTGGTTGTTTTATTTATTTACTTATTTACTTATTTATAATCTTATTTTTTTTCCAGTTAAACTAAATTTCTGTTACCTGTGTGGTGAATTTAATTCACATCACAGGAATTCTTTTTAACAGTTTTCCAAGTCTGTGTGTGTCAGGCTGAAATGATTTCCCTGAAAAAGCATTGAATTCTACTTGTGTATGTTCAGAATACCTTTTATTGTGTTCACATTTTTTTGGGATTATATAGGAATCAAAAAAGCATTCCATATTCAAAGGCATCCCCGAAAAGTTTTCGTCTTTGTCTTTTTATCTTTCTGTGTGAGAATTTTATTTTATATGCTTTAACATTCCCTGTAGAAATATCTCGATTGGACTTTCTCATGGTACCAAGGGATGGCTGCATTCCCCTTTGTCCCTAGCAATGAGGAGGAAGATGAGGAGGAAGAGGAAGAGTTAAATGGAACAGAGAAATCTCAAGATAAAAAATTAAGGGATGACAACAAGCCAGACCCAGATGTGGCCCGATATGATGTTGTAAAGGTGAGCACAGAGTTAGACCCAGAATCTTCTTATGAAAATGGGCTCAGCACAGTGCAGTGGGTGCTGTTGAAACGTCTGCCTTCCTGTGCGTGCTGGACAAGAACATTCTGAACAAGAATTAGAACTCTTGCTTGGCTGTTGGCTGTTATTATGTATTACCAGGAGGATAATTTTATTGTTCTCTAAAAATGTTGAGACTTGACTTGTGTGATTTCAGTGTCATTAATATCTCTTAACTTCCTCTAGGGAATTCAACAACGAACGCACTGATATGACTTGCTGAAAGACTGCATGCAGACATGACTTTCAGGCTCATTTACTTGAGTTAAAAATGAAAAAGTTCCAGCCGTTATTAAAATGTCTGTTTGCACTTTCTTAAAATTAAACAAGAATATTACAGCTAGATAATTCAGAACTAGCAGATTTGTACAGTGATACTCTTTTTTTATTTGACATAAAGTGGCTACTTACCATTTCCCCAAATGTCATATTTGCATTTGTCAGATTAAGAGGTTTACAGCATTCAGAAGGAATTCCTCCCACATTTTAAGCCTAATCCCATATTTTTGATATGAGATCTAACAAAAGCAAACTTTGTTATCTCAAACTCAGCCTTGGTGGAGCCGATGTACCCCTCTGGCCTGCTGCAATCAGTTGTGATCACATCACTTAATCCTTGTGCTTGAGCTTGTGTTTGAATGGCATGTGGTCTGAAAGCATCACTGGCTGGATGGATTACTGTACTTGGGCATTTGGTCTTGTTTAGAGGCTTCATGATTTCAGATGTGTTCTGCTAGGTGTGTGGCACTGTTTAAAAAATGTAACAAAAGAGTTGCAGATAGACAGGAGATCAGTTTGTGATTCTGTAAACAGTTGCATGGTTCAGCATAATTCAGCCTGTTCCTAGTGGCCTGAACTCAGAAGGTATTTGGGATAAAACTCCCCTCTGTTCCCATTACTGTACAGTTCCATTTCGCACCTGCTTAATGTTACAACCCAGTACTGGTAATACGAACTCAGATATTATGGATTTGCCTTTTCCCAGAACCAGGAATGCGTCACATTGTTACGTAAACTGATGATTTTTTTCCTGGTACTGCCACTGATCATAAAAAAAAAAAATCACGTCATCCCTAAGCATCTCTTTTCTTACTGCAAAATAGGAATTTGTGTCTGTTCTCTGTTTGTGTCAACTTTCTCTGACATGACCAGGACTATCAGACAGAGTGCTGCATTAGCTGGAGGTGGTGTCTAGCCAAAATTATTCAAGGACCACCAACAGTAGGTTTTAACAGTCTTTTATAGAAAAGGTTATTTCCCTGTCACTTAGAGTTTTATACTCTGGAGAACACAAGTATCCAAACTCGCCAGTGGTCTGATTCAGAACAGAAGTTCAGTTGTTCCTGCTCTGTTCAGATAACTCTTGCTCATTTGCCAACATAGTTGCAAATCCACAGAAACTTATTTGTTTTATGACTGCTAATTTTAAAACAGTCTCTGCAGAAGATGTAATCTGCTTTTGGCTTCCAGCAACTGAAGTGCAGAGAGTACTTGTTTAGAGCACAACAGATTTTTTTTTTTTTCCCCACACCTTTCAGGGACTTTTGAAGACACGGATCCAGCACCGGCTGAGGTACATCCTAGAGGTGGTGCGACCTGTTCCAACAGTAGTCCTGGATATACTGCACATCCTCACCCATATAGCAAGGCACTCCTCTGAAGCATGCAGCCAGGTAAATCTCCCATTGTACAGGAGCTTGGGAATGATGGAGAAAGGTTTGGAAAAGGGAAGAAAGATCAGGTGAAGTTATGGCAAGGAGATCAGACAAACATGTCTGTTTTGCATGTCTTCTGCATGTCTGCTTAACTGCATATCTTTAGTTATTTGTGCTCCCTGCCATTTCTCTGCAGCTGCTTGACTGTCCTCGATTGATTGAGACCATTGTCAGGGAATTTCTCCCTACTCAGTGGGATCCCAAAGTGGCTGAACCAGGGTTTTTACTTACCAGTCTCCACGGAGTTGCTTGTGCCAGTGCTATGAAGTTCATCAGGGTGTTGGCATCTGGAGGCCGAAATGCAACAGCCAGGCTGGTGAGTGGTTCTTGGAAGAGCTTTTCTGATTGCAGAGGCCTTTGTTCTCTATGTCTTACTTTGTAAGCAAAGACAGAAGACTAACTGGAGGTGACTCTGAGCTGAAGCTGAAGAAATCAGTGTGAGGAAGGTGCATCAGTGTGTTTTGAAGGAATTGTTGACAGTCATAATAATGATGCTTCTCCTGCACAATGGTAGAAGAGCTGTCTCAAGCTTTACTCTGCTTTTTTATGGTTTGCATAGTGCACTCATGCAAAAGTCACAGAGCCTAGCATGGTGATACTGACCAGGAGCAGATGTTTAGAGCATGTGTTGATGTGTGATGCTCTGTACTCTCCCGTGTTTCAGTGATAGGCAGCATAAGACTGTATAAACCAGGGACATAATCAACTACCCTTGTGTTTTACAACCCTGGTTTGAACTTTTCTGCCATTAATTTGTCTTAATAACTCTGAGATAATTCATCAAATGATTCATCATCATTTCAACTCCTCTTAACTTCTGGACAGGTTTTCCACTTCAGAGGTAATTACATTCCCTCATATAGTTTGTCGTGCTGGTGCTATAAATGCATGAAATCTACCAAGAGCAGCACTCATTACTGTGCAAAGAGCACTTTCTTAAAGTTTTTGCTTCAGTGTTGTTAACAGCACCTAACAAATTGCCATCCAGGAAATTGCTAGTGTCAACAGAACACCAGCCTGTGCTATAGAGTATAGGGAATAATGATGTATAGTGGGATATTTAAAGACTGTAAATGGTATTAGGAACATAAGAGAGTAAAATTCAGATGCTTTTCTACTTCAGGCTTTGTGTACTCCAGGTATTTCAAGGCATGCAAAAATTGCTTAGAAGGTTCCTGACACTCAGGCTTTGCTACTGTTGCACTCTCATGTGTTCTGTTACATGCACTTAAGTGTGGGAGTGGAAGATAATGAAAAACTAAATCAAAGCCATCAATGTAGGAATTTATTTTAGCTAACAACAAAGTTCTTCCATCTTCCTCCTGGAAGTAAATTTGACTTTGTCCTCTGTTCTGGAGGAGAGGTGTCAGAATTTATAGTTTTGACTCATCAGCTCCTTTGCTTTCTTGCTGGTATGCATTGATTTCCCTAAAAGATGTCTCTAAAGCATTTGAAATTTAAATTACCTAGAATATGTCCTTGTGCTGTGAAAAAGACATTGTTACCTCATTTGTTTAGACAGAGCACACAGAAGCTTTTGTATGTGTGGGAGAAGGAAAGAGAAGCTCTTTTTTATGGTTAAGTAAAAATACCCAGATGTAGGGGAGGATAAAAATTATTTCTAGGGAACTGCAAATGAGTCATGTCATGCTTAATTCAATACCAAAATAACCTCAGAACATTTCCAAGGCATCAAAATTCTATAACCTTATGAAAGTAATAGGCAGGAGGTACCCTTTGCATAAAATAAACACTGAATTATAGAAAGACTTAGGTTGTAGAATCTCTGAAACCCATCTAGTGTGACCTCCCCAGAAGAAGGTCAGCATCAGTTCAGTACTTATGTAGACATTGTTTTTCACAAAGTATATCTTGTGAAATATGTAATCTTGAGTAAGAGCATTGTATTTATGACTGTTTAAAGAAGGATAATTATATATATATTTTAAAAACCAGTTAAATGCTGCAGAGAGTATCAAAACAAAACAAGAGTATGTGTGGGATAGACAAACCTCCATCAGAAATTATTTAGGTGTAGTTGATTTGTGTTAGGAATGGAGTAGGTACCCCTAGGCTTCCCTTCCAGGAATACTTCTCTCTAAATAGCCATTGACCATTTAGTGATCCTTTGTGGTCTGCTCCTTAAGATTGCACAAAATAAAAGCAGATTTGAGCAGTGCAAGAAGAGTTCAGAATGAACTGAATTGAAATCTGCAGCTCTTTGTGTGTGTCAGAGCAATGAGCTAATGATGCATGCAGCTCATGCCCCTTATCCCTTTGTCTTTTTTGTTCTTCATCCTTTTCTTTTTCCTTTGTTTGTTTTACAGCTTAACAAATTTGAAATGAAGAGTCGGTTAAGTCGCTTTATTGCTGAAGACCCTGTGGATCTGCTTCTGCCAAAGGAGGAAGCCGTCAGGCTGAGCACCGAAGCCTTCCGGCTGTGGGCTGTGGCTGCTGGCTATGGGCAGGCCTGCGACCTCTACAGGTACAGCTCAAAGCTGGAGAAATGGGGGTGGAGGGCACAACAGAGACAATGCACATCCTGCTCCAAACGGGCAAATAGAGGCATCTCTAGGCTCAGTCTTTATTCCCTTCAGGGTGTCTTACTACACCCTGTCTTGCCTCCTGCAGTAAAACTCAAGTTTCTAAAGGTGTTTATGCTGAGTATTGCCTTTTTCTGTTTGTTCTCTATCTCCTGTGTTTAAGCACTGCTATTTTGTCGTTTCTCCTTTACAGTGGAAGACCACTGTAGCGTTTTAGGGCTGCATCTTTTTCCCCTTGAAGGGATGAATAATCTGTGCTGTATGACATCAAAATGCATGGTTTGCAGTGCACCCAGGACTGAATCTGCTTGATCTAGGGGCAGTCTGTGGGCAGCAGTCGCCACGCTGAGTGGGGCAGACTGGTGCAGGCAATCTGCACGATGCATCGACTTCCAGTTCGGGATAAGTTCTTGTGCTTGACTGCCAAGGTCTGCACTGGTCTAAGTCTGACCCAGCTCAAGCATTAAATCTTCTTCCTGTAATTGCATTGAATTGGAAGAAGAGAGATGGCTATGGAGTTGCTCTGAAGTAGAGTAAAAGGGAGGCCAGTATTGAGTTTCAGAAGGGAGATTCTCATCCACAATAGCATTCTGTGTTCTTTGGCACAATCTGGTGTATGATTTAAAAAGAGTAAAAACTGTATATACTATTTTAGTGCTGTAAATAATGTTGAGGAAAGAAACAGCAAAGGATTCCTTAAAGATGCACGATAATAAGTGTGGCTGAGAATCTGAGAACTACTCCCCAGCAAGAATAAAATCATAGTAGTTTTTTCAAGAGATAATCAGAGTGCTTGGAGGCAGAGTATTAGGTAGGACACATTCAGATGAAATTGGAATAGCAGTAGTCTTCCTTTGTCATCTTTTTTCTATGTTGATTTAATTTTGTTATTGTGGTGGTTCTCATAATCACATTTTAGCAATCTTTATAAATAAATGATTTGAGAGTCTAAAGAAGATAGAGCCAGATTCATGCAGTGTAAAGTGAAGAACCAATGGGCACAAGTGGAAATACAGGAAATTCCACTGAAGTGTTTTTACTGTAATCTTTACTAACTTTACTGTAAAGGTGATCAGACACTGGGGCATTGCTGCACAGCAAGATACTGAACTCTCCATCCTTGAAGGTATTCAAAACTTGACTGAACATATCCTTGGGCAATCTTGCTCTTGCTGACCTGGCTTGAACAGAGAATTGAAGTACAAATGATCTTTTGAGACCCTTTCCAACCGTATGTATCTATTCTGTAATTCATACTACAGTGATCTCTACCCCGTGCTGGTGAGGATACTGCAGTCCCTGCCCGAGTTGCTCAGCAGGAAGAGCCCTGTGGTCGAGTTGTCTGTGCAGCGAGCTGCGGCAGTGGTTACTCTGTTGACACATGTGACGCAAACAGCAGGCTACACGGCAGAGCTGCAGGCAAAGTTGAGCAGGTAGGCTCTCTCTGTCACCATTCTGTGCATCGCAGTAGTTGGCATCCTGTCTTCCCTTTCTTTGGTTTGGAGACCTGGCTGTCACCTTTTTTTCTCCCTCTCATTTTCAATCGTTTACTGTCCCACATGTGAGCCCCTGCATGATGGGGTGTATTCCCTCTTGACACAAGATCAGAAGTAGTGTCTAGTCTGACAGCTGTATGCCTGCTAGCCTGGCCAGAGGCAGGAGTCAAAATCTCTACATGAAGCTATGGGGCAGAAAAGGCACTGTTAGCTAAATGCCCTGCTGGAAGGAGCTAAGAAGCTGCTTTGACCTTCTCTTGGGAGTAAAGAAAGTAAATGCCCTGAGGTTTGGAGGAAAGAACCTCTCTGCAGAAACCAAGATGGGTCAGGATTAAAAGATGGTTGGTTTTGACAGACATCAAAGCAGTAGGATTTGCTGCAGACACAGGTACTTTTTTTGGTGGAAAGCAATAAACTCTCTAACTAAACCTGAGTACTGACTTAGCATTTTTGCTCGGGAGCAGAGTAGTGCAGGAGAAGAAGCTTCAGCTTTTGTAAGTACATTCTACGTTTATCCTTTCTGCCTAAATTATTTGGTCTCGGTTGTGGGACTATGCAAAGGCTTTTTCCTCCTAGTTATGCTGTTGGGTATACTTTTCCAGACTACATCTTTCTATTAGTATTGATAGAGACACAGTTGTTTGACATTGATTTGCTATCCTGTGTCATTCTTCCATTGTGTTTCAGCAATAACTCAGAAGATAGTGAACCGATTCCACCTCCTCCAGTAGCATGGAATCAAGTGTCAGGCTTACAGCCCTTCCTTGAGACAAGTCTGAAAAAAATCCTTCAGGAGATATCCCAGACAGAAACTTGGCAAACTCTCCAGCCTCTGACCACAACTTGTGTGATCTTCTTGGGAGTTTATTACAGTGCTTACAGCCAACAGGTAAGGCCTGAAAATACAGGTTGTCTTCTCATCTCACCAACATCAGCTTGTGTATTACCTCTGAAAACTTGAACTTACAGGCAGTACTGAAAAAGACAGGTATTGAGGCATCTAGCTGAGCGCTGGTTTTGTTTACCACAGCTCATATCAAGGCTGCATGACATTCAGGGTCACATAAGTCTGCTGACCCTATATGTTAGCAGTGTCAAATATCTGTCTTCCTTTTTTGTCCTTTCATCCTTTGCAATCAGAGTCTCAGTCAAGGTATGTGGTAGTGCTGTGATTGTTCTGATTTACTACAGAGATCTAAAGCATGAAGCAAATACAGCCTAATTTAATTTGGCAGTCCTTTTTCCTAGCAGGATAAATCAAGTCATGCATTTCTGCATTTGCTTTGGTCTGAAAGCTTATATGTGGACATCTACACTGCAATCATCTGGGTGGGAGATTGAGCATTAAGGGTCATGCCGTATGAACTTAGGATAGGAAATAATAAAGATAAATTTATTTGTTGCCTCACTGACATTCAAGGTCAACTTCTGTAACACACAGTTGTAGTATGTGATCATCTTTTAAAGTGAGTTTTCTGAAGGTGACGCGTCAGTGTGATGCTGTTGAAGAATAATGTCTTACGCTTTAGCTACCTTAAAGATTCATGTTCTAAAGATAAATGCAATTTTCCTCTTTACTGCCCAACTGACATGTCTGAGTTCCAACCTGGGAGAGCTGTGCTGAAGGTGTTGGGGTAATTTAATGGCTGTAGTTATTCACACCTGTGCAACTCCTCTGAAACTTGCCAAAAGCAACTGAGTTTATTAGATATGGCTGGGGTAGCAAGTGGCAGTATCTCTCAAAGATGTCTTCAGTGACCCAAAGGTTGGTGTACCTTTCACATGCTGTGATTGTGTCCTGAGCATTAGAAAACCAAGACAGCCAAGAGGTTAATGCTCATTTTTATCTTCTACAGTTATCCCAGAAGAGTGACTGAGGAAACAATTTCTTGAGTTCTCGAATTGTGCTGGGTTTTTTAGTTTCCACTTAAAAAGAAGTTCAGTCATCTACCTGTGGTTAGCTGCTTAAACAAAAATTCGTATGTAGCATGTTTGAATAGATTAGTGCAATAAAAATCAACTTGTATACTGGGACCTTTTTGGTATATTTTTGTTAGACTATTAAAAACTAAGGTTAACATCTTCACGAAGGTTTTATTGACTTCTGGAGGTGGATTTCACTTGGGGGAAAATCAGATTTTATGTAATGGGAATGAGTATTTCTGTATCCCAGAGCAGCATTCTGATGAAGATAAAAAGTGTTAAAATTTGCCAGCATGTTCCTTCAACCTGGAATATTGCTTACTAGGGTCAGAAGAATTTGGATGATTCTCTAAAAGCCACAGTCATGCTTTGATGGGTAGGTCAATCACACTCTATGCAGCTGATTTTTTTTTTAAATTTTTTTTGGAGACCCTCATGGTGCCCCTGAGATTTCTCAAGGTAGTTCTGATCACCTTTGTGTCATCTTCAATTTAAATAGAAACATGTAGATGGTATGGGGAGGGGGGTTTAGCCAAGTTTCCATTTAGGGAATATTGATTGCAGGGATCCCATATCTTGCTGCCAGCCAATTAAAAATCTCTGGGATGCATTTTAATACTTGAGTGTGAGAACACCTTGAGGTGCCAGCTCTCAGCTTCAACACTATGAGCAGTGAGGCCTTTTACAACCTAGAGCAGTACCACTATGTAGGTGATGGGGTCTGGCGAAAAGATAGTAAACACAGAGGAAGCAAATAAATCAGTCTGTATTTTTGCTATCACTGGATGCTGTGGTCATTCACTCTCTTTTCCTGTCATTCTTCGTGTCTTCTACAGCCGTCAGTCAATCCAATTGACTGCCTAGAGGAAGTGGAACGTTTGACATCTGAGGTGCTGCAGCCGCTTCTCAGCCAGCCAGCCGTAGGCAGCATGTGGGACTTGCTCAGGTAAAACCATTCCACTGCTAAGATGCTGTTGTCAGAGGCTAAGGGAGCCCCATTTCTATACTGTACTGTGTGACAGCTCTCCCCCCTCCCTCTTCTTTTCCCTGTGCAATGTGTCCCAGATATGGGAATTGGAGTGCAGTAGGGCTCTGTCTACACCCTGCTTTGTCCTCTCCCCCCTCACGGAAAAGGCATGATGGCTGCAGAGGTTCTGCAGCTCCTCCTTTTCTCCTGGTGCTGCTGCATCTCTGCTTTACCTTGTAGCTGGGGTTTTTGTATCAATTTCAGATCATTTTAGTCACTCTTGGCTTTGATTCTTCTTTGATTTCACTGGTCTAAAAAAAAAAAAAGCACAAGTAACGTAAGTAACATTAGTTGAATCCCTCTTACGTGATGAGGTGAGCGTGTGTGTGCGTGTACCGTTTATGTGCTCTGTGTGGTGCTGCTTATATAAACGAATTTAACTAGGTTCACATCTTTAAGCTCCTGCAGAGCTTCATTAGGGCTGTGAAAACCCCTGCAGAGAAATGCAAGAACAGATACCAAACTGTTCTTTGAGACATTTGGATAACAAGCTCTGGCTCTGGGAACAGTTAAGCACTGCAGATATTCTGTCTTTCTGCTGTAGAGGGAGCCTCCTTACTAGGCTGTGATTAATCTTCTGGAGTGAGGGTTCTAAAAGGCCTAACTTGCAGTCAGAGAGGCATCCATCTGCCACTGAGAACATCTGATACAAAGGGCACTTGAAATTTTTGGTTTCAAGTGGTATTTGAATGGTCACCAAGCAGTTTAGCCCATGTTATTTCATGACTGAGACTGAGATCGGAAGCTCATGGCAGCAAAGCTTCCAACACGAGAGCACTCATTAGACCCTTTTCTGCCTGTCCTTGAGGTCTGAAAACAATGGATTTGGTCAGGCTATAAAAGCTCATCAGCAAGAATTCTCCTAGGCTGTTCTTAACACTGGCTGGTAAAAACCAGAGTCAGCTAATCTCTGCCCTGATATTTTTACAATTTTGTTTAAACTTTCTGGGCAGTTTAGGTGCAGGAGTTCAGGGTACTTTGTGAGCCCCACATGTGTTTATGCATCTCATACATGTAATACCAGTGGTAGAAATAGCAATACATTTAAGCAGTTAGTTTTCTGCCATGGAATATTGATGTGGATCTTTGACAGGGTTTGCCCTATTACCCCATTACCAGTGAGCAACTTGCTTGTGGTCACTCTTTCTTGTGGTGGTCTTACCTGTACAGACATTATGTATCTGCTGTGGGCCCCACAAGCACTGCTGGTGTGAGAATTCTTAGTTTCACCTGCACAGAACACACACCAAGAATGATTTGCACAGTCATGTTCATATACATTAAAGCTAGGTTCTTTCTGAATGCAATTTAAAAATACGCATTTCATTAGTACGTAAAGGGCAGCATTTTAGCAATGTCAATTTTAGATATAATCTGGCTTTTTGGCTTTGCCTACAAGTTTGTTATTGAAATGCCTTGAGTGGGTGGGCAGCCTTATTAGCCTGGTGTGCGTATGTGTCTGGGGAAAGGCGTATTTTTCTAAAATCAAAAGTCCAATGCTTTCAAGTATTTGACATCAGAGATGCGTCACTGCATCAGTATTTCTGCTCATCATGACCAATTCAGCTGAGGACAAGAGTTCCTGACAGCTCTCTGGCATTAGCCTGTATGGCAGTAGTGCTTAGTGTACCAGCTGTGACACTGGCTTTTTGCTTTCACTGTCTTCAGGGCTTCCATGTTACTGCTGTGTGTGGTACGGTTTGCATAGATAGCAGCATTTCAAAAAGAGAATTTCTCAGCACTATAAATGCTTTTGACCTAACTCCTCTCTATTTGTTCACACAGGCCATGCTCTGCTTTGTGCAACCCTCTGTCCTGTTCCCCGGCACCAGAATCTGTCGTCAGCATTGCATCTCTGAGTTGCACTGGAGGCAAACCTCCTTTGAGCCTGGTTGGCTCCAAGTCACCTTTCCCCTTCCTCACTGCCCTCCTCTTTCTCATCAATAATATCACTCACATTCACAAAGGCCTGACCAGCAAGGTGAGAATAGATTTTTTTACTGTAAATGCTAGGTAAATGATGATACACTTGTGAGGGAGGTTAGTATTTGTACCTTCCCAGGCATAAAAGAGAAGGACTGTTAAAAGCAAATTGTTGTGCATTTTTATTTTAAAAATATTAAAGTATTATAGAGAGGAACAGCCCCACTTTCAGAACAAGTGGGGTGAGGATCAGAAAAATATCTTGTCTTTGAATTCCAATATTCAGTTGGCACCAGGAAGCTGGAATTACAGAGCAGGTGATGCTTAAAGGATGGATTTATAAAGAATGTTGAGAAGAGTTGAATAACTGTTGTTTGGCTAAGCAAAATATAAAACTTGAGTGTCAGTGGAGGAAAAGCATGGTTGAAGCATATATAACAAAGAAAAATGGGATAATATTAAAGAAGAGAATGAGTGCTACAGTGCTACTGAAGAAGGTCCTTCCTACTTTGGTTTGTTCTGAATTTTTAGAATAAAAGTGAGTCATGGAAGACTGCAGACCCTAAAGAGCAAATGGCTGAACCCTAGAGAGATGGAACACCTAGCATGAGCTTTCTCAAAGCCTTCCTGTGTCACCTTGTGTTGAATTAGCTGATTGGCTACTAATGGAAATATCTGGCCAGATGAGGGAAAACATTTTAAGCCACTGGCCAGATTTCTGCCTTACAAAGCACTGTGGAAAATGTAGGCAGTTACTGTTGGTTATCTGTGATGGGGATGGTCATGATGGATGCAGGTGAGCCCTGAGGCAGAAAAGCAGATATTTATAAGGCTGTTTTTAATATGCCTTTTGGAGCTGCCCACAGGAATTCTCATGTGAGAGAGGGTAGGGGGTGGGCCTTGGAGAGGGCTGTGTTTTGCTTTCCTCCAAACACAAACTGTCTTAATATTATTTGTCTCCTTTTGTGATTCCTTTACAGTACTGCTCTGTGCTGGGCTTCAGAGGCTTGAAGGATTACCTGCATCAAAGCTGGGAGGCTGGACCTCCCTCTGTGACTCCCTCATCTGCGTGGATCTTACGCCATGAATATCACCTGCAGTACTTTGTGTTAGCGTTGGCTCGGAGAATGGTATCCTTACTAGTCCTTTCATTTCTTTCCCCTGAGGAACTGACTTCACTGGCAGCTGGTCTTCATTCCCCTGTTCTTTCTTGTATCTGACCTAGGTCTGACGACTCTTCTGCTGACTTTTGTGCCCCATTAGCAAATAACATCTTTGCAGTTACTGATGTGGGGATTCAGTTCCAAAATACTTTGGATGGAAAAAAATCTTCTTTTGCCTTTCTTTGTGATAGAGTGGGAACAAAGTTTTCAAATGGGTTGCTGAAAAATTGTCGACTATCTAAGGCAGTCAGGGGAAGCAGAAATATCTCTTGGTATGAATGCTGACAGCTCTTGCAGTCTGCCTCAGTCTTTTACTTTCCAGTGAGATCTGTGTCTTGTTTGACCCTCCTGTCCTTGCTGAATGTCTTGTTGACAAATGATACAGTGCTTTTATCTGTTGTTTTGTTTCCTGTACAGGCAGGCACTTGCCCGGATTACACCCAGCATGCCTCACTCCATCACTGTGTTGCCATGGCATTGCTAAGCCGTCTGTTGCCAGGGAGTGAGCATCTGGCTCACGAGGTCCTACTGGATCTTGCCTTTAATCCAGAGTTTCTTCTGTAAGCTTTGCATTTTTTCCTTTCTCTAGTCTAGTACGTGGGAAAACATGGGTAAAATAGAAAAAACACGTTGGCACTGCAATTTTGTCGTAATTTTTGGCCTGTGGTTACATTTTATTTACTCATTGGCATATTCTCCAGGCACAGAGCCTTCTAATCAGGCAAGCAATGTGGTTGCATATTTTTCTCTGATGTACCGGTGTTGAGAAATGTGACGAGTTTCTTTTGATTTCCTCTGTGACAAGGCTCGTGTGATTCCTGGTGGAACTGATCCTCCCTAAGGCCTAGCATCTGCCATCCTGAGAGTAGTGAGTCTAGAAAATAAATGAGAATTTGACATAGCCTGAAAAACTTAATGAATCTTCCTCAAACCCTTATTATTCAAGTTCTTACACAAATATTTGCTGATTTGACAAATGCCATGTCTTCCACCTTACACTAGAAGAAACCATGAGCATCTCAAATACGAATCCTCTCATATCTGGGCAAGATGGTAGCAGTTTATCTTGTTCATCTCAATCTATTTGAAATTAGCCATGGTGTATCCCTGTAGGAGGTTGAACCAAGGTGCTATAAGGAGATACTATGTTTTTTCAGAAAGAGGCAAAATTTGTTAGTGGACTTGTTTGTGTGGTGGTGTTTTGTTCTTCTTTTTGGGTCAACAAAATGGTGAGTCTTTGGTCTGAGATTGTGGCATATGGATTTGACAAACACCCTCCACATGCACAGTTTCTGTCAGTTCGTATGGTTCTCCTGACCTTGCCACTGCCAGCTGCAAAGTTACTGTTTTGAGAATTGTCTTACTGGTTCATGTAGGCCTTATCTGAAGTGCAGTATTTCATCTCAGCACTCTCATGTCCGTGTTGGTAAGTAGGCTGCCTCTCTGGACAAGGAGTTTCAGCCTCCACACTACACTGGCATTGTGTGGAGGGTTTTCATGGCACGGCCTCAGTGTTGCTGACTTGAAATGTGGTTCTGTGAATTCTCTGTAAATACCAAGGTAGCTGATGCTTTACAGGCCCTCTGTATTAGAATATCTCAGTGATGTAGAAAGTGTTGAGTGATCTACATATACTACTCTGCCTGTTCTGGGAAGACTGTAGAGATGAATTTATGTGGTGTGTTGTTTTGTTTGGCATTTCAGGTTTTTGTTTGTTCGTTTGATTCTTGAACTATTGTTTGTCTTTACCTTACAGTGAAGGGAAAGCTGGAGGTCCAGAAGCAGCTGACTTCTCTGATATTCTGCATCTGGGCACCAGTGCCAAACTGGCACAGCCTGGCTCTGCAGCAGCATTTGTTCCAAAAGTTACTCGTGGTGCCCTGCTGAGAGAATCGTACCAGAATCTGCCTTCCATTCGTTCCTGCTACCTCTCTCACTTTGTCCACTTGCAGCCCACCCTTATGCGTTCTCAGGCATCCTACCAAGGGCGGAATTACCTCATCCAGTCAATGCTGCTTCCTGAGGTCAGAGGGCCCATCCTGCCTTCAGACTGGCCGTTCTTTCCACTTATCAGCCTCTACAACAAAGTGACTAATGCAGAGACACGTGGGGCTATACTGAACTCTCTCCCACTTGATCTCGTCAACACTGTGACCTGGAACCTGCAGTGGGTCTTGTTGCTGGAAACATGGCGTTCTAAAATCCTTCAGAGCATCCCGACTGCTGCCAAACTTGCCCGGCTCATGTGTGTCTTCCTCACAGGCAGTGACCTCTTTCTAGAAGCACCAATCCATCGCTACACAGCTGCCCTTCTCTCTGTGTATTGCCAACCCAAGGCCCTGGACTCCCTGAACTTGGATGCTCCTCTGCCTGGTTTGGCGTCCTTCCACGATCTCTATATAAGTCTCCTGGAGCAATTTGAGGGTGTCTCCTTTGGAGATCCACTCTTCGGAGTCTTTGTTCTTCTACCTCTGCAGAAGCGTTTCAGTGTTCATCTGCGTCTCTCTGTTTTTGGGGAGCACACAAATATCCTGCGGGCGCTGGGAGTGCCGTTACAGCAGGTAATCCTAGCTTATGGTAATTGCCCATCACTATGTATTTCTGGCTTACTGGGCTCTTGTCTGTGGTTCTCCAACCTTGATTTGTGTGTATATGTGGAGGGCAGGAGCTGTGAAATTGCTCAGTCTTCAGTGGAAACTGTCCCAAGCCTTGCTTGGTCTAACTGTTGAGAACCTTCTAATTTGTAGGTTGTACGTATGAAGGGCTGGTCACACCCTGTGCTCTGCTAGCAATTACCTTTCCCTTAAATGAATGTTTTCACATCTTGATAAGAACTTTTTCCTTGCCCATGCATAGACAAATGGTCATTTTCCCTCTCAACCATCTTTCCGCATATAGTTGTACTGGAGCTGTGCTCTGCTGGATAACTCAGCAAGAAAATTTGGTCTGTCAAGTGTAGGACTGTGTTTCTTTTGAGTGAGCAGAGCACAAGAGATAGAATTTAGTGGTGCTGTCAAAAGTACCCTGTCTTCTTACTTTATAAGCGCTCATCTTACCTGTGCCAAAAATCAGCTGCAGTGATAGGACCAGTAAAACATCTCTCCATGAAGCTGAAGAGGTCTTGACAACACTTTGTCAAGGCACGTCACATCAGTCAGGGTGGGCTGTAGCAGCTCTGCTGCAAAGGAGGGTCATGCCACTGGGCTACATCGCATTGTATAGGTGGGCATGCACAAGGAAGGGCACCCTGGAAGTCATGAACTTCCTCTCACTACTTAGACCCTGACAAAAATTGTAATGTTGCCTCTGGATGGGTTTGTTGCAGTTTCCTGTGCCTCTTGAGCACTACACTTCCCCTCCTGAGGATAACCTGAACCTCCTGCGACTCTACTTCCGAACGCTGGTCACTGGTGCGCTGCGCCACACCTGGTGCCCTGTTCTGTACGTGGTGGCTGTGGCTCATGTGAACAGTTTTATTTTCTCCCAAGAAAGCACAACGCAGGTGGGTAATGGATAGCAGAGCTTCAGGGCTGCAGTCTGGGGTTTGCATCTGCTCTGCCTGGGAATCCAGTGTGGCTTGTGATGAATCACTGACCTTTGGGACTTGAAAACAAAGATTGTAAGCAAATGTGTTGAGGACTGGTCAGCTGTTTGAGAATCCACCTATGAGGCAGCAGCTTTTGTTCATTATACCCTGAAGCACTTGCATTAATGGTAGCAAGTCCTACCTAAATCTTTGAGGTCAGTAATTATGTGTTCTGTGGTGTGGGGGAAAGAATAAGCAGAAAGAATAAGGAAGGTGATCAGGCAGAGAGAGCTTGTAATAGATTTGGCCTCTGCCTTAGCAATCTTAAGGTGCAAAGTACTCTTTTCTTTGACTTTGCTTGAGTAACCAAGCAGAAGGCTCCCTATGGCCTTGGGGCCTCTATCAGTGAATAGTTGTGCTAACAGCACTTCACCTGTGATCTGCAGGTCTACCTGGAGGTTGAGAAGTCAGCTGAGATTCAGATCAGGGAAAGGAGCAGAGAGGCAGGATTTAAGTGATAAGACATCTCAAGCACTTTCTGCTGGAACAAGCTGCTCATCATTATAATGGACAAATCATCCTGGAGTGCCGTATGCCCCTGGGCAAAGGTATTACTACACCATATTAAGGAAAGTATGTGTTTTGTTCCCAGGAGACAGATGCTGCTCGGAAAAGCATGCTGCGGAAGACGTGGCTCTTGGTGGATGAGGTAGGATTTGTAAGATTCAGTTTGTGCTGCTGGGAGTCAAGTTTTCCATACATGGTGGTTTTATAGACTTACATTTGGCTTTTGAAATTTATGTTTAACTACCTTGCTAATTTGAGAATGAGAGAGATTAGCAGCAAGATTTTGGCCTGCAATAACTATAAATACGCTTAACCAGTTTTTGTAGTAATTGACCTCAAAACACTGAGCCCACTGGAACCTAGATGAATCTCCTGTGCTGTATTTCCATTCCTCTTGTCCAAGCAGCATTATTTCTGGATAACTAGAGATGCTAGAGGAATGATTATAGCACACTTACAAGTAGGTGGCCAGCAGTGATCTGTTAACTCTTAGCTGGATGCTACCCCTGAAAAGAACAGGACAAATGTAAGGTTTCTCTTCTTTTCAAGGAGCTTGCCAAAATCTGTCCTTTGTGGGACAGAGCTGGGTCATTTGGCCCTGGGTGATTAGTGTCCAGGGTAAATTATTAGATGACACGCAAAAATCTGCTTGGGTTTCTGGCAAGAAGTCACTGTGAGGGGTTGTTGAGGAGACAATGGAGTTGTGTTTGGAAGAGGAATTCTGATGCAAAAAAAAGTTAATTTTATTAGAAAAACTTGCCTTTTATAGCTCTTCTATTGAATATGATGTAATTAAATATCTTGGGCATGATGGAATTGTACTGTTTGCAGATTTGCTATGTTGTTTTGGAGGCAGTGGAAAAGATTAGATACCTTTCTGTTTCTTTCTTCAGAACTTGAAAAAGCACCTGCTGTACTACAGACTACTGAATGCAGAGAGTCCTTTGGGATTTGATCTTTATGAGCAGCTCCCTCCCATGCGACTGAAGTACCTGCAGATAGTGACACAGAAAGAAATTAGGGAGAATGCACCGGCAGCAGACACATAGCAAAGCACTTGTGCAAGAAGGAGGGCCAAGGTGAAGAATGGAAGAGCTCAGTTTATACTTCACTGATGAAACTACTTGCAGTTCAGATGGTTTTAGTGTCTTACCTGGACACTCTTGGCATCTTTGCCTAGTGAAGCACTAGTAGAATGCTCCCAGCCCTGCAGAACAACTCACATGTTGTCAAGATACGACAGCATGTGTGTGTGTGGCCTCTCTGTGATGAATGCTGGAGCATTTTCCTCCATTCTCCTTCAAGTTGTTCTGCTTCTTCCCAGAGAAGGTGAGAATGTGTCTGAAAGGCACTGGACTGTTGAATAAACTGAAGGAAGTGGAAAAGCTGTTTTGTTCAGTCAGGCTGGAAACTGAGTTCTCCAGATAATGTCTGTTTTCCCCTGATTCTTCCACTGCCTTTTTTGTACCTTGGATTTTGAATGGTCCTTTCCTCACACTGTACCCTGCAAATAGAATGACAGTGACAGGGAGGAATCTGATCCTGAGAGCTTTTTTTTTACATACAAACATACATACAAGCAGTTTCTCCAAGACAGTGTCCTGTGCATACACTCAGTAACGCAGACGTATTGGGTCAGACCTCTAAGAAATATGAGTTCCTAGTGCAGTGGTACAAACACTGAATATCCTCTCTTGGCTGTCTTTTGGATGGTCTCTAAACTGCTTTCTTTTCTCCTTTAATTTGGTTACATGTATAACAAGATCAAAAATAATTTCTTTGCAGGCCAGAATGCTTGGCAGAAACCACCCCTCATTAGAGACAAAAAAAGAGTATCTGCTTGTTTAGTTAGAGTATGTATTGGTTGCCTTCTGAGGAGAACGCAATTTAAATTTTGAAGTGGAGTTTCCTAGCTCAAACCTAATTTAAAAAATGTCTAATTTGATCCCACTTCTATATCCAAATTCTGAGTTGCAGCCTCAGACACAAGGGCTGCAAATACAGAGGCCTAAAAGGCTCATCACAAGTGCCACATCAAGTCCAGAATTTACTCTAGGTATATGATCTCACTGGATGTTTTCTTTATATCCAGTAATTTTTGCATGGTCACTCTGGCAGGCTTTTGTTTGGAGAAGTTTACTTTTATGAACAAAACTTTTTAAAGAGATTTCTGATGTTTTGTTCTTATGAATAAATTGCTCTGGAAGGTGCAGGGTGATGCCTGCTCTGAAGACCTAAGCCCCTGTCTTTACCTATCAAACAGGTCAAGCTAGCTTCTCTCTGAAGAAACCATGCCTGTATTAACCTTGCTCCAGTGTATGTCCCAACAGGAGTGTGAATCACCGTTAATAGGCCTACTTGTAATTACCGAAATAGTTCAGACAAGAAACAAATTCCAGACAGCAACTTAATAGAACCAAAGAATCATTTAGTTAGGAAAAGAAAAGACCTTGTGTGCAACCATAGTACAGTATCTTTCTTTCACCTGACAGTCACGTGTTGCTGCCCCCTGCACAATCACATAGGGCTTAGGGCATTTGTGACTGATGCTGTCTTTGTACTGGCAGTTTTCCAAGTTTTTCAAGTGTACCAATCCCCTTGGGTTGCCAGAAAATAGTCCGTTTCATCTTTTTCCCCCTTTATTTCAGAGAGGATGTAGGCAGAACTGGTGTTTCCTTCCAATCTCTCTTTTTTTTTTCTTGCTTCCCTTTTGATCTGTGGTCTCTATCTGCAGCAGATCAATGGCAAGCAAAATAACAAAAGCATGGTGGTCTAATAGGATTTTTTTATTGTTGTTAATTATTTTAAAAGTATTTGGTGTGATTAAAAGTTTAATCAAAGTCGTTCAAGTTTTAATCTGTCTAGATGGTGAGAGCCCAGGAGTTGTCTTTCAAGAGCAATAGATGGTAAAATTTAAGGACTCCTAGCTGGCCATTTAAGAGCAGCCTTCATCAAGGACTTTACCTTTTGCTTTTCAGACCTCCAGTTATAAAATCTCTTCCAATCCCTTGTGGGATGCAAAGTTGAGTTTTGTAATGTGTACAGGATGTAAATAAATATTTTGATAGCCGCGCAGGCGTTTTTTTGAACTATGAGAATGCTGTCCTTTGTTTGAGTCTTTCTTGAGTTTGGGTAGTTCTGTTTGGGGTTTATCAATATCTTGGGACGGCTGCTGCCTTAAAGAAATCTACTAAATTTTGGAGCTCTGTAAGAAAGCTCCTCAAGCCAAAAATAACAGCCTGCTTGTGTGATGGGTCAGTAACACAGGGTACCAAATGCTGTGTGTCCTTGGGGAAGGTGCAGGGTGGTATGATGTGATTTGACACATGCCCCAGGTGGGAAGACTGTCCACAGATGGTATTTGAAATTATGATGCAAGTGTCAGCAGTGGAGGGAAGGAAAAGAAAGGATCCCAAATAGTTCTGCAGGCCACACTCATAAGTAGAAAATTCCAAGGATATTGCATGTGAGCTGTAAGCTTTCAAAACATTGACTGTCACTTGAGATGATAAATGAATTTTTTTAAGGCTTTCAGCAGCCTTGTACGGGATTTCTCCACAGAACACTAGAGGGCATTGCTTTATCTAGTTTAAATGCAAGATTTCTCGGCTTCAGTGCTGTTGGGACCTGAAAAAAAAACAAACCAAAAACTAACCAACCCTTACACATCATTTGAATTTTCTGCATTTTTTATTTTTGTGCAAGTGTGGAGAGTTAAATATTTTATGTGATGGGTTGCTATGAACTATACAGTGCTTTGCCAGCAGTAGCATTTTTGAAAAATTATGGTACATTGAATGTAAGATTTAAACTTAAGCTGAATGCAGTCTGAGGCAGGACCAAAGGATGCCCATTCTGTTAATCCAGTTTAATCCTGGTCAGGGTAAGTGAGGAGATGAAGAAAATTAAAACTGTCAAAAAAATGGATGTGACTTCTTAACTCCTTACTGAAGCCTTAAGATTTCTTTGAGAAGAAAATAATTCTGCTGAAATAAGACCCACAAATAGGTTCCTGGTGTGGAAGTGATTCTAACTCAGAAGAACATAGGTTGTCTGATAACTCATCAGAAGTCAACAAAACCAGCAACAACAACTATAAAACTTCCTGCCTGTCTTTTAATTCTTAAAAAGAGCGCCCCATCTTCTAGTCTTTTGTGGCTAGAATATGCTTGGTTTCATCCAAGCTACTGATGATGTCCCATGTGGATAACAGTGGAATCTCTGTTGGTACAAATTTAGCATGGACTGTGCTGGAAGGCAGCAACAATGTGGTTTGAAAAACAAATGGTTGATTGGACTGAAGATTTGTTGAAGATAATCCTTTTAGCATTGCTGTTGAGTAGGCAGGTGAGAGGGTGGGGCTGTCACAGTTTTGCATCCTATGACTTTAATGGCATTCTACTGAATTTTCCTTTGCATTTTGAAAGGGAACAGAGAGTTCTCCCATCAGCCTGGAAGCACGTCCTTTTCTGCCTAGAAGAAATGGAGTTGATTTGTGATCCTTCAACTGTGTGAATGGTTTGAAGTCCTGGAGTTTAGAATCCAAATGTGGTGACTTGGCTCACTTTGCTGAGTAGGGACGGTTCCCAGAAAGATGTAGGCAACTCAGTAGCTGGCAGTGCTACACACTGAGGTAGGATAAGGCCTGACAGAAGAAAGTAAAGGATGAGGCAAGGAAGAAATCAAAACAGGACTGAAACCATTCTGTATGGAAACTTTTTAACAGTACACATAAAGCGTTATATAATTGAAGGACTTTCATTCCACTGTATTTATTGACTACTTCAGTTTGACAGTGGAATTTAATAATCTATTTCTAGACTAATGCATTCTGTCTGGCCACTTAATGCCAGGCAAACCCTAAACACCTTTTGCTGATGAAGTCATGGACCGAGCAAGCCATAAGATGTGAATGTACAAATACACTGTGGGTCAGACATAAAAAAGAGCAGAAAGGCGTGTTAATCATTGCTTTTGCTTCTTCCTAGTTTTGCAAAGTTCTTGGAAATTTCTCGCTGATGGAGTGCTGCTGCCTCCAGCTGATGATCATATTTGGGAGGCAAAACATGTTTATTCCCCTAGTCTTACGGAAGCTCATACAAGCTTTACATTCACAAAGCTGGCTTTCTGGTGTTCCTTGTTTAAATAACTTTGTGGCAGTTTACTGGCCTTTGCCCTAGTTTTTAAAAACTGGCTTCCCCTCTCCCTTTGAATGGAGAATGTGCAGTGAAGCTCTGCTCACAGAACTGCATGGTAAGTGGTAGTTGTAAGCAGAGGTAAATTTGCCACAGTGTGCTTCCCTCCCTCCCTCCCTTTATAGTGATAATCGAGTCTCAAAACAGCTCAGCAATGCTGTGTTTAGGTTTCTGGCCAGCCCCAGCAAAAAGATCTCCAGCTCAACCTGAGGACTATGCTAAAGGAGCAGACGTTGCACCAGCTGTGTTGTGAGCCTCCAGCCAGCCCTGGCCCCAGCAATAGCTCTGGGCAGGTTAAGTGAACAGAGGGTATTTAGGCACCTGGCCCACCTTCGGGTCCCGTCTTTATTTGTAGGTGGGCTGTAACCAGCAGATACCGGCAGACACCTGTGGCTCCAGAGACCAGATGAATGTCCTTTAATCTGCCTCTGGGCGACTTTTCTGCAGTGTGATGATGTCTGTTGAGCAACCAGCTCATAAGCCCCATCAGGGTGATGAATATTCCCAGAAAGTACTGTAAAGGACATTAGAACCCAGTCTAAGGCATATGGGGAAGGCTTGAGGCACGCACCCTCTGCATCCCCCTGCCCTAATCTAACATGGATGGCAAGCCAGACCAGTGATGTTACTGCGCATTACAAAGCAGCAGCTTGTCCTGGCCACAACAAAAACGGGAGGTTTGTGATGTAGAAATACCAATGATGTCAAAGCGCAGCTGCGTAGGTGACAGTGTATGCTGAACTCTGAGGCATTAGCTGATGGCTGAGGCTGGAGGAAGTTTTGCGGGGCAATCTGGGTGCTGGGAGCCCGTCCTGAGGGGCAGCAGCTGTGGGGCTGTGCAGGTAACAGGGAACACCTGGGCCCAGCCCCGGCCCTCATGGAGCGCAGGGAGGGGCAGCAGCAGCGGGAGGTAAATACCGTGTTTCACGCCTTTTATCTGCTTCTCTGGAGTGGGGGGTGTCTGCCTAAGGGCTATTGAGGGCACAGATCAGGTTGGTAGAGTATCCATGTGTTTCTTGTGCTGGGGCTGATGTGGTTGCTGTCTTTTTGGGTCTGTGCTGTCAGCGCTGCATCGGGTTTACCCCAAGGAAGGAGGGAGGGCTGCCTGAGTCCTGAGGCTCGTGGCCATCCTGCCCTCAGCAAGGCCTCGCTTTGGGGTGGTTTGTGGGGCCCTGGGTGCGGTGAGGGGGCTCTGGCAGGGACGCTTGCTGTGGAAACAGGAGGTAGGAGAAACCTAATCTTTGTGGTAACTGAGGGGACCGCAGAGCAGGAGTGCAGGTGCTGGAAGTACAGCACAACCTTGTTCCCTGACCATGGTGACCAGTCTGAAGCTCTGGAAAGGGACAAAGGGAAGGATTGAGTGAGCCGGTGGGCTTGGAGGGCGGCTCAGCTTTTGCTTCTGGGTCTCAGGTTGAGAGGAGTTTTGTGGATCCTCCTCTCTCTTCAGTGTCCCCTTCCTTCAGGACTCTGTGTATTCCTTGTCTCTCTTGTCCTTCACTAGACTCTCCTTCCCTCTGTTTGCCTTTTATTTTTAATTTTCCACCATTATATTAACTTCTAGTTCCCTGTTGGCTTTTCTCAGTCTTCTGGCTGTTTGTAGAAGCAGTCAGTAATTCAACAGTTAAACTGGAGAACTGAGATGTTGTCACTGAGTTTGAGGTGGAAGCTCACATCTCTTGAGTTGTTCATCTGAAGGTCTGGGCAGATGTCCATAAATAACATGCACAACATGTCCATTTGGAAACCTTACAGCAAAGAAGGCTGTAACTTTAGTTTTAAGACTCAGATTGCCGTCTGGTGTAAGCACACCACACCATTTGGGTCTGATCTGTCAGATATTTGATGACACTTTAGCAATTAATGTATTGGATCTGTCTTCTGAAAGGGAGACTGACATTTGTGTGTCAAGTGACTATTTACTGTTACTGCTTTAACGACGGTAAATTTTTGCCTCAAAAAATGAATGAACTTATCTCCAAAAGAGTATTCCAGGTTTCCTCAGTGCATGTGGACTTTTCTTAGTAGCTTTCAGCACAACGCATATTCAGGGCAGATCTTTAATATCTTCCAAGTAGCAGAAAGTGCAAAAAGCTCTGAATTAAGTTCAGGTATCACATTGCTGGCAGTGAATTGTAGTTTCAGGGGGTGTAACACACCATGATGATACAATGACAGCCACTGTGAAGGTATGTTGTTAGCATCTTTTGCAAAAAAGCAGCTTGATACTCCTGGCATCAATGTATCTTTCAATATAGGTTATGAAAAACAAATTTAGAATGATACAAAAGTTTCTTAAAACCATCATGCATCTCTTGTCTCTGACATGAGTGTCAGCTCAGAAAATGCTAGTTGTGCTGCCACCCAGAAGACACCACAGATGGTGGCTCGTTTTTGTTCCTCTTGTCTGCTGTAAGATTGATCGTGTTTGGATCGATGAAATTATTTGGGCAGGAGCTGCCATTGCTCTCCTCCTGTCTGTCCACCGTAAAAAGAAGTGTGAGGAAAGGAGATGTAAAATGTACTTTTTAGTGTCTTTCTCTCTTTGGTACTGTTTTATTAACACTTAAAATATTTATGGAGGAGAGTGTGGGCTTGCTGACCATGTTTCCTTGCAATGAGCTCTTATCAGCAAATTTTGTATTTTATAGCCTTCTCTGGGCTTATATTTTTTTGGTAGCAGTACCATTTGCAAGTTAAAATTCGGATGCAGAACTTTGGGTACTTGTATTCAGCAGTGACTAAATAACTGCTCCTGTGCAATGCGAGTCAGAGGTTTTCATTCTCAGCGTGCACGGGTGCCATGAGGGCCAACCACTGCACTGTTGGGAAAGTTAGCAGGTGCCCACCTGCACTTTGCAGAGCTCCTCTAGATTTAGTATATATTTGCCAACTTTGTTTTAGGGACAATAAATTGTCTTCTTGTATGAGTCTCTTCTGGTACCAAGATGCTCATGGGATTAGGAAACTTCTGAATTTTGCAACTTAACTTTCCCCTTGAACCAGCAATCTTTGCTTACTGCTTTCTGTAGTTACTTATTTTGGTATTTCCTGTACTAGCTGCAAATGGAAGAAAGAAGCAATAATTCTACAGCTAGCATGGAATTCTTGGCCTCTATTTAAATAGAAAATGCAATTTTATAGTCAGACTAAACCTTTGCCAGGAACAGATCCTCCTGGGAGCAATGTTAAGGTACATGGGATATTAAGTGGGTGATTAGTGACAGCCAACACGGCTTCTCTAAAGGCAGACAGTGCCTGACGAATTTGGAGGTCTACAATGTGGTTACAGCAGTGCTGGATTAAGGGAAGAGCAACTGACATCATCCACTTGGACTTGTGCAAAGCATTTGACGCTGTCCTGCATGACATCCTTGTCTCTAAACTGGAGAGGCATGGATTTGACAGATGGACCATTTGGTGGATATGGAATTGCCTGGATGGTCATGGAGAAAATATGATGCACTCCAAAAAGACAAATAGCCTGAGGTTAAGGTAATTTTTCATTATGTGGGAGACCTCAATTACTGTGTTAACAGTTCTTCTAATGTGAAAGTTTTTCCAGATTTTCTGAGGTTTCCACTTCTCATGTCACTGACAAAATTGTATCCAAAATGGAATTTTTGTTTTCTGGTTCATCCTCAACAGACTATTTATGAAAAATTAATTTTTACAGGAAAAATGTTTTTAGAGTGTGATAAATGTATTTTGTGGCTTAGTTCAGGCTTCTTTTTTGTTAACCACATACTCTTCCAACAAATTGTACTAAATCAGTAACTGGAGAATATTCCCACAGTGTCATTACTGCACGCTCTAAGCTGAACTTTAGCAGTGCCTTTTTGGCTTGCTAGCTTTTCCCCAGTGTGAGAGGAACAAGAAAGACTGAGCATGGGTCCTCTTGGGGTTGTGTTCTCTCAGCTCCAGTGCACAATGTTGTACCAGAAAAACACTGCATGCATTATAAAGCTGGTGTGTGCTCCTATTCTGTAGGCTCATCAAAGAAGCAAGTGTCGCCATGAGAAATGACTTGTTCTTGCATCCTTTTTCATAAGTTGTGTTTGGCTTTTGGTTGCGTAGTCAGACTGCTCAGGTAAATAATGAAGATCAGGAAAATGGTAACCAAGTCAGCTTTTCTGGTGAAGAAAACTTGGGTGTTTTTCTTTGACAAGATGCAGGTGAGAACAGCTCTGTAATCATCTGCACATTAGCCTTGATCTTTTTCCCAGGGAATCTAGTCTTAGGTCTTTGTGGGAATGCAGTCATGGCCTCTGATTAGTAAAGCTGAGGATCAGGAGAGGTACCTGCTGTAAGTAACCGTAATTGAGTCCTGCTTTGATAAGAAGCTTTCCCTTTCATTTGCATAACAGTAACATACTTGCCTTGACAGATAGGTGTGAACAGAGAGCTCAGTTCAAAATAAACCTTGACTGTTAGTACCCAGAGGCTCACCCTGACACAGGCTCTCTTAGGTGTGTGCAGGCATGCTCGTGTTAAGACACTATGTCTCTCAAAGCCTGATCTTTTTGGTAACAGATGTGGCTGTCCTCTTACATTTTTATTATAGTAAAAATCCACACTATTTTACTACATCCATATTTCAAGTCTTCTGTAGTTTGATCTCTATGCCTTCAGGATTTTATTGCTGCTTTATTCTCTAAGAGGTAATTATTGACTGTTTTGGGAGACTAACTCCTTACTGAACAGGACAGTTGATGCTTCTGTTGTGTGGTTTTGTCTGCTCTCTCATCCACTCCAATGGATATCCATATGGCATGCACCCCAAGGAGTTTTGGGACATCTTGTGATGCTATTTGTAAAGTACTTTTGAAAACATGACATGTTATGAATCCTCCTGGGTGGAAGCTGGAAGTTCTGCTTGGGAAGGACCTGTGTGTTTCTCTTAAATGCTGATCAAAGAACTCTATTCTTATATTTTGAAACTTTAATGGTTTGGACCACCTATATTTTCACCTGCTGACTATTGATGTGTTCAGTGGCCATAATTCAGGTAATATCCAACTGTCCCAGTCTTGTCCCTGCCTCTCTTTGAATCTTGTCCCATAGGCTTATTCAGTGGCATGGGTATAAACATTCTGCTTTTCTGCTTTTTTCATTTATTTGTTAGCTCTCAAAATTTGTGAAGCTCTAATTTCTAGCTGCTCTAGTGTGAAAAAGGTTTCATGGAAACTGAATTGTCCTGAACGTGATAATAAATGCCTTTTCCATTTGTTGTGGTTTAGGAATGGTACTTCCCCATTTAGTGCTCCCACCGAGTCTCTCCCAAACCAGATGCTGCTTGTTCCCCTTCCTCCCCTCTCTGACTGAAAGCACAAAAGGCAAAGATCATGGTTTGAGATAAGAACAATGCTAGAAACAGCAAAGAGATAAGAAAACAAACAGAAGCAGCAGCAATATTAATAACCAAAGGTGCAGGACAAAGAAATGAAAATGTCATCTGTCTCTTCCCTACTAGGAGGCAGAGTCCCTTTCCCCACCCTCTGATAATGTGAGTTGGTATCAAATAACTTTAGGGTCTGGCCACACTCGTGGCTACTGTGAAAAATTAACACTCTTCTGGCTGAAACTAGGACACCACTGCACCTTGCATCTCCAAGTTCCTTGACATATACTAAGGTTCATAACCCTCATGTAGGAGTGACAGTGAGTGCATATAAAAAGATCACTTCACCTAATGCTGAGATAGGGAGGACTCTTTTAGTATATTACAGCACACAGAAACGCCACACACTATTTTAGCCTGGAGAGCAGAGTGCTGTATTTAGATAAATCTGTAAGATGGATTTAGGTAGTTACCTAAATTGGATTGTCTCCAGGCCAGTGGGATTAAGAACCTGTTTTTTGCAAAAAGCGTTATGAGATCTTTAATGATCATACAAGGTCAGGACCTGGTTTTATGTCTCATCTGAAAGACCATGAACTTAAAACTACTGATCTGTCACTGTCTGATCTGACTATCTATTCTGGAGACTGCTTTATTTTAGAAGAGATTTGTGTAGCCAGGAGTCTAAATGCTGTCAAAGCTTTTAGTCCTTGCTCTATTCCTTGCCTGAGGAGGCTTCTAACAAGTTTTTATTATGAAATATCATCTTGGTTTGTTTTTCCCTTTTCATGGCAGACCAAAATGAGGCTGTAAATAATATTTTATAGTTTGTATGTCTGTCATTTGCTTCTGTGCACAGAACTGCTTGCTGATCTGTGCCTGAAAATTAGTTAATTCCTGCGTTGATCAGGAGGGTATTCAGTTCTCAATACTTTTTCTGGGTAAGTTCATCTTTCTGCCTAAGTGGCCACCTCTCTGTGGGGCCCCTCATTGCCCCTTACTGCAAAACTGCAGCCACAGCAAACTGCATAAATGTAGCAGGAGTGCGTAGACCGTGCCAGTCCTGCTTTAACCATGTCACAGGTAACTGGTTTGTGTATGCTTGTGTGCCCATGTTAAAAAGCCCTCTGGTACAACCCTCGTAATAAGCAAAATCTTTCTGGCACAGTAGATGCACTCTGAAAAGGCATGTGTGAGGAGGTTAAAGAAGCTCTCTGTCCCAACTATTCTTGGCATATTTTATGTAACTTAGCCATTTTTTTCCTTTATAGCAGAGGTAGAGTCAAGACCCAGCTCATAACTTCATTGTTTATGTGGTATGGCCATCTGGTTCCCAGCCTCTTGCATACACCTTTATATGTGCCCGTATGATTTACACATTGCCCTCAAAAGCACACCCGCTGTAGTGCTGCTTGGTAGCATGAAAGTGTGTATTCCTGTGGTTCCTGTCAACAGCCTGTTTGGCCTGCAGCAAGGAAACATGTCTGTGCCAGATGTTATCTGACACGGGGCAAAATGGACAAAAGAAAATGCTCTCCCATTTCAGAGTGCCCAATGAACAAGCTGTGCCAAGCCTTTCCATCTATTTATTAGGAAGTTCTGCTTTGCCCAAAAAGGACATTGCTCTGCGTCATCTGTGCTTTTAGCAGCTTCATTTTAGCAGCAGCAGAGGTGGTGAAATTGAAATCAGAAGGTCTTAATTTCAAAGAGAAATAAATTCGTTCAGAAACAAAAGGCTTTTCTCTCTCGAGTCACCAATATATTGCTACTCTTGATTTGATTTGGAGGCTACTTAGGATGCTGCAGTTATGTGGCTGGCTGGCAGTCTGGGTAACCTCATCGTGGATGTGCCCATGAATGGCAGACTGTGAGTTGGTCACACCATACTGTTTGACTCATGGATTCTGAAGGTCAAATGCATCAGCCTTGTTTGAGGGACTTCGCTGGCACCAGCAGTGAAAAGGAATGCATGAGTTTGTAGTGAAATATAGCAGCAAATCAGTCCTTTCTGAAGAGGTGGGTGGAAAAGGAAGCCAAGTACACAAAATGAGAATATAACTGGTGGTATTGTACATTAGTCAGAGTTTCTGAATCATCTGGGGAAATTATGTCATTCAGCTCTACTTGCCTAGAGGAAACTTCTTGTCTCAGAGTTGAGGTGGTACAGCAAATTTTAAAGGCTTGCTTCAAGCTTTTGTGACCTGTGCATTCTGCTGTTCAGAACAGAGTGATCCAACTTCCTGGCCAATTCAGGGCTGACCAAAGTAAAGCAGGTTATTAAGGACATTGTCCAAGGGCCTTTTAAACACTGTCAGGCTTGTGGCATTGAACACTTCTCTAGGAAGCTGTTCCAGGGTTTGACTAAACTCTCTTGTTTATCTTGTAAATCAATGTTTTCTAATGTCCAGTCTAGACCTCCTTTGGTGCAGCTTTGAGCCATTCCCACATGTCCCTGTCTTCCCTGAGAAGAGCTCAGCACCTCCCTCTCTGTGACCTCTCCTCAGGAAGCTGTAGAGAGCAATATAGTCACTCTTTGGCCTCTTCCTCTCCAAACTAGATAAGCCCGAAGTCCTCAGCTACTCCTCGGGACATTCCAGCCCCTTCACCTACTTTGTTGCCCTGTCCTGGACACATTTGAAGACCTTCACCTCCTTTTTAAATTATGAAGCCCAGAACTGTGCACAAGATTCAAGGTGAGGCTGTACCAGTGCTGAATACAGCAAGGTATCTATGTATATTCCCCTGCAAGGCCTCTTGTCCTTCAGGAGTCAACAGCACCTCCCAATTTGGTACCATCAGCAAACTTGATAATGGTGCCTTCAATTCCTTCATCCACATTCTTGGCAAATATATTGAACAGAAGTGGTCCTGGAACTGAACCCCGAGGAACACCTTTAAAATTGATGTCTCAAAATTTGATCATTGACTTACCCACCCTCCCTGAGTTTTTGCTTCCCCCTGTGCCCAGTATATCTCAAGGCAGACCATAAACACTAATGCACTGAGTAACTTGATGCCTGTTTGAAATGGTTTGCTTCTTTCTCCTGTTTGGCAGTTGAGAAAATACAGCACAAACTGCTAAGGTAGCTGCCTAAGCTCTCACTGAAGCAATTGACAGAGGGATAGTAATCCCTGTGCAAGTCTTTCTCTCTTTTCCTCCTCTGAACCAAGTGCCCCACCATTGCTTTTGTGGAAGTTCAGGCTTCACAGCTTTTGGACTTTCTGGTGACTCTTAGGCTGGGATGCCTGAAAAAAATCTTTTGATACTCACCTCAACAAAAATTTACTTTTTCAAAAATATTTTCTATTCACTGTATTTTAAAACTTAAGTCCCTGGCCTTTCATGGAGCTTGACTGCAGGGACTGCTCTTGCTGGCCTTTGGGATCCTGATGAGGTGCCTCTGCCGCCCTGACTGACTCCCAAGTCACTGTTGCTGCAAGTGCACACAAGCGCATTCTGACTCGAGTATGTTGATAGACTTGTTCTTTCAGGAAAGAGTTCTGGGGAATCCTGCAATCCAGTCAATCTGAAACCATGTAACAGAACAGACAGCGAATGTATGGAGTGCCTGCGTGTGCTGTGGGACCTGGCGAGGGAGCAGAAGAGAAGCGGGCATCTCTTTGTGTCTCTGCTGAGAGAACAGCTCCACTGTTTCTGCCGTGTCTGCTCAGTCTGGTTGGAGCCAGCTGGCCAGTTACACATCCCTGCTGGCAGGGCCTGTGTGAGTCCAGACTGGCCACGGAGCTCCCTGCTCTTCAGGTGTGCCCCTCCATAAAACAAGGAAAGGCATGGGAGCCTGAAATTGCCAAATCAGGGATGTATACGTAGGGAAATGGTAAACAGCAGCGATGAGGCTGAGGAGCAGTGTCCTGGGCAGGCAAGAGTGTTGCTGGAGGGCTTGTTGTTTGCAAGGCCTTGACCGATGACTGGGGAAACAACAAATAGCCCATTAGTTCACTGATGCTGCTAATGTGGAAAGTGGTGTTGAATACCACGTAAAGAGAAAGGCAACTAAAATGTTGAAATCTGGACAGAAGTCAATACAATGTAGTTCAAACAGGAGAGATCATATGAAACATGGCTTAACTAAAAAAAATAAGCCTGTACAAAAAGAGGTTGAGTGGTCAGCTTGACGTCTTTTGGAATAAAGTGCCAGTTGAAGTCGTTGGGCTTGGGTATGAGCAGTGGCCTCTTCCCAGTGAATGAGGTGCCAATAAGATATATTATTTTATGAAATTTGGAGCTGTCATCCAAGTGACATTCCATGACAAAACTCCCCTGAAAAAAACTGCTCTCTGAATGAGTAGAGTTCCAAATACAGAGTCCAGAGCAATATTTCAAATGCAGTGATGTGGTCTTTCGGGTAGAGTTCAGAAAAGAGTCAGAGATTCTGAACAACTGTGAGGATCAGTTTGGGAATGCTGAAAAGAACAAAGTAGGTCATTGCTAGACCGTACAAAAATAATGATAATAAAATAAAAAGAGCAGTTTTATAATAGCTTGTAACCAAAAGAAGAGGAGAAATAATAAAGTCAGAAACTGTCTAGGGAGAAGTGTTCCCAGAATAGTAGTGGGGATTAATGGGAGGAAAATGTGCATGGAACCCATCCCTATTGTTTGTTGTTTTGTTCTGAATAAAGGATTTGTACAGAGAAGGCCTAAGGCATCTTACACTACAGTAGTCGAAATTCCAGAAATTCTCTGATTAGCTTGAGACTAGGAGTAAACTTGAAGATGCAGTTTCCTTGTGTGGAATGTGCTTGGAGGCATTCTTCGCTTCTGCTAGAGAATAAAAAACACTTTACATAGCAGTGACTCCTCTTGGATCTTTCCCACTTGCACTTGGATTTTGTTTGTTTTCATTCTTTTTCTGGCTGGAACAATACCTCTCCTTCCAGGAGATATATTTTGATAGGGTGTTCAGGTACAAATGTATTTTCCCACAAAACCTCAGGCTTGTCAAGCTGCAACAAAGGGACGTGTTGTGGTACCAGATTGTGTGGCACTGTGAATCCTCTCTGAACTCAAGTGCACAGTTCATGCTGGTTTGCTTGAGTGATTCCTGGAGGCAGTCCATACACTTCAGGGGCTGTGCTGGTAAGTAACACCACTTCATCTCTTCAAAAGATCATGGACATATTTTTTCTTCTTAACCAGTTATTTTCTCTGACTAGGAAGGGCAATGCTTTCTTTCCTTTCAAATGTCCCTGAGCTTTTGGTTGACTTTTTGGCCATCTGTTTTTCCAGAAGTGATCTTACAGCACTTGGCATCTCCCAGGTTTCTCTGTAGCCTCCTTTGTGGAGTGCTAGGATGGAGGGATTGCATCCTTGTGCCCCAAACACCTTTCTGTCAGTCTATTCCACCTAATTGGTGCAGTTGCTTTTGTTTGATGGAATAATTGCAAACTCACTTACAATGCCTAGGGGAGGGGCAGGAAGACATCCATCTTTTATGTCATTAAAAGTACAGACAAAAAAACCCAATCCAAACCAGATTCCCTTGAGGGTATCTGTGGCTTTTAATGCCATTTACATGTAGCTTGATTTTTACTAATGAACAAGCTGTTTGTTTAGGGCTCTTAAACTGAACCTTCAGCTTCAAGGGCTGCTGCTGAAAGAAGGGATGGGAGAAAGGAAAAGGGCACAAGAAGAATGTGTAATGCCAAGAGGATGCTCACGTGAACTGTTTTTTTTTTTTTTNCGTGTAATGTTTTTTTTTTTTTTTTTTTTTTTTTTTAGCTAGAGGAGCTGCTCTACTTTGTAATCCTCAAGCAGCTCCTCTGTCATTTGCAAGGTCAGGATTTTCTGGCTCACTTGGAGAGGATGCTCTCTGACCAATGAGGCATGAAATAGCAGTTGGAGAAGGGCTTGATAAATATTGATTCAGAAATTGCCATGGCTGCTGACTTTGCGATTGGCCTGTTTACCCAGCAAATGGAAGAGGAATGGAAAGAAGTTGTCCATTTCTCAGTGATGGTGGCGCATGCATTTTTCAACACTGCCCTAGATATCTGAGGGGAAAGGGTTTGAAAGCTCACCCCAGCGAGTTTTTTCAGGACAGCATTAATCCATTACAGCAGATTAGACTTTGGAATCCTTCCTCCTGCCAGGAGCCTTTCCTTCTTAGTTTCATTAAACTCTGTGTAGATGGTTACACTGTCCCTCCAGAAGGAGGACAGTTTTCCAGTGCAAGCAGGATAGGCATTTTGCTACTTTGGGGAATATCTGTACAGTGTTCAGACTAAAATGAGCACACTATCTGTGTTCTAAGCTGAGTGAATTATGTCTCTCTTAGCCAGCTCTGAGCCTGAATCTAGTGGTTTATATTTCTTACCCTGTTGGGTCTCAGCACTGTAAAATGTGAACCAGCAGAGTGATACCACACCACTTCAGTGTTTTGCATTATGCTGTCGTGCCACTGCTAACCTGCTATGAGGAACCCAAAATTCAGGTTTCCTGTGTTGCCAACCAAAACCTGAATTGAAAGCCAGAATCATGGTAATTAATTCAAGCTCAGTGCTATGCTAATGCAGTTGCCAGATTGTTGGAATGTCTCAGAGTACAGGTGAAAATGAGCTCAACAGCTGACAGCTGTACTCAGTGGAGGCATCCCCTGGGTGAGCTGTTTCCAAATGACACCTGAGCTTATGGCAACCCTGGCCAATGTTGCAGGGTAGTCCCTTTCATACACACTTGAAAGGAATCCTATGTTTACGCAGTGATTCCTATCCATACTTTTCCTGTTAAATATTAAACTCACACAAATTGTGAGAGGCTGTTGCTGAGTCTGTTCTGCCAGGAATTTTAGCACCTTCTGATCCTCCTGGTCTGTACTTACAGTGTGTTCAAACCTCTGCAAGGTTAATGGGTATGATTTTGTTTCCATTTAATTTCTGCTGATGATAAAGATACTTTGACTAGAGACGTGGCTGGGGACTTTTGTCAGAATCAGAAGTTCTCCAGATTAAGTGTGTTGAACGCATGTAGTACTACAGAGAAGGCTGGGAAAAGAAAACTTTTGTTCTGAAGTTCTTATGGTCTAGGCAAACAAAAAAGAAAAGGAATGGGAGAAACCAAGCCCAGAGTTTAACTATGTGGAATGTTCTTATGAACAATGGGTCAATTAAAAAAAAAAAAAGCAATTTTCATAATATCTTCATTAGTCAGTTTGGATTTTCTGATGTGTTTTGACTAGATTTGCTGTTTGAAAGCCCTAAACTCACAAATAAGTTACAGTGGTGAGACTGAGACCTTGTTCCTCAGCACTCCCCTGTCTGATAGCTCAGCTGTCTTATGACAGCAGCAAGTTCTTTTCCCCAGCTCCTTCTGTTTGTGCTCTCAATACCAGAGGAAAAGCTCCTCACTATGATCTGTGTGCAGCCTGTCCCATGACAGCCCCCCAGGCCCAGAATCACCGTCCTTTGACATACCAACCCACCAGCTTCCTCCTAAGCCAGCCCAGCCCTTTCACAGCTGGGACCCCAGCCCCACAGGGACAGAACTGAGGTTAGTTCCTTTCACTGCAAGGTATCATGGTGGTTTGTGGTCTGGTCGCAGAGGTCTCTTTGCTTTGCCCCTCTCGCCTGGCACTCGGGTGCTCCCTACTGCTCCTGTGTCCTTGCTGTTGTCAGCAGGTGCTGTCAGTCTCTCTGGCCACACGCCTTGCCTTTTGCTGCCTGTGGGGAATTAGCCCTTTTGTACCTTGCTGCTCTGTGCTGGGAGACACCCCTCAAAAGCCAGTGGGTAACTTCATCCTGACCCTCTGGGGAAGAAAGGGAATTCAGGAGCAAAAGTATAAAACAGCTGGTGTAGGCTGCCTAGTGACAGGGCTCTGCTGATGCACCTCCTCATGCACCTGCTCCTCATGATTGCTCTTCTCGGAGTAATAACCTTCACAGGTCACTGTGCAGTAATACCTAATTCCTGATAACCTCCTTCAACCTGCTTGGGTAATGAGTTGCTTCTAGGGAGGGACATCTTTTTATTAATGTCCAGCTATAAAGAAATATTGCTGTGGGTTGGGGCAGGGCTGAGAGGGAGCAGGGGCAATGGCGTATGGTGAAAACAGAGTCGGGAGGCTTATGGATGTATCTTTCAAAGAAGCACGGGGCATACAAAATTACCACTGGAATAAATGACGCTGGTACATTTTGGGAAATGCAGGCTGTTAAAACATAGATAAAGTGACACTGACTGACTCCTGCTTTCTGAAAGAATTGGTTTAAAAAAAAAATTCTATATTGTGTTGCCCAGAGGCCAGAACATGAAGATGTTCAAACTGACTTATCAGTTTTATTTCAGCTTCATATTTAACTTGGAATGATTCTAGCAAACATATGTTGTACTCAGCTGTGGGAAAAGTTCATACAGTATTGTCCTCTAAGACCACTAGTTGGTGCATGCTGAGTTTTCAGGTGGTTTATGATGCGTTTTGTGTTTAAAAAAAAAAGGCTAATGTAAAAACAAAACAAAACTTTACTTTCCATGAAGCAGCAATAATGTAGCTGTGTATTGCTTTTGAAATTGCATAGCTACTTTTTTTTTTTATGGCTGTACTAATGCAGGTTTTCTACAGTTGGAGGGTTTTTTACATCAGCCTGTTATTACAGGAGAGACATCTCATATTTCTGCAAACCAGCTTGGTGGTGTTTTACAGCTTTCTAACATTGCTTATTGGATACTGTAATAGTAAGAAACCACTTCTTATCCAATAATGAATTCTCTGAACTTGAAAAGAGGGGTTTGTGAGCCTGACTGATATGATGTTATGATCATGCGAGAGTGGTAGGAATGGATTAGTCTACTTAAGACTTTCTGTTGCAAGGCTGTGAAACTACAGACTAAGCAGTAAAAGCTGAGGAAATGGCCTCTGTCAAAGACAGTGCAGGTGAGTTGTTAATCCTCAGATTGTAAGATAAATATGGTAATACAAGAAGTCGGAGAACCTTTCTAATATTTTAAAACAGGGGACTAGGTGGTTCTTGTCTTCATAGCTGGCACATTATCAGATATGTTCTCAGAATCTTCATTTTTTTCCCAAGAAGTCCCTGTCCTTTATGCTAAAGATTTACTGGAGTTAACAAGCCCTGGCCATTGCTTTCCTAGATTTTCAGTATTCCACATGCAAGAATGCCACTTGGTCCAGCAGGCCTTGCTGCAATGGATGGTGCTTCTATGGATCAGGTTTTTTGGGGTTCATTTGGTTATTGTGATCGAGCTGTTACATTAAAAGGAGACTCCTATTAGTATATCTCTGAGTTCTACATGGTGTTCACATCAAGGATTTCATAGCTCTAACCTTTCTGACGCAGGCGTGACAGGTGCCTGTGCAGTGATTCTGTCTCTACTTTGAGAGACTAAGAAACCAAGGCAGGGAATAACCAAGTGACTTCCAGAAGTCAGGTTTGGAGGAAGTGGCAAGTCAGTGGATTTGTTGGGAACGGTTTGCAGGTCTAACACAATGATGTGCTTCTTCAAGCCCTGCATGCACACCCATCTCTACCCATCAGAGAGCTAAAACTGGCAGATAGTGATGGAGAACATGTGCTCCCAGGCTGTGGTGGTGTTTCCCAATCTTTCTTAACACACAGTGAAGAGGAAACGGTGGAAGGACAACGGGAACAAAGGCAAGAGACCCTGAGGCGTGTGTGTATCAGAATAACCTGCCCCACATGTCCAGTGGAATGCTGATGGCTTGTCACTGTACTTTGGGACAAGATGGGGTGGGGGCTCCTAATGCTCATCAATAGTGTTCAGCAGCTGGTTCAATTTGGATCTTTGATTGCTTGCAGCCCTGGAGCCCTTGAAGCGTGTGTATGTTTGCATGCAGCCTAATTAGCCCCATTATAATTGTCATTAATGGCTTTTAATGCAAAACAGATGGTTCTGTCAAGGTTTCAAGCTGTGAAGTTCACTGACCCATTTGGGCTAAAAGGAGGGGAAAGAAAACAAAAAAACCCACTGGCTCCAAACTGATGGTGGTAGAGGAGAGTGAAAATGAAGGTCATAAATATAAGAAACATAAACCTTATTTTTTCCTATACAGCATGATCTGAAGGCATATGAAGATGCTGACCAAAGCCCTGATTTCTCTGGGGAAAACAGAATTTCCTGGCACTTAACTTCATAAGGCTCTGACACATCAGTTATCTTTGTCATGTTTGAACGGAGACTTCCCCATGAAGAACATGGAGGAAGGAAGGGATTAAGATGATCTACCCAGGCCTTGGAAAGAGTCATGAGGATAGGTCACTACTATGGAATTAAGGAAAGGCAGAAAGGGAACATAGATTTAGAATGATTCTCGTTAGTGTCCACACAACTCAAGGGAAGAAACCTAAAGAATTTTAACTTTACCCTCTTATTCTCTTTCACTTTTTCTCCGGGCTTGATTGTCACTCACACATGGCTGCAAATGACTTCTCTTCAGGGCTACAGCTCCAACATTTTATTCCAGAAGCTGGAATGGTGCTCTTCCTCATTAGGAATTCAGATGGTCAGCAGTAAACATGGCATCTTGGTGGAGAAAAATTGGAAAAAATGAATCCCAAGCATAGATCGTTTGCTAGGATGTAATTGTCTATCCTGGTAGCAGCTTTTCTTGTCTCCTAATTTGCTCAATAATTATTGAGCAAAGGGGGATGTGTAAATTATAAGCTCATGTTGATCAGTGCAAGGTCTGGCTTAATGAAAAGAATCTTCTTTTCTCTTTTAATTGTGAGGGAAGCTTTTAGTCTGCCTATGATTCAGGATTAGCTATCTACCTTTGGCATGGTATTCTCCATCTGAATGAACAGTGCACAGATAATACAGAGTGCACTTGGTGTTCACTTCCATTGTCTGTCATTGAATCCACCCCATTTATATGGATCATTTAAGAGTATCTGCACAGCACAGGAAGGGCCTGATCAAAAATCTTGTCATTATCCTGGTCATGTTCAAAAGGTTTCCTATCAGAATTCCAGTTAGAGTTGCCAGTGTAATGAATGCAAGTTGTGTTAGTACTTTGTAGGAGTGTCACATAGGACTATGTGTCTGTTACTTCAGGTCCATGTAGGTCCTACTCTTCAGTGTGGATAAATGAGATTTGGGGCTTGAAACAGTTGTTGGCTCAATTGCAATGTCCTCAAGTTGAACTTGCAATGTGCCCATTTCTTCAAAATTTTAGAAGCATTTAAAGATATTGCTGAAAAGTATTATAAGTAAGAATAATAAATAATTTTATCCTGGTGTTGGAGGAATACACCACAGGAGTAAATAGCAGCGGTAAATGCATCTTCTCCCCTGCCAGCCCTCTCTTCTTCACCCTCCCCTGGCTTCTTATTTTTACTTCATATTTTCATTTGGAAAAAGGAAGAAATTAAATTCATTAGCACTGATCCCGTCCCATATTTAATTAGCTGCAGTATGGGGCACTTCTGTAATCTTGTATCATAAGCAGAGCGAGTTAAGAGGTTTTATTTAGTTTGGTTTTTTTCTTCTTTCCCCTGCACTAGCATCTATTAAGGATTAAGTAGTGATATATCAGATTAATTTACATTGCCTTTATCAGGCTGCGGAAATAATTATCTCTCACTGGGAGAGTTTTCAAACAAACACAGTCATGTCCATGAAGTAATTTCCCAAGGAGTCTCTCTGGAGCTGCAAACAGAGAGTTGGAGCATTAATAAGCAAAAATTCTACTGCTCTTCCCTAGGTCCTTCTGAGCTGTTTTACAAAGCTTCACCCACCTTCCTGCCTGGTCCGTGCCTACCAGGAACACGTAAGGCTGGTGGAAACGAAGACCCCTTATTTCATGAGATGTGTAGCTGACTTGCCACAATCCCTTAAGTGGGCTGTGTTTTAGATGTGTGCTTGGGAGTAATGCACCCTTTATTACACTCTGTCCTGTGGAGCTTTAGAGAGGAGGGGTTGGGAAGGCATACGGAAGCAGCTCCAGTGGAGCATCTGTATGCAATGGCTTTAGGTGCTTAAGCTTTCCTACATAACATGCTCAGGAAAAGTTGTCTTTTTAGCTCCCATACCAGGCAGCAGCTGAAGAGCAAGGGTGAAGAGGAAGCATGGCAAGCTTCATTAGGCTGAGTGGAAGCATTTTCATAGGGGTTTATGGAGAGTGAGAAGGTCACACTGGGTTTGCAATCAGTAGAAGGTTTAAAAGCTGCAAATGTCTGTCCTCATTCCATCTCAAGTCAGGCTGGAGGATCCTTTCTTTCCCTTCAGTTAATAAATATTTTGTTGCTTACATATACAGCAAAACTTTTTAAGGCTTCTTTTTAGTATTTCCTATATCTGTCCATTCATTTTGGTTTTCCTGGCTTTTGAGGTGGTCAGGTGGGTGTGTGATTTTTTTTCGAGGAGTGTAACCCATATGGGAGAGTGAAATATTTTCCAGGTAGGAGCCTGCAGGAGAGAAAGGGATGAGGAGAGCTCAACTGGCTGCTGCAACAGCCAGCTGTTGAAAACAACACTGACTGCCAGTGGCAGGTAGGAGCTCGGCGGAAAGAAACGTTTGGGTGCAAAGGGAAGGTCTTGTCTATGCAGACTGGAAAATAGTCAAGAGGCTAATGAGAGATGAGGTAGAGAAACACTCAGATATGAGCCAGTTTTGTGAATCATCTACTTGAATACATTGGAAAGTTCAAAAAGGTGAAAAGAAAGAGAAATCTGTGGGTAAGACAGCTAAAGACATGGAGGTTTTCTAGGAGGGTGGCTTGGAAAGCACAAGAGTGAGAGAGAAAGATGAGTGAAAAGGGGTTTAAGGAAAGAAGTTTGGGAAGAGTCAGGACAGGGAAGGCTCTTGCATAGGGCAGTCTAGTGCTTGGAGGGCAAGGTGATTCCTGAGCAGGTTTGGATGGATCAGGGTAGGAGTCTGAACACATTTTTTTTGAGAAATAAGGTAGTTCTATTCACTGGCATCAGTGTGCTTCTTTTTTCCAGTCTGGATGCTTTTGCTAGGCCTTTTAATGTACTAACAATTTTCTTTCGAAAGGCTTTCTCACCCCTGATTAATACCTGTATGTAAAAAGCGTAATTTTAGTACACTCAGATTTGGTCACAAATGTAGTTTTCAAGTTTAATGTTAATTAGTGCATCAACACCAGTTGCAGTCTTAATTGGTTTCTATCTGTCCTTTAGTACCTAAGCATTTAGACAAGGGTGTAAATACAGGATCTTCACAACTTGCTCTTCCAAGAATTAGTCACTTTACAGTGCTGGCAAATCACTTTTCCAAAGTATATCCTGGGGCAACAGTAGTCAGTTAAGATCTAGCTAATTTAAACCATTTATTGCTTTAGATCTTTGATTTCTTCCAAAACTGTGCCATCACTACTGTTTTCCACAAGGTTAAAAAAAAAATTCGAATACATAACGGCCTGAATGAAATCTCTCACTTGTATTTTTCTCCTGTTTTGAGATGCACCACACCATTAATCTTAGAGGAAAAAAATAATTTTCGTTGCACAGTTTGTGGCTTTACAGCAGTTTCCATAGGAACCAAGTATGAGATAAAAGGCCAGGCATGTGGCTCACCCCACAGCTCTGCCCAGGGAACCCGCGCAGGTGACGATGAACAGGTGATGCCATGTGACCGTCCTCACATCATGATTTAAGCTATAACTGGACACATGCAATATTTACAGAGAAATTTGAACCCAGAACCAGTTCAGCTGGCTTTGTATTCTGTTACGGTTCAAATTACCAGTTTAAACTTGCCAGTACAAAAACGTCAGGTTGCAGCCACGTTTGCAGAATTGCAATAGGAAATAGCACAAATAGAGCAGATACTGAGGGCATGTAACTGCAAATATTACTTGATATGTTTAAGACACTTGACATTTTTTTAAGCCATCTGTAAAGTGCATCTGAATGTTCACTTAAATTTCATCCATCTCTGGAGAGTCACAGACCCAGTTTTCAATGCTGTCCTATTTTAGGGTGTTGTACCATAATTAACATGCAAATAGTATCCGCATACTATTCTGAAGCAAAACCCAGAGAGGATCTGGTAGAGGTCAGAAAGGTTGAGCATATGGCTTGTATTTAGAAATCACTGAAGTTTCATTTAGCTGTACTTGGTGCCTCATATGACTGTGAAGTGGGTAAATACAAATGTATATGTAAGAGTGATACCTAAGTTTATAATTTAAGGTCATTCCACAGTGAAGTACAAGGTGTACTTCAATGAAAGGATTTGCCCTTTTAAATTTTTTTCTTTCAAGTGGGAATATATATTTGTGGAGACTCTTGTTTGTTAGCCCCCTAAGTATCTTTGGTTTCAGCTGCTCCTCTTTGTGGAGTGCCATGAGTATTTGTCGAAACTACACCTGCAAAGGAGATGATATTCAGTGACACCACAGCATCTGTACCAGCCTGGGAATCCACCTGGATCTGCTTCATTCTGCTTTGTGTTGGGTTCTTTTTGTTGTGTGCATGTTAACTACTTGACTCAATTTCAATATTGTGTTTCTTTGCCTTCTCTTTCATTCTTTCCTCTTTCTGTGTTGGACTATACATCCAAGACAGTAGTTGTGAATTTTGGCACACTCCCACGGAAACTGGATCCCCAATAGAGCCTATGCTGGCTCTACCTACAGCAAATTACTGTACCAGAGGAAGGGCCACAAGGTTGCCTGGCACGGTCTGTGGTTGCTTGGGCTGGGAGCTGTTCTGCTTTTCCCTTTGCTTTTGCTGTGGAAGTGGCTGAGGGCTCCTTAGCAGGAACCTGGTAAATAAAGGCTCTTCTGCTTCTCTGGATGAAGAAACTTTCCAGCAAGGTGAGCTGCTGTGTAATTGCTGGTATTCACTCACTCCATTATCTTTCCTTGGTCACTTAAGCAAATGGAAACTGAGTCAGAAAACTTTCATTTTAATTCATCTTTTTGCTTTTGCTCTTCTATATCCCTAAAGAATTAAAAGACGGGAGAGTTTACACTTTCTGTTAATGTGGGAGTCACTGTGACAACCTTAAATTGAGATGAGAACTTAAGAATTTGAATCACAGCATCTTTCAGTCCCTCTATTAAGGTGCAACAGATATTCCATGCTGAAGGTTATCCTTAAAGTCCCAAAGCTACAGATAGTGCCTGTTGTGATGTGTTACTGTGGATCACTGGGAAAAGAGTGAGCTGGTGTGCTTGGGGGCATGAGTTTTGGCAGGGTTTGGAGTAGGAATGTGCTATGCAGGATAGCACAAGGAACAGAGCCAGAACAGGAAAGAGATACTTGGCCATGAGCTTGAGGGATAAGCTTATTGTTGGAAGAGTAACAAGAGGGAGAAGGCAGGGAAAAAGAATAGTCATAGCAGTGAGGAATTAAACCATATCTTTGGATGTGTAGGAATAGCAACTGACTTGCACAACAGGTTGGTGAGGGTAAGTCAGAAGACAAGAAACACAATGGAATTCCTTTGAGAAAAAGAAGTCCACACAACTAACAAAATTCCTTCATAATTCTGGGAGCTAAACAGGCTTCATGGGCACCTAACTCCAAATTCCCATGTTTCAAAGTCTAGATTTTGCCCATTACTATCAAATTGAAGTATGTGGGATGCAACACAGGGGTTTCCCCAGCAACTAGTTAGTGTCCAGCATACGGAGGAGGCAAACAGGCCTGAGGCAGGATTCCTCCCTGCTGGGCACAGGCTGAAACTCTGCCAGAAACGTTGCAGTGCATGATGCTGAGCAGCTGAAACCACATGTACCTGTGTGACTGACCATTTCTGATCAACTTGATATTCAAATTGATTTCTGTTGTAACTTAATTAGTACCAAAGCTTGAACCAGCAGTGTTAATGCTGTCAGCCTACAGGACAAGTAGACGTGGCAGCTGTGATGTGTCTTGGTTTTAAGTAAGTCTTGGTACAGTGCTGCGTGGCACTCTTGTACACAAACTCGGGAAGCAAAACCCACACAAGATTGGCACAACCAGGGGAAAAACTAGACTGAATAATCTATCAATAGTTCCTTGTCAAGCTGAGAGAACATTCAAGTGTGGTCATCAGAAATCTGTCCTGGGTCCAGAACTATTCAATATTTTAATTTGTTATTTTGACAATGGGAGAACAAGCGTGCTTATGGGATTTGCAGATCACACCAAGCCAAAAAGGATTGTCAGCCTTTTGGAGGACAGAATTAAGATTCATAATGATCTCTGTAGACTGAAGAAATTATGTAAAATCCAATGAGATGAAATTCAGCTAAGACAAGTGGTTAGAAAAAGGAAAAATCAAATATACAAACACAGAAGTATCCAGTTTTGGCACCACACTTTAAGAGTGGCAGACAAATGTGAGAGAGATCAGAGTTCTAAAAAATATAGCCTGTGTAGAAAGATGAAAGGAACTGTGTGAAAAGAATATGATAAATATAAAACTATATTTAATCTATCAACATATTTAATATAATAAATAACACATCATGAGATATCATAAAATATAAAATAATACAGTGATAAGTGTAATTAATAAATATTGTTATTATGAATTGAATATGATTGTTAATATATGCCAGGTTGTTGCAGTGAAGATTAGATATTCTCAGTATGTAACAAGGTAAGAATACAATGAGTTTTATTTGCAACGAGAGTTTAGGATCAGATTTTAAGGGAAAGCTGTTTATACTTTTAGGAAGATAGCACTACAAGAAGAGCTACCTTGAGAGGTTATGAAGTCTGAAGTTTTTAAGTATCGGTGAGATGAGCATCTGTTTATGGTGATTTTTGCATACCAAGCCTACATCGAGTGAGGGGATGTATTAGGTGGAAGTTCTTCAATGAACCTCTGCTAGACAGGGATGTAAAGGGGAATAGTGCATAGGAATGAATGTGTGAAAAATGGAAGTATTTGTCTTTTTGTTCTTTTGTACAGCTTCACCTTTGCATTCTCACTGCTCCTCATGGGAGGCTGTCTTGTGTCTGTGGTCTTCAAATAATATGGGCAAGGCCCTGCGCATCTTTACTTAGCTTCAGAGTTATTTCTGCTTTGAGCAGACTGGAGGAGTTGACTCCAGAGTTGTCTTTCAGCCTCAGTTAACCTGTGAATCTCTTTTATATGGCCTAAGATATCTCAAAGCTCTTGCTGCAAAAATTTTAAGGAAAAAGTTTTGGCAATTTCTACTGCCAAATAGATAGGAACTTCTGAAAATGTTGATCTTGCTTGGAGTTGATAGAACAACAAAAGACAGATAAATAGATGCTGAGTATTTATCTGTTTTATTTAGTTTGGTAAACTTTGTATTGTGTGCTAAACTGATATATTTAAAAACATGTCACTAACTCCATTAGAAAATTATAACAAGCATTCTCTAAATATCATGAGCCAGAAGCTGTATACAATATTTGCAAAAAAATTGGCAGGTTCAAATTAATTCAAAGTTGTTTAAAAGATTTGGTAACTTTGCCAGTATAGAGAGAGTATGGCAGTGGAAACTGAAGAAAGCATGTCTACTTGCAGGTATAAGAAATGTGATGGCATTCACTTGCTCATATCTGCAGCAACTATGACGACTCTATGATAAACATTGTACTTTGCAGCAACTTTTTCCATTTAATTACTTGAAGCTGATCCCAGAACAAGAGGATGTATATTGCTGTGTTGGTGGACAGCTAAGTGTCTCCCATTCAAATGTAAATACAGAGATTAAATTTATAGCAGGATATGGCACTGTAGACTGTGTCATGAGTCAGAGTGAGACAATGTATGAATAGCTTCAAGGTCAAGAGACAAAATGTGTGATGGGCTGATCTTCGTGTTTAGCTTATAGATAGAGAAGATTGAAACATTAGTGAAAATGTCTTTTGTCTCTAAAAAGCTGTTTCATGGAGCTGGTGGAAACAGTAGTACCCTATTATCTTTGCTTGTTGCTTCAAAGAGAGAATTGAGTTGCCTGGTGACCTGTGTGTCATGCATTCTCACACTGGTCTCCTGGCCTGTCTCTGGGTGGCAACTGGCTGATTTCCTGGACAGCCCTATGACTTCTGTGATGTTCTGGTTCCTTCTTACCAATGTACAACCACTGAAGGTTTGCTAGTATGTTGATCCAGTTGCTTAAGATTTTGAAGTTCTGAACAATGATCGGTTGAGTGATTGCCTCGCAGTACAGAATGGCTGCCTTCTCACGCCCACCATTGCAGCCTCCACTGGGGAAGCTCCACTTTAGTTTCCTAAGTTCAGATATTGGGTGACAATATGATCCTCATGAAGAACGGAATGAACACGTCAGTTAGGGGACTACACACCCATGTTCACAGGCTGGGCGGAGGAGAAGCTTTATGAGCTCTGCTGTCTCCCAGCAAAGGAGTCACAGCATTTGCACCCTGGTAGACAGCACAGCCTGAAAGAACAGTGTAGTTAGGAATGTAAGGCAGACTGAGGTGGAGAGATCGCCCACGGGAGCACTGGAAAGCTAAGTTTGCCTTATCATTGCAACCACACACTTTTTTCCTCTCCCCACCCCCATCTTGTTTCCTTCAAGGTAAATTATAGATTCTTGAAGACCTTTTCAAGCAGGATATGACTGAGTTTCAAATATTTTCTTTATTGTGAATTGTGAGAAGGGAAACTGATGGTAACCTCCCTACATGACTTTTGTTCAAGCATTACTTTTCTCTGGCTGGCTGCAGGTTTGTCTGCCTCTGTGTGATATTTCCTGCTCCAGTTCTCTATGTGAGCTTTAATTAAGCTGTAGCAAGTGGGACAGTGCATGGGTTCTTTATTTCCTTGAACAAATAGCTGGCCTCTAAAACAGTCTTCACTGTCCTTTAGCTGTGCTGCTCTAAATGTCTGTTAAATGTGGACTGTGGAAGAGGCATTTACAGTGTACATTGAAGTTGAACATTTAGTAAAAAGGTGAGAGGACTGTGTATTTATTTAGTCTGCTGGTCCACTTTCAAAAACTTGCAGAGCTTCCTTCATCCTGACACACTCATGCATCTCACATGAGCATTAGCACTGCTAATCAAGCCAGACTCTGACTTTTTGAAGTTACAGACAGCCTCTTTGTATTGTTTTTGCAGGCAGTGACAAGCATCTCTTTATTGATTTCACAAATACTATGCATGGTGTCCAACATAAAGACAAGAATAAATCAGTGAGGGATTTGCCGCAGCTTAAAGGCTCAAAGTTATGAGAAGGACATTGCCTTCACAGTCTGCCCTGCCCATGCTGCAGCCTACTGCCTGCCCATAAGTTTGTCACATCTCTGTGTCCCAGTTACCATTGCTACTGTTTGCCTGTGGGAAGTTGGTGATTTCAATGGCTGACATGTGAACTGCAGTGATTAGAATCACAGGAACGTAGAACGGCCTGGGTGGAAAGGGACCTTGTGCAAATCACCTAGTTCCAGCCCCCCTACCCTGGGCAGGGACACCTTTCATTAGACCAGATTGCTCAGAGCCCCATCCAGCTCGGCCTTGAACACCTCCAGGACTGGGACATCCACAACTTTTCTGGGCAACCTCTTCCAGTGTTTCACCACCCTCACAGTAAAGCATTCCATTCTAACATCTAATCTAAACATACCCTTCAGTTTAAAGCCATTCCCTCTCATCCTCTCACTACAAGCTCTTGATAAAATCTCTCATCATCTTTCTTGTAGACTCCTTTCAGGTACTAGAAGGCTGCAATATGGACAGCTTGAAGCCTTCTCCAGGATCAACAATCCCATTTCTCTGAGCTTTTTCTTGTAGGAGAGGTGTTCCATCCCTCTAGACACCTTAGTGACTCTCCTTTGGACACACTCCAACAGATCCATTCCTTCCTGTGCCGAGGACCCCAGAGATGGATGCAGCACTGCATGTGGAGTCTCGTGAGAGAGGAGTAGAGAGGTAGAATCCCCTCCCTCGCCCTGCTGGCTGCACTGCCTTCGATGCAGCCCAGGATATGTTTGGCTCTCTGGGCTGCAAGTGTAAATTGCTGGGTCATTGCAAGGTAAATTGTTCAGCCCCTCATCCACCAGCAACCCCAAGTATTTCTCGATAGGGCTGCCCTTGATTTTGCAGGATTGAGAACAGAGGGATACACTAAACATTTTGTGGAATCTCCTGTGGGAAAGGTGATCATGGGTAGGAGGTACGGTAGTAATCTGGGAACTGCTGTCCTTAACCCCACAAGTGATCTCTAGTTCAGTGAAGGTTTGTGAATCAAACCCCAGCGCTAGCCTAAAGCCAGTGCAATTTTCTCATGTAGCAGAATCCATAGGATTGCTCACTTAAAGGCACATTCATGATGGCTTTAAGGGGAAGGTGTTAATTGCTGGAAGCTGAATTCACTCTTGGATTTGCTAATTCCAGTGCAATTTACACCCATAAGCCTAAAACAGTCAGTCAGTCCAGCCTAAGTCAGTCTTTTTACTACAGAGCCTCAAGCCTGTGGGAAATAACATCTCCTGAACTGACTGTCCGCTCTACACAGAGCACGCTATGCCACAGCTTCCAGTTGTAACGCTGTTTGCATTCACTTGTTTGCGTTGCTGTAATAAGTAAATACGACTTGTCTCTCCAAGACTAGGTAAAGACATGCATTGTTAACAACTGTGGAACTCAGCTAAAATAGGTTTGGTGGGTTGGTTTCTTTTTCTGTTCATGCCTACTGAAGGTGAGATGTTGTAACACCACCCCAGTGTAACAGAGTGAACTTGAGAGCATAGGTTCCCAATATGGTTTCTCTTGCATTTGCCACTTCAGGTTTGAAACCCATTTTCTGTGGGAAAGGGAAAAAGTGCTGAATGGTGAGGTGATGTGCCGTCAGAATGCTGGGACTGCTGCAGGCAGGCGAGTTCCCAGCCTTGCTGCTGCCTGTGCAGTCTCTGACATGTCATGCAAACTCTGTGTCTGCTTTGTAAAGCTGTGCAACAAAGCTGCTGTTTCCATGCCCCCTGCTGTGTGCTTGTTCCGTTTGTTCGGCTGGTGCCTTTTCAGCCAGTTCTTTCTAATACAGTTCAACTTACTGTGCTCTTTCTGGCTTTGCATCTCACTGCTGTTGATTACTCAACTGCTTTCCTCCTCTGCATGTCAATGTGTACATAGTGGCACAAGATGATGGCTGCTCAAACTAATAGCAACTATTTTTCAAAATATACAGCTAGATGACAATTTTTTTTTTTTTTTTTTTTACATCTCTGCTTCTATTTCGCTTCACAAAGCAAACTTGGAAACTATTCCACAGCTAAATTTGTTGGTCTCTTTCTGCTACAGCTTTCAGGCTGGGGTATGAAGAAGAGGCATGACAGAGGGAAAAGATAAAGAAAGTAAGAAATACGCAAGACCAAAACAAACCTCAAAATGCCTAAGCTGAGGTGTATCTACAGTCTGCTTCTGGCCCTGAGGTTATCACTTCTAAAACATAAAGCCAAACCCTGCAGGACCTGTCTACAACCTTGGGCTAAGTTTTGTATGATGTTTCATTATGGGTCTTGTTTTACCTCAAGCCAGTGTACCTCCATTTTTCAAGTCCTAAAGCAGTTCTAAAGCAGTCTCTCTTTTTGCAAGCTCAGACCACACACAAATACTCTCACATCTTGACTTGTTTTGGTGTTTTTTGGTGTGGGGGAGAGTTACTGTGCGTCAGGTGCCAGTGGTGCCTCTGTGGGTTTGTTTGCCCTCCATTGTCACCCTGATCATAGCTCCATCTGGGCCTTTTAAAACAATGCCCAGCTCACTTGCAGTCTCACTTCTTTGCTGCCTCTGTCCCATGGCTGTACCAGCAGTTATTAAAAACTGAATTTGCAAAACTGCTCTTCACCTGCCAGGTTAAAACTTACTTCCCTCTGTTGGCTGGCGTCCATCTGAATGCGGGGCAGCTCTGGCTGCCTGGCTTGCTCTGAGTGCAGTAGAAATCATTCTGCCTGTTCCTCACAGGCCTTTCCCCAGCCAGCATCTCTTTGCTTAATGAGCCAGCCAGCTTGGCATTTGCATATCCATATCTGAGGGCTGGTGTCTTAATTTTGCTGCTGGCCTGGTCCAATTTCCTACATTTATTTCCAGTGGTGGTAATGGGGGGAGGGCAGACAAATGATAGAAATAAATGAATCAGGATGATGCCTCCTTTTGGCTGCTGGCAGTGTCCTGTTTGCAAGGATAAAATTCTTCATAACCTGTGAAAGTCTCCACTTATAAGAGAAAGGGCTGTGTGGTGGCAGAGGGTATGAACAGAGGGGGAAATCTCATACTGGGGTTTCTTTTGATGGTGTTTTTGTGTCTCTTGTGAGGTCTATACTGCTGTATGCTTGACAGGTGTTTAACCTGGTAATGCTCTGAGCTGGTTCTGCAGTTGTTAAGTGCTATGCAAAAGCATCAGACTGAGAGAAGCTGTCAGACTGACTGTACTGGATTTCAAAATGTCCATGCAGTTACTCTGATGTTTTCCCCTGATGGTGGAAAGAAGATTTTTTTTTTTTTGTCCTTCTGACAGCAAATCCTTCAATTTGTCAAATACTGTGTCGTGGATAGACAAGTTGGGTGCTCAGCTTCCCCAAAAAAGAAACTAGTTTAGAAGAGGTTGATAATTGTACTTGCTGCCATAGACATCCCCCTCAGTGATTCCTCACATTTGAATAAAGGTACTTTGTCCTTTGAAGCACAGGTGAGGTACATTTTACAAGTAAGAAAAGGACAAAGAGAGTTTTCTTTCAAAGATCACCTGATGATCATGAAATGAAATTAAATCAGAAACCTGGAAGTATGGAAGCAAGTAAAACTCCCAAACTCTTAAATGTTTCCATTGTCATTAACTTTAAACTTCTTTTTATTTTTTTCTTTTTTTTTCCAGGTCTGAGGGTATTTCAGGACTTAAAAGCTAAGACTTGGGGTCAGGAGATGGGAGTTCTGCTCCTGCTTTGATCATCGTTGAAAAAAAGGGTTTATATGCAACTGTGTCTAGAATTTGCTTTAGAAATACTACTTGCATTCTCTGTCTGGAGAGAAGAATTGCCACTCATCCTTGATTCCATGTAGAAGCCTTGCATGTAACAACATATTTCTGTGGTTTTTCAGCATTGCTTTGTGATTGTCTTTGGGAAGTATTTTGACATCGCTGAAGGGAGAGAGACACTGAAGGGAGAAAGATGCAACATCATGCATTTTAACAAGGGCTAGTTTTTGTTTTATCACTGTCCGGGGATGACTGGACAGAGCTCCCATCGGGTTTAGTTAGTAGCAATCCTGCTGAATCAGTAGAATGATGTTTCAGCATCTTTCCTTCTTGTGTCTCTGGAACCTGGATGTGCTACTTAATTCAGTAGATCCGTGCTTTTACAGGCAGGGGAATGGGACAGACCCAAGAGCAAAACATGGTTGGACAGAGGTTATGGAAGTTATTTGAGCAACTCTTAATGATGTATCTTGGTTGTAGGGAAAAATACATTCCACATCACATTTGCTTGCTATTCAAGAGAGCAGAAGTGAACCTTTTATCTAGGTTAGTCCAATATGCAACTCTGAATGGGCTCTCTCATTAGAAGTGAATGACTTAGTAATGATATTCTGCAAATTAGGAAGAAGGATGGATCACAGAAGCTGGAGGCCAAGGCTGCTAGGACGTGACAGAGCATGATTGGTGTGGAAAAGGGCAGGCTGTCAGCTTTCTGGTGTCTGGCTTAGTACCTTGCCTAGAAGGGATTCCTGGCAGGCTGTCAGGTTTCAGTGAAAATGAACATCAAATTAGTGATTCATAGCCAGTGCTTTTAAAACAGCCTGCTTGCTTCCAGATGGAGTACGAGGAGAGTCGTGGTTCCTCCATGCTTCCCTACCTTGCTTGCAGTCAGGTGCTTCCTAACTTCTCACTGCTGGTGCCCACTGACAGTGCAGTACTTCAGTCCCAGCTCTTTAAGCCATTTACTGCCCCCTCTCCTCCTCTGTTGCTGCCTTAGCCAGCTCCCAAACTGCAGGCCGTGCTTTCCTGTAAAGATCTTTCTCTTTCAGTCCTCTGACATCTCCAGGGTTCAGGTTCTGGCTGTTAACTTTGTTTTGGAGAGAGACTCTGCAATAGGACCACACTGATCTTTCCTTCCTGCTCAGCTGGAGTGGAGAGGTGTTTTCTGGTAAGGGACCAACAGATTACTTAGAGATGTTATCCATCACACAGACAGAGAGAAAACCTGCAGATTTTCTTGCAGGGCGAAAGATTTCAAAGGATGTTGAATGCGTCAATGCTAATCCTGCACTGGGCAAAGTGCCAGAGTCTGCCTAATGCCTTTGCTGGTCTGACATTTGAGCCGCCATCCTAATGGATGCCAAGGCGGATCCCTCCACCTCACAGAGTCATTAATTAGAGCTTAATGACTTTCTGAGAGAAAGGCCTCGGAAATGAGATTCAGAGAATTTCCTACTGATAATGTGTGGCGTAAGTACCAGGTTGGCCTGCTTCGGTCAGACTCTGAGGTCTCTTAAGTCAAATGGCCTGTGCCTCTGTTTGCAGTATCTATCTTTTTTTCCTGTCACTGTCACATAAAACACAAAATCTATTCTGTGTGGAATGGCATCTTCTCTTACTTCTGAAGCCACTTTAGGTCTTGTCTGGGCATTAAATGAGTTTTAAACTCTGCTGATACTGGCATGGCTCTTGGAATGACGACTCTGTGTACACCCAAAACCCTTTTCAGTCCCAGGTTCCTGCAATTGTGGTTTCTATTAATTTTTGCTTTATCTAAAGTTGGGTCTGATTGTACAAAGATCCCATTTTGGATTTTTATTTATTTTTCTTTTTTTTTTAGATAACACCACCTCTTTTTTTTATTTCCTTGACATTGAATTCAGTGTTCATTTTCCAGCAGTTTACCTTTGAAACTCCCATTTTCTCACCAGAACTAAAATGTGGGCTCTCCAACAGGCATACAGAGCAGTTTTTCCTTCTTAAATATTAATGTATTGGGGTTTTTATGTATATTCTGTAAGATTCCTAGGCTTTAACCTCTGGCTGTGAGCTGCATTTGTGTGTTGATGGCGGAGTGTATGAATATGGGGTGTCTGTTTTTTGAGAAGTCTGGTCATGGTTACGAGGGTTGGATGCATCAATATTTTCTATCAATCTCTTTGTAAGGTGATTAGAAGTTCTGAGAAGTCCGGTTCATACTGATAGCAGTCAAATATATTCTCCCAGCAATTTTCTTAAAACTAGCTGTGTAGTCCTCTGCATAATGCTTTTGTCAGATATTCATATGATGTTGCTACAGTGGGATTAGTATTGGCTTGCATGAGAGTTGGAGGAAAAAAACTCCCTGAATTTTGACTTGAAGGCACAATCATGTAATTTTGCCAGCGTCATCAGCAAAGTTACACTAACTTCAAAGTGTCTAAGAATTTGGATTCTGTTAATGCAACCAAGTTTTAATAGAGACTTGGTTCTCAAAGCAAGCCTCTTCCATTTTGTTTTGCTCTGTTGGATGCATGTATCTAAGAGCTGGGTACAGCACTCTCCCTTCTAGAAGGCTATTTAGGATATATTACATGTCAGCTGCTGTACCTGTAAGGCTTTTTTGTTTTTTTATACTTTAGTGCTTCTACCTGTGTTATTTTTGCCAAGCCAGGATCTTCAATTTCATTATAAAGTGAACCAAAGCTGAAGAAAATTTGAATGAGTATGGCTTTTCATTTCTTCATCACAGGGTTTTTTTTAATGTGTAAATTAACTTTTTTCAGACTTATATTGAGAGTAAAAAGATATCTTGAGCTGCATTAAAAATCCTAGCATAATCTTACAGTGGAAAAGATGAGTAGGAAAAGAGGAAAACCAGAAAATGTTGCCCTTCCACTGTGCACTTTACATTATAAGTTGGTGCTGTACTGCAACCCACAAAAGAGAGCAAAGCTGTGTAGGAGCCATGGGGTGCCATGTGTGTACCTGTGCAAGTACGAGGCAGGGGGCTGATTTAACTAGAAGCAGGATGGGAGATTTTAACTATGGGTGGGAGAAGAGAGGGGTTCTGGGGTGTTTCTGAGGGGGTCTGCGCCCTCCAAATCCTCAAGGAAGGACACGGGAGTTGTGCCTTCTGTAGCTGAATGGTTCACAGTGTGTAATGTCAGGAGCACCCTTCTGTCCCTGCACTGCTTCATGATCACAAGGCTCAGTTTTACTGTCATCTTCGTTTCTCTCACCCACTTATTTCCTCTTTTTTATGAATTAACCTCTCTTTTTTGAGCTTAGGATGCCATAAATTTGCCAGTGTGACTCACAGAATTAATGTCCCTCTTAGTACTCTAAGGAAAAGAGGATGGCACCCCCCAGCTCCAAGGCAAAAGTCCAGTCGGACATGACTTCATGGTGTGAGAGGATGTTGTGATCAACCCACTCTGGTGATGGCCCAGTATATGACTGACTGGGGAGGGGGCTGGTTCAGAGAGGCCTTTGGCTCAGGCTTGGGAGGGAACATGGGATGTCCAGGCTGTTGCTGTGTCCCGTGTGTCTTCATTGGCCACTTTAACCATTTCTTTGACTGCCACACTTGGTAGCGGGGTGCACTCACTCTTTCTTCGGGTTAGGATAACTTGGTGCTGGAACTAGAAGAGCATTTGCTTTTTGGATTCTGAACTGATTTCTAGGATGGGAAACCATAAATTGCAATTTGGAGTGTGTATTTAATAAGGAGAGGGGACTGATTATTTGGGAATGATGATAGATTGCCTCTTACTGTAGTACCTACAGACCTTTCCTATGTGTAAGCATAACATACGTAACAGTCTGAGTTGATCTCATTAGAATCCAAGTAATCACTGGGCTCACTTTTACCAGATTGATACTCTGTCTATCCAAAATGCAGTTGTAAGCTGTGCCTGACCTGTGGGCTCTGAATTCCTCACCCACACAATGTGGAAACAAGGAAAAGTTCAAATTTGACATTTGAAGGCCCAGATCTATTTTGCTCCAGTGATAGCAGTAGTGGCTGTTGCTGTGCAACATTTTGTTTGGACAGCCAGGAGTCAAAATCTTTAAATTATAACTTCTGGCAGAGGGGAGGGAAGAAGGAAGAACAGATTGTTTAAATGTGTGATTTTAATCATGTAGGAAAGTGGCAGGAGACGAGGTTTTGTAAAACCCCTAACTTTCATGTGGCTTCATTTAAAGGTTGTAGTTTTGACCAGATTTCTCTGTCTTCCTTTTCTCTTACGTTCTGGAAAAAAAAAAAGCCTCCTTTTCATAGATAATTTTATAATTATTTTCCAGCAAGCCTTGAAAAATGTTCAGGTTTTGTTTAAAAATAGTTGCCTGATATTTTCACTTTGCTGTGTGATTGTAAAACTACAAACAAAGATCTAAGTCATATCACTTGCAAGGATTGATGTCAGACTGGAATTCTCCAGTACTTTGGATACAGCTGGGAACGTGGGTCTGGTCTCAAGGCTGGTGCCTTGTAGGACTATGGCTGCAGTACAAAGGCTTTCTTTGGATAACATGAAATAATTAGAACATGAATAAAATACATGAAGCACATATGTGTTTCTTTGGTGTGGGAATGATGGGAACAATTAACTGCATACATGCAAAGCCCTAATCCTTGGCCTTTCAAATCCCTTAAGCTTGAGGAAGCTGGAGTAAATGTAATTTTGGAGGAGCATACAGGGGAGCATTCACCAAGGATGACTCGTACAGAAAATTCAAAGGAAACAGGTTTCTGGCTCCTCTTTGAACGGGAGAGGGTGGGGGCAGGGAGAAAAGTTGAGAGAGTAGAGAATGGCATGAGAATAAGGTGAAAGAGGGCAATTCAGCAGTCAGCACTTTCCCATCTCCGGAGGCTTGCATTTAAGCACATCCATCCAGCACAGCTGCAGCTTCATTTTAGGAATCAGGAAATAAGCTGAGTGGCGAAGAAAGATAGGAACTGACAGCTCTCACTGTTCAGGCTCTCCCCTTCGCACTGGGAGAGCAAGTAGAGAAGAGCTTTTCTCTTGCGGAAGCCTGTGCCATTCACCAGCAGGATCATTGCTCAGTGGAGAAAATGGGATAGAGAGAGAAGGACTTGGGAAGTGTGTGGTCCCAGCTGCCTGGGTGAATTAAGCACGGTGCCTGTGTGAGTTTTGCTGACTCCGTGCCTCCACGGGATTGGGGCAGGGGTGACATGGGATGGGAGAGCAAATGACAGGTGTGAATCTGCTGACATTTTGTTTCCAGTGGCTTCGCCATTAACTGCTAAGCTCATGCTCTCTGCTTTAACAAAACCCTTTTAGAGCCCCATTAGTGCTGCCTTTGTTTTTGCTAGCCTGTTTCGTATATAATTATATCTTGTTTATGGAAAATCCTGAGGTGAAGTGGAAGCAATTTCTCTTCATTCCAGGTGGCAGCAGAGTGGAAGCCAAATCCTGCTGATGCCAAAGGCCAGTACGTTCCTGAGCCTTCATGCTTCTTCCTTTTTTCCCTCCCATTATGTTTTTGCCAGGACCAAAAAAACCACCGACTTGGTTGGTGTTTTTTCTTGGAATTATTGAAGATGGCCTATGGGCTCTTTTACACCATTTCAAATTGCACTGCCTATTGTGGAGGCTGAGGTGAGAGGGGACACCTGTATGCAGGCAGATCATGTCCTTGACTGTGCCACAGCAGGGTGCTTTCATCACCTCTCTGCTCTTATGGTAGTGCTTTTGGCAACTGGACATACCTATGACAGAGAGTCTCTCCTAGCACCTTCTGGTCTTTTGTGATTACCTGTCAGAGGCTTTTAAAAATTGTGGTGCTTCGACTGTCACAAACCAAGACTGATTACAAATTATGTCCCCAGCGGGTAGCAAGTAGAAGTCTGTAGTGAGTGGTATCTGCTTCTTAGAATGCACATGTGGTGGGTAGCACTAACTACCCATCTGGCTGTCAACTAGCCCATGAATAATACACACCTGTGGGGCACTGAATGAGGCACTGAATGTGCAAGCTGACTGAAGCCCACCCCTGCCCTAATAACGTTTAGTTACAGCAGTAGCAGAAGAAATGCTGGATTGAACATATTTTTTTCCCTGTGTTACTTTTGGTCACTTGGCTTCTGTTTGGGGGTGCCTGTGTAACTTGTGAGTTACAAAGATCACAAGAGGCCAAAGTAGCGTAGCCTGCTCATCATTTCTGTAGTGCAGTGGGCTGTATAAGGTGCTTCAATGATAAACCTGTATAATCCTGTAGTTTCTAAGAAGAGATGTATAGAAATTGGCCTGTTGGCTTATACTTTTTCCAAATTCTAAGTCTCATTAAGCAAAACACTGGATTGAAGTAACTTTTATTTCTGATTCTCCCCCTCTCCCCAAACTAGAACTAGAAATATTTTGACTTCAGTTTAATGTTTCATTTAGAACAAAGTATTTTTATTTCCAGATAATTACAGTAAAAGCCAGTGAAAAGTAAGCTTAATATGTCAAAAAATTGCCTGATATCCAATTATTTCATATTTGGTATCTGAATTGTTCAGGTATTTTCTCAGAATATGAGAAAAAGAGAGAAGTTCATCTTGCTCTTCTGGATCAAGACCTGGACTCTGAACTACATTCTCTGTCTCTGTCACCAGTACTGTGTTTCTAAGTTTGTTTAAATTTCTGTTGCTGTACTTTAACTTTGCGAGTCTCACCTTCATTCAAACATGACCTGTGCTGTGAAGGCTTGCTGAGCCCATCCTAAAGGCCGGTTAAAGACACAGTACTCTGCCTTGCTTGTGTGCTGCTGCTCTTCTTTCTTAGAGATTAGTCAATCAGGAGCACTTTCCCTAGTGACTTCAGTGAAGGTAAAATCAGAGGAATGATAATGTAAAGTGATTGAGGAAGCATGACGGAATATGCTGCAGTTGTCAGTCTGCTTTAAAAAACAAATAGTCCTCCCAAACAACCTCACTGCAGCTACACCAACATCTACTTGTCACCATTTCTCTGCAGTTCCTTGCTTTGGTCCTGTTTGCTTTGTATTCTCTTGGACTTTAAGAACTCCTAAAGTCAAAGAAAATATCCTGGAAGAAGTTGTGCCTTCTTTTTTTGCTTCATTTATTCATGCCTTGCCACCTCCTGTTGCTGCCTGAGTTAATACCTTTCCAGGAGATCTTGTCAGGGGGCAGCTTGCCCTGAAAGGCGGCCTGATACCAAATATCAAGTTGTTAAAACTAACTGAGTGAGAAACAAGGAACCTTTCCTGTCTTCGGAGGAGAGCCCTGCAAGTGCTTCAAAGTGTTGACAGAACAACAAACAATTTCCAGTCAGAAACGCTGTGCAGGGAATTAAACATTTAGACAAATTATGGACGCTGCTATGCATAGAAATTGTGTATAGGATGCATAACTTCATGTAAGTATCCGTAATTGCAGAGTACTTGAATGAGAGAAGAAATAACTTCCTTAGGCCAGGTGAAGTGCTGGTGTATGGGCAAGAGCACATTACCATGTTCCTTGCCAGAGACAGTAGCAGAAGAAAGCTGTCATGTAATGATTTTAAATTTCTTTGTGCGGGCAAACTGTCTGAATTATTGATGTTTCACCTTGTCACCAGCAGCTCGTGTTATGGAGATGTAATAACAGCTTTTCCTGTAGGTCACAAAGATCAAGTAACTTCATCCTCAAGAGATGCCTTTACTTGTTCTTTCTTTTCCGGGTTATTGGTTGATTGTTCAATTCATGTGGATGTCTGTTGTGTCCCTGTGATTTTGTGTCTGATTTTGAGGACTATCTTTACCTTAAAAAACCAATTTTTTTTGTGAGGCACATACAAGAGTGTGTGAATGAGAATTGTGGCTTTGCAGTTATGGATTTTCCTGAGCTGGTTTTCCACTGCATATATGTATCACTTTGTATAGTTTACAACTACACTGCTGTTTGGCTAGAGATGTGTTCTTGTAAATTTCTTATACTGAGCTTTTCTTCAGTTTTATCTTTTTCATGTAACTTCTGCAGTAGTCCTTCCCTTGACCTCTCATCCCACTTTGTATTCTCCCATGCCTGTGTCTACTTTGCATAGTCTCCCATCAGTTTCACCTCCCATCACAGGTTCCCCTACTCTCAAAAGTACTTTGCTCACCTGTTTGCTCTTGTCCACTGATTTTAACTTAAAATTACTCTTCCCCCTCTCCCAATAATTTTGTCTTAATTTTTTAATTAGTATTTTTTACGACTTTTACTTTGGATTTATGTTGTGTTTGCTTGGAGTGTTTATTTTCAGTCTGTAATTGTATTCATGGCAGAAAATATGTCTGCATTTAAACCCACTGTGTAAATGCATGGCACAATGTATATCTGATTTTAAGAGTTACACAAAATAATCCATAGATTCAATAAAGGAAGGCAGCACAACCAATGGTATAAGGGTTGCAAAAGAAGTATTCTGCTTCCAAGGCATATGGGCCTAGGAAAGGGACAAAACTTAGTACCTCTGTGCTTCTTTCTAACTTTCATTTATGTTCCTCAGAAGTTGTTCAGATTCATGCTACAGCTGGGCAAGGGAAGGATTCAGATTATATTAATATTAATGTTGTTGGTAGAAAAGCAAAAAGTCTCTCTTGGAGGCTTCTTTTGCTGTCTGCTTACCTTTACTAATCCATCATGCAGCATCCTGTAGATGCCAGCTATGACTCTACACATCTGCCCTGTGCATTGGGTAAACCTAGAGAGAGAGACCTGTGCTTTGTTAGCAAGCAGAACTTTCTTCCTATCAAAGTTGGAGAGTACAGAGGACAGCACGTGCAAGGGACCAATCCGGCACCATCATGGGACCAGAGCACCTGATCTCATTTAGTGACTGATACTCATTCAGTTGTAGCCCCCAGATTCCCTAAGAATCCTCTACAGTTGGCAGTATACGACCCATGACACAAGTTTCCATAGCTGAAAGTCTGGAGCATGAACTGGCTTATTTAGGATTTAGATTCTGCTGCAGTTCCCATTTAAAGTGTCTTTCTTTTGTTGTGGCTTTTTGTACTTTGGGTAACCCATCAGTGCTGTTCCCCCAAGGCCAGATAGAAAGGGCTTTCGATTGTCATTAACCTATCCTAGATGTCAACTCAAAATGAAAAGTGAAAGCCTGATAGCCTGTTAATGGTCCCCCGGGATGTCCATTTATTCCATGTGTCATTTTCTAGTCCTTAAACACTTGAAGTATCACAGAACAAGTCTTGAATGTGTCACTGGCACCACTCAGAGAGGATGCAGCAAGAGATGATTCTGACAAGCACTGTGGCATTTGCAGCCCTGCTATTGTGACCTAATCCTGTGATAACATGAATCATTTTAATGGAGATGTCATCTGCAGTTTGGGCCCTCATCATCCAGTCTGGTCCATCATTACATCCACCAAATACAGCAACATAATTCAGTGACGCTGCTCAGTTTATACCTACAAAAAGTGCAAGGCGTTCACCCTGCAAAACACGTGGTTACAGCCAGAAGTGTTTAATTAAGAACTGGTATTGAAGAGTTGAAAACTGTTTAATACATCTTGTTGTGATCATCTTGAAATGAATTAAAACTTCTGTCCTAGCATGCACCTTTTCTGGTTTATATTCCTCCTCACAAATAAATCTCCAGTTCTCTTAAATGAGTGGTCAGGGACGTCAGGAAAATATTTTCATGGCATTAAAGTAAAAAAAGAAGGCTTTTCCTAAAGCCTGCTTTCCTTTAGGTCAGGCACGTGTAAAGTCTTAAACATCTACTTTTTTACAATTAGCTGGTTTTTCTGTATGCTTAGCATAGGACAGCCTAAAAGTTGTCTATACAAAGGCAAAGCATGTGGCTTTTTGTTGAGGCATTTTGCCTATACTAGTTTTTGTCAATAACAGCATTCGTATTTCTTCTCATTATCTTGGAATAAAATTCTCTCATTAATTCCAGTAACCTAAAAGAGCATACCAGGACTGCGTGGATGCTGTGGGCTGGCATTGGCATTGAGTTGAACATGGCTTTTGGCAAAGTTGGAGCTGGTGTAGGTCCCTCAGACGTTATTTTGGCCACTCTAACTTAATGTTAACTTGTATCCCAACTGTAGAAGAAACTGTTCTGTATCCTTGAGCAAAATCCTCTTCAGACTTCTGACAGTGGCCTGAAATTTAGCGACATTCTTTGAATCAGGTTATTCTTATTTTGTGTTCTCAGCCGCTGGTGAGCTAAGGTGTGGAAAACCTTGAGTTCTTGAGATACTTGTGAAATGGGGTAACTTACCTTAATTGCTTCTAGATTCTTCTCCAACAGCTTGAACTTACAGCTTAGAGGATATATCAGAGGACTTCCAATTTTCTTTGTATTTTCCTTTTATTTGATGCATTGTCAAAAGAGAGGAATGTCATAGAATTTGTTAATGTGTTAAATCAGAGGAGATTTCCTAATCATTTTCAGGAGTTAACTGTGCTCAAGTTGTTTCATTTCTGTCAATGGGATTATTTTAAAGCAGTAATAGTTTCAGATTTAGGTAAAGGCTTTGAATGACAAAAAGAAGAGGTTAGGAATAGAAGAGAGTGGTTTCACACTGTGATTAGCAGTGAATGGGCCAATTGTCCTGAAACAGTGTATAAAAGATCTGTTTTTTAGAATGCAGAAGAGAGGGTTTTAGCACTCAGGCATGCACACAGACTGGGAAGAAAGAACGATTAAATAGAGTGGAAGCAGCAGCAATGTGAGACAGAAAGTGAAAAAGTCAAGCTGGCTATTCTGTAAACTCCTTATTGCTCCTCTTCTCTGTGGATAACTGAGAGAATGAAACAAGCGGTGTAGCTGAAGACTTGAGGGAACTGCCTGACCCTTCAAATATGCAGTGCTTTGTAGGATTTACCTCTCCTTGTTTTGGTATCCTTATCTGCTCATGCAGGACATTCGTTTGAGCTGTAGAGTCCTTTGGAGAGTAATGTGTTGAAAATGTCCCAATGGCTAAATGTCATCTCTAAATTCTAGCGAGGAAGATGATTGATTTAACCCAGTTTCCTTCACCTCTGTGTTATTTATTAGTGATCCTCTTAATGGAGATGTTAAGAATAAATAAAGATCTTCAAATATGCTATTCAATTTTTAGATGGCCTCTGTTTTTATCACCCCTTTCAGCGGTGTATGAGGATGAGAAGTCATAAAGTATTCATCAGTCTTGGTTTCTTTCTGTGATAAGAGGATAAAATTCTGATGAGAACAGGAATAGAAACCTTTAACTGACAATGAGGTTTATATTTACCTATAGTCTTCCTCAGCTTCTGAAGGTATCTAGCCTGAAGGTTAAATGCTTGGCATATCTGCTCCTGAGTGCAGGAAAATGCGCAGCCGTGGCTTCAGATTTCACTGGTAAATGATATATCAGTTTTAGCACCGTAAAATTAAGGAGGGGAAAAAAATGGTAACAACACGTCTTTAGCTGTGCCACTATCGCTGTCCAGAAGGTGGCAAAAAGCTAATTTGGTTCAGCCCCTACAGAGAGCTGGCACCTGTGTTTAAGCATTCCTACACTTCTGTCTCTTGGTACACAGCTAGGCCTTGAGCTGCTTGAGTACAAGCAGCATAATAAATTCAGCTCTAACACTGCTGGTGTAAACTAATTGAGACCACGAGGCTGTGCCAGCCTTGGCTGAGGTACTGCTGGCATTAAGGTGGCTGTGTGCATGGGTAGGATTTCAGGATGGTGGGCAAACTGCATGCCTGAGAATTTCTGTACTTCCTGGACACAGGAAGGATCCTCCAGGTTATCAGAGTCCATCAATTCATTGGCTTTTTGGTCCTGTCTAGGCCATACAGCTATGGTGATGAATTCAGGATGTGCATCTTTTCTTCCCATAGGCTGCCGTGTGGCTATTTCTGCACAGAATGTCCAGCAATAAACCAGGTCTAACTTCCATTGATGCTAATAGTAAAAGCTGATCAGGCAAGGTTAGAGTCATTTTATAAGAGGCAGTGTGTGACCATCCATCTCAATTTAGGCTGAGAAGCTCTCTTTCATTAGATTCAAGGACTGGCACTATTGATCCTGATAACTCGTTTTCGAAACATTCATTATGAGCAAGTTTTCTCACATATGCTTTCGCTTGCATGGTAGGGAAAATGAGGCAAAACGGGATGGTATTCCGCAAAAAAGAAAAAGTCAGCAAGAGTAGCTCCCTATTAGCTTTGCTACTTTACATGCTCATCAACATCCAGTTTGGACTAATTTCTCAAACCAAGATAGTGAGAAATGACACAGCATGTGGAAGGCACAGCTCTACACATCAGCTGCCGGCTCCAGCTTCTCTGTCAGCTCTTGTTACAGCTTGCATTAGGTGCTAAAGGTTTACCTTGACAGCCTGTCTGTACTTTTTCATTCACTGAGCCTCTTGCTCTAGAGAATAAGCAGCAAGTGATGCTTGTGGGTGCTTACGTGATTCAAGGACAGCTGAAGAATTGCTCTTTACAAGATATGATTCCAACAGCACAGGAAATGCAGAAGTAGTGGAAGGGAGAGTGGAAACCATTTGCTTTTATGTTTTCTGGATATGTTAATCTCAGGGAAAGGAATCAAGAGAATAGCTGTTTCTATATCTGCATAGAAAATGGTCCACTGATTGCAGTGATGTGCAATCTGCTGTCTGCTTCCTGCCTTGGACCTCTTGTGTCAGTGGAGTGGTCATGTACTGCACTGCACTCCCTCTTCAGCTCGCAGACAGGAGAAGAATCTGCCTCTGCTGGCACTGAGGCCATGTTTGGGCTGAGAGAGCAGTTTGTGCCTCCCATTCCAGAAGCATGGTCGGTCTTGTCTGATGCACTGTTGGTTAAAAGCTCTTGCCACTGGCTGTCACGCTTAACTTTGTAACTGGTGGCATTGGATAAATATTTGGAAAGCATTCCAGCCTTAATTGTTTTGCATGCAATTGGACAATTGCATCAAACACTAATCTTCTTAAAATAATGTATATGCCAATGTATATGTAAAATCTGTAAGTAATACAAACACTGACTTTAGAATAAGCGTCTCTGTAATGTGATCATCAGAAATATTCTATGACAAAAAAGATCTCTTGCAAAGTTTCATAGAGGTCACATAAATTTTAATTTTTGTTTAACATGATTTTCTGAAGGTCGATAGGTGCTGCGATTTCCTCTTAATTCACTAAGTTCAACTGTGATTCTTTTCATGATTTCAAGACTGATTTTAGCTTAATTGCTTTTTGCAGAGGGTGTCTATACGGACAGAAAGAGGGTCAGTATGTAGTGTGAGCTGAGGCTTGCTTAAGTTTTTAAATTTTCCACATTTCAGTTTCCTAATACTGTTCAGTTGCCAAGAAAATAAAGGAAACCGGGTTGTGTGTGAATGAAAAAAAAATTTAGTAATTTATGTGTGGTTTGGGCTCTTATTTAATGGGTTAAAGATCTCCATGAAGGATTTAATAATTGATATAGGCAGTATTAAATAAACCCCATGTTTGAAGAAAGCTCCATTACTTATCATTGAATAAAACCACTGAGAAATGTCACTGCTCACTCCTATTTGTCATGAAGATGCCTCTAGGGATTTGGACAAATAGCAGAAATGTCTTCTAAAGGGTGAAGTCATACACGTGCCAATGAGAATGTGACTCTGTGAAGACAATTTTAACTGCAGCGTGTAGTAACTGGTTAATTTTAAACCTTGCTAAAGATTAACTTTTAAGTGAGTATATAAAAGAAATAGTATTTTTATGTTTGCTAGAAAGAGCTGATATTTCAAACCCACGGGAGACAGTCTTTTATGATCAAGAGCTAAAATAACAGCATGCACAGCCTTTCAGGTAACAAGCTAATTGAGCACAGCATCGGCTTAGATATACTTTTTTAGGGAGAACCTTAAAAGGAAGAACCCTGTTTAGGGAGAACTTTTTTAGAAAGTCTTTCATAATAGCTTTTGTCTTTTTTTATGTATGCTGCTCCACTGTCAAAGCAGACATGATACTTAATGTACGAGATAATATATCGGTTTTAGCCAGTACTGCAGCAGAAACACATAGGGCTTACTGTTTTAGTCTCAAAACAAGGCAGAGATAGAAAAATTCTTCTTCACTGAATGTAGGGATGAGAGAATTTTCCTTCTTGGAAGCGCATTTGAGATACACACTCCTCATGGCAAACCTCTGCTATATATAGCAAGTATTTTGTCAGAGCTTTCCTTTCCCCCAGAGGTCTACAGAACTACTCTGTATTTAAACTGTGCAAAAGATGCAGTAGTCAGCATAAGAAGCAGCTTTTTCCAGAGCTGTCTGGAAAATCTGTGCTTTAGATGAGCAGATGAGCATCCCATGATTGATTGTTCGATTATAGGCATCCAAGGGTAAATATCATCAGGTTAGACTGTGCAGCAGCTTAGAAGATGGAAGGCTTAATTTATTTGTGCTCTGGACACCAACTTGCCATGTGCCTTTGGGATAAATGTCAAACTGTGGTGCCTGAACATGCCCACAGCTCTGAGTTGAACTTCACTTTGTACTGGCTAAAGCATTTCCAATTCAGAAACTGATATTACTGAACAAGGGAAATATCAGAGTTTAAGAGTAACTTTCTGCAGGCAGCCTTCCATTGCTGGAATACCCTTAAGGGGTTTGGGTTTTTTGAGGACTGGTATTGTATTTGTTCAATTTGTGTGGTGTGCTTTATTTGACATCTGTGAGCTATTGAGCTGTCTGGTGTTTCAGCCTCTTCTACAGACACACCTGCTACTGGAAAATAGTTTAGTGGAACTCCCTCTTCTATAGTATGTATTTTGAGCTATGACTGGCGTCTGGTATTGGAATAGCAACGCTGTGCTCACCACTCTGTAGTGTACCAGAGAATTGTTTTTTATTAACTGCTTTGACTGTAGTTGACACTGGAAGTCCGTAGCTTGTGGAAAGCCTCAGATTTTGTATCTTATATATAGATTTTTCTTTGTTTGTCTGCTTTACTTGAGTGGTAGGAACTTTCTTTTTTAATGCATCTTTTAAATAATGTTGATACAAACATGATGTTAAAAATTAATTAGACTTGGTCACAAATATTTACTAAGAAAACAGAAACAATGCCACAATTTCAAAATTGGATGGCCATTTTTCTGTAAAGAAAGAAGGATAGTTTGTATCTCACTTTGATTAATTGTGGTTAACTGGAATTTTAAATGTTAGCAGTAAGGCTGTATTGATATTCAAGTTTCACCAAGTGAACATGTTGGCCAGTATTAACAGTTGTCCTGAAGATAACAATAGATTTTAAATTAAAGATATTTTAAATCCTAATTCCCTATGGCTGTTCCAATCAAAGCATCTGATTTCATTAGGACTGCTTTTGTCGGTGGGGATTTACAATTGTGTCTGAGATACCTGTGGCTGAAAAAAGCGTCCTCAGGTAGAAATGTTGTTTTCAGCTCACAAACTTAGTTTGCAACTTAGTTCAGTGTTGAACATCCATAGCCTCTGAATCCTCCAAAAAAACTGTCTGCGTGTCTCTGGAGCACAGACTTTCTGCAAAGTATTCCCCTGAGAGATTTCTTGTGCAAGTGTGTTAATAACTGAAATGACTCATGGATGAAGTTTTTGGAACTACCACTTAATGCAGACTGATACTAGGGTGAAAAAGGAGAATTAATTTGCTTGAGAAACCATGTCAGTATGTTGTTAGAGCTCCATTAATTTTTTTTTTCAGAGCAGTGAGATAACTAAATCAGCATGATTTCTGCTTTAGAGACAAATTTCAAGTAAATAGAGGATCTGAGGGATAGCAATAACAAAAATTGCACAAATTCTTTGCAATTTAGCAGACTTTTAAAAACTGTAAAGTTCAATGAAGGAAATAATTCTGTAATGGTGTTGGACAATGTGGACATACCTTATATGAGGATATGTATTTTTGAGAGCTACATTTTCATGCAATTGTCACAAAGTTAAGTAGGTGATTTCATTTGTCTCTTCTGAGCTCGTAATTGCACACTTCACATGCAAATACTACCCTACAGCAAAAGTCACTGGAAAAGGTATGTATTCAATGAAAAAGGTGGGAGAGTTATTGAGAATTGATTGAATTTTCTTCTTAGCTCCTGTTTATAGCAAATAATAATGCTTTTCACCTGCAGGTGTCCTCACCTCTGTAAAACACATTTAAAGGAAAGAGATACCTAAAGTTTCAGGCACAACAAAGTCAAATCTTCAAACCTGGATCACAAAGGTTGATTCAAGTGCCTAAGCTTTATAGTTTTCTTGTATACATGGCCTTAATATGGATTTTGCAGTCCGTGAGGGGCTCTGGTGGCGACTTGTCTCAGAACGGTGCTATTTTATCTTAGTTCTTTTCCCCCAAACCTGGCACTGGCTCTACACCTGCACTTGGCAGAGGGAGGCCTGCCTGGAGGTGAATGAGGTACCTGGCAGCTCCACCTGTTCTCAGAGGCTTACACAGCTTCTTGTGTACAGTCTGCAGCATAATCTTACAGTCCTTTGACCCCAGCAGTCTTCCCTCCTGCCGTCCCTAGAACTCTGCCACTTAGGACTGCTGCTGCAGTGTTTGTCCGCCTGCCAGCAGCACACATGGTGTCCATGGCTGTGATTTTTGTCTCTCAGGGGTGATGAATGTAGTGCTGCTGTCACCTCAACCTCCTTCCTTGGGTGGTTGATCTCAGCAGTGTTTGTGTGGAGCCCTCACTGCTCTGCTGGGTTTCATGACAGGCTGCTAGGGAGCCTGGGCTTTCAGTGGTCACAACTCCATTCCACCTTTCTCAGTTTCTCAGGCAAATCAAAAAGGTCTGACTTGGGAAACTCTACAGCCTCCAGTGCATGTGACCCATTAATATTTCCATGCTGTATGTTTCTGGGCCCCTTCCCACGGATTCAGGATCTTCCTTTTTGGACATGCTTATGTGAGCCCAAGCTCAAAGCCTTTGGGGATTTCACTCTAACTTCAGGTCTCGGGGCCATAACTGAGGTCTTAGCTTCAAATGTGATTTGGAATTTAGAAAAAAGGTCAGAAAACAGCTTTAGGATTGGTGATGTTTTTCACATCTATAAAATGATGCCTTTTAAGTCCACAAAGATGGAAAACTGTTTTGTGTTTCTAGTATATTTTTCAGTGCTTATTGATGCTGAAGTGATCTTCATCATCTATACTAACCACAGACTCCTTTTTCAGATTTGTCTTTGAGATTGTTATCACATGTAATTTCAGGGCAGTGTTAGATGGTTCTAGTGGCTCACCCTGTGTTTGTCGCAGAACTTCATTAAAAGAAATGGTCCTAAACTTAGTTCTGGGCTCTGGGGACTGCACTGTGGGTTTCAGGAAAGGTTACAGGCTCCAGTGCCTATGTGTCATGGAGTTAAAACTGTCAATGTAGCTGTCCTTGCAAACAGGCGTGATTACAAATCCAAGACCTGAGGAAACGAGTTAAGGCTCTCTAGAGAGATTTCCCCAGTCCTTTCCATTATGCTACTATATTTTTTGATGCCTATTTTGAGTGCAATTAAAAGTGAAAAAAGTTTTTTGTGCAACTGAGGCACAAGCACGCTTCTCTGTGCCCTGAACTTTCCAGAGGGGGAATCTGGAGGGGAGAAGGGAGATGTCGTCAAGGGACACTTCCCAGCCGTATTGATTGGCTCTAACACCAACCCTTTCACAGTGTCTTCACCCTCCTTGAGAAGAACATTGTATGCCTGATGTGAAGAATTTAAAAGCTTTTTTTTTTAATTTTTTGACGGTATCTGCACTATTATGTTATACTTTCTCTTTAGGCTAACAAAAGCATACAAAACTGGGCACTAGAATATTAACTACTTTTTAATTACACTGATTAATAATGTACTGGATGATGGAAGCTTTCCATATTCCTTCTCAGGCCTGTTTCCCACTCTCCCATTCTTTTTTAATTGGCTGTGGTTCATTTCCTCGCTTTTCATTAGCTAGAGTGATTTTATATTTTAGCAAGTATTTTATTCAACTGGGAATATGTCTTAGGTTTCCATAAATAGCATCTTAGCTCCCTAATTGCCTTTAGTCTATGAAGAGAGATTAAAAAACAAAGGTTGGAAAAGTCATAAAAATAAAAAATTAAATCAGGTGATCTGGGGAAAGAAACAGGTGCTGGAGGTAGTAGTATTCCCTCTCCCATTTGAGACATTGGAGACCCAAGTTCAAATCCCGTATTTGCCTTTGAAAGTGTGACTCTGTTTCCCACAGGATTGTTGTGACAACCAGACTGTATAATATTGGGCTTTGTTTCTCTTGTTTCTCTGATACTGCTATAATGAGGACAGATGCTGTTGCCTCCTCAGAGGTTCTGTGGTTGTTACAGAAGATAACACAAAGCCCACACAGACTTCAGTGAGGCCTAAAATCAGAGCAAAATGCTTTTGGAGCTAGTTTTACAAAATGTTTAACACTTCATAAACCAAAAATGCTTAAGGTCACTGCTCTCCAGCACCGATGTTTTCTTTGATGGTGAGAAGTGGAGAGATTCCTTCAAACAAAGGTTATTCAATATGGACCACCCTTAGAAACACCATCCTGGTTATTTCTGTGTTACTGCACCCCACTAACTTTTGGGATTACGTTGGTGCTCTGGTTTGTCCGTCAGTGATGTCTGGAGAAGCTTGGCACTAGACTGGAACTTCAGAGCTATAGTCCTTCCCTCTGGATCACTAGCCCTAGTCACCAAACCCAGATATTTCTGCAGTCTGGGCAAATGCAGATAGCTGCATCTGAATGCTGCAGCAATGGAAAGAGCCCTGGCATGCCAGAAGAGTGCATCTGTGGACTTGTTACACCTGAGAATCCAATCGCAAGAGAAACAATACTTGCCAAGAAAGTTGTCTCACATGCTGCTGGCCTGTTAGTACCCAGTGGTATTGGAAGCAAATCTGTGAATCTTTTCAATGTAAAGCTGACTGACCTGATCATAAGACCAGGTTTTCCAGGGAGATAGCCACTACTTCTTGGTGCAGGAAAAATAACAAGTAGGACATTTCTGACAGAATGCTGGCATTTTTTTCTTCTTAATGCAAAAATATGTAGAAATAAAATTAGCTTATTTGGAGAGATTAATGGAACCCATCAGAACTGCTACAAATGGTTTATCTAGGATTTGAGTGAATAAACAGCCTAGATTCCTACTACTGCTAAGCATTTCTTAAACAGTGAAATTAATGATTTGGGGAGGTTATTGTATTCTTCTTGTTCAACAATGAGAAATTAAGAGAAAGCTGGAGACAGTGGAGAAGTAAAAAACCCAAACAGTATTTTTTTTTATTGGTTACTGGATAATACTTAGTTGGGTCCAGCTAAAGTAGAACCACCTGTCAAATGCTAAACATTCAGAACATGTGGTTATAATTTTGATGACCAGATCACCTTTCTCACTTAAAAACAATGCTTATAAACTTTGCACTCCTAATAAAAAACCTCAGCCCCCAAAATATTTTCTTAAGCATAAGTTTTACTCCCTGCTGGAAAATTATGACAGACTGAAAATATGACAAGAGCTTTCCTGTCACTTTGGTACCTACACAGTATCCAAACCACTGCCACCTGCAAATTGACAGGGTCATCAAGAAGTTACAGGGTTTGAGTGCATGGCCTTTTGGATTGGAATGGTGAAGAAGATACACTCGCAAGTGTTTAGGGAAACACTTAACCCAGGGTATTATAGCGCTCAGAGCAAATAAAATTTAAGGAGATAAACAAAGTTTGTGAAGACATTTTGCAACCACATTTGTTTTTCCTAGCATTTGAGGATGTAGAAGAGAGTACTGTACTTCCTTATTAATGCACATGCTTCCTCACCTGGCTACCTACACCAGATAGTATTTTGAGGTGAAGCTATTGTTTATGGTTCCTCTGCATGAATGATGGTCTGTTGCTTCCTGCTAATCAGATGGTCTCCTTTAACAAGCATTATTAGTGCACACCTAAATTCAGTGTAACCACACTGGCCACACACACCGCTGTAATCGCTGTGAGTAGGCAGAAACTTGCTTTTTAAAAGTTGGAGTTGGAGCAGGCTTTGCTTTGTGAGAGAATTCCAAGGAGGCAGTGGGGTGGTGGTTTATGGTCCTCATAAGAGAACACACAGTAACCCTATTATAAAATCAGGGTTATGCAAATTTGAAAAATAATTTTTGTTTGCTCTAGCCAGAGTCTGTGCCAAAGAAATTCTTATGCAAGGCATCTTGCTCTTTGAGGAGAAAGACCTGTTGAGTATTTGATGCTTGGCCAAATGATTTCTTGCTTTATATTCACAGCTTTTGGGAAAGACTCTGGCTGATTATTCTGTGCAAAGTACAAACCAGCCTTAGCACTCATTTTCTACAATATATCTGAAAATGAAGTAGAATAGAAAATCATGAAAAAACAGACGTTACAACAGAAGTTGGCCTTATGGCCAGCTACATTTTCTTTTTGACACTTAAGTCTTTTCCTGGTGTGATAGAAAATTCTGGAATTTATTTAATGAGCTTGAGAATCTCATTTTGGAAAAATAAGCATGTAAAATACAAATGTATGTCATTATGTTCACCAAGCTTTTGAAATCTAAGAGTAATTACTGATGTCTCTTGTAATTCAGGAGAGATGACAGGTTGCTGTAATGAATTACCTTAAGAATATGTTACAATAATCTACACTAATAGCTGATTTTCCATGCGTTTCCTGCTTTCTCCTCTGGTTTAGGAGAGGTATGTCATCATCTCTGAAAAATGGAGGCCTGCAATGGAGGACAACAGGTCAGTGCTTGCAGCCCACTTAAAGGATGGTGGTAATTAGCTTTTGTCAAATTGGAAAGTTGCTGCAGAACAGAGTAATCATGGAGAAGAAAGTAGGTCCCTGGAACTTACCACTGTATGATTTGTGTGTAAAATAGTGGCAACTGTCAACTGTCAGTCATTTATATTATATTTCAATATCTGTGTTTGTTTTCAGGAAAGTCTGTATTGTGCTATGCACACTTGAACTCAAGAATTGGAATCCACAGGGAATGTGTGCTCACATAGGATCATTTCTTCCCATCAGAATAACGGGGCCATGAGGAGATCTCTAACACAGCGCGAAGCTTTGAGAGAGCATTGTCAGCACTGAAGTGAGGATCAACTGAGAAAAGATGTAGAACTTCAGTCTTGAAATAGAGTACCTTGCTCTTTCTTGGCAGCATATTTAGCATGGAGTCGTGTGATACAGCCTGTAGCTTACTAGCTGTGTATACAGAGAGTACTGCTGTAAAGTTGCTCCTCATCAAAGGGAAAAACAGTGTCCTCAGTAACCATGAAAACATCTACTGTACATCAGACTGAATTTCTGCATGGTTCAGTGTGATGTTAATGAAACATTGAGAGCTCTGTAACAACAAACCAGCAGAATTCCAGTTACAACTTAGTGTAATGGAGGCATAAATGACAAGCTGTGGTGTAACCTTCAGGCCTTCGTTTATGTAGCCCAGGGTTTTTTTGCCCCTTTCTCCCCTCCCCCTCCACCATCCTGATTTATCACCGCATTGCTTGGTGACGGCTTTGCCGCTTGCACCTCTATAAGCCAAGGTGTTGCTGCCTAGCTGTGTACTGCATAGAACATGGACAGATGGAATGATGGGAGCTATTATTGCTTTTGGATGCCGTCTTGAGCTTGAATTTATCATGCTGCCCTATATAATTTTATTCTGTGGAAAGTTTCTTTAATCTGTTTCTCTATATGCTCTTTTATGCTGGTATAGCACAGTATTCAAAACAGGGACTTGTCTCTGTGTCATGTTTCTTTCTGCCGTTCTTAAAAAACCTCACACTTTTAACCAGAAATATCCTGTCTAGTTTGCTTTTTGAATCCTATCCAGGGCTGCAGGTGCCACTGTATTGGAATGGGATCATCAAAGGCTGTAAGACGTTATGATTGCATTCACAATGATCATGGTGCTTGTGTTCATGGTATTTGGATTAATCTTGCTCAGTGATATTTTGAGATTTAATGTTTCTATCAGAAACGCTAAAATAGAAACCAGCCTTCCAGGACCGCAAATGCCTTTTATTCACTGTTGTTTACCTGCTCACATAGCCTACATTCTTAGCTGGGCCTAAGGAGGCCTTGTGAAGCCAAGACCACAGGCAGCAAGATCCAAGATCATTTCAGCAAGGGAATAATTCTCAGTGTAGATGAGAGCGCTTTCCTGACCATACCAAGCTGTGAAGTTCACTAGGAACCTCTAAGCCCCCATGTGATTGTTGTAGTTGAAGCAGATGCTTTAGGAACCAAAAAGTGACTTAGTGCTACAAGAGGCAAGTGAGTGTACACTGAAAAATCAGTTGTTTTAAAGGTGACATTGCCAGAATCAAGTGTAAAGCTGTACTCACAGGCTGCAAAAATAGCCCTGTGTGTAGAATACTCTCTTATGGAAATTCTGTAAGAGATGAGATGTATTCTCTGTACATCTGTATCTCTCAGAGGTATCACAAACAACTTAGAGTATTAATATAGAAGATGGCCTTGAACTGACTTGAGGACTGACTGAAATCTATTGACATCTGATGTCTGTGCAGTGCAAATAGATGCACATTTTTCTATCCTTTACCCTGAACCGAAAGATGAACCGGACATGTCATGTAATGGCATGGCTGGGTAGGAGTTTGCTCCTCACCCCTCAATGTGCATATTTCCCTGTATTTAATTTCAGGTTGCAGAGCTGTGCCTTACATTTAGTATGGAAAGTACAAAACATATCTATGACTGATTAAAAAACACAGTAGCAACTCAATATGATACAAAAGACAACAGATTTACAGAGTAGGCAGAGAAGGGCCAGCAGTTGGATAGACCCAGAGACTGCCAGTCACTCTTAACAGTTGTGCCTTATTGTCACAAATGTCACAAAAGTAGTAAGATGCTAGTGTTGTTCAAGTATGTCTAGGAGGGTAAATCCTTTTTCAGGATTTCCAGAGCTAGTCTCTCTCAGGCTATCAATCCAACACCATTCAGTTCAAGGTCTGTCAGAAGTTGGAAGAAATCTAGGAGTCCTTCCGTTAACTGACAACAGCAATATCTGAAGGAACCATTTTCATTGCTTGCCTTTTCTAAGGCCTAAATCATGTTGATACTAATGGGATCAGTTGTGTATCTGTCTGCCTAGGTATCTAAATGCCTTTAAGACTTGCTTGTTCATATCTTTGTGCTTCAAAGCACAAAGCACTTTCCAATAAGCACTTTCCTACGCCATATATAAACACCAAAGTTCTTGAGGACTAGGAATATTTCTTCTCATTGGTGGAATGAGGAGAAGAAGAAACAAAGGAGAAAAGAAAAGATTTTGAAGGAGTCTGCACAGATAGTAAATCTCTGCCTAAGCAGAGACTAGGTTTATGGTATCATTAGGAGGTGACTAATGAGCAGTCTGAGCAGAAACTGTTGCTATGATGGATGCTTAATATAATAATAGATGCATTAACAGCCTCTAGAGGAAAAAGCTTGTAAGGGCTGAGAGATTTTTGTGTATATTACCAAAGCTGCTGAAGGAACTTTTTTGAGGCAGGGTGTTCTAGAGATCTCCAGGAGTCACCTGAACAGCACCCTTGAAAGTCTCAGTGGTAACAGGCAGGCATCCCTGTTAGATATGTTACTCTAGCTCAAGAGGTAGGAGTGATAAGGAGCAGGCAAGGGCATAACTAATCCTTGTCCTCACTGCTTTCTTCTGGGCTTTGTGTTGATCCTCAGCAAAGCAGTGTGAATACTGATCATCTGCCACATCTGTCTCTCGGCAAAACCGTGCGCATGATGAGGGTGATGCAGCAGATTGAGTGCTAATGACTCAGCCACAAATATTGAGCCACACACCTGAGAATGAAGCAGCTAGTTGCCTCCTCATAGCCCAGAAACGAAATACCAGAAGAATTCCTGGAGGAATTTAGACATGACAGAAATTAATAGTGATCCTTCAAGAAAATTTTCGTCTTGATTCCTTAGAACAGGGCACAATTACACACCACTTAGCCACATGATCAGTCCAGAACTGCAAGTTTATAAAATCCTTTCTCTCTTCCTGCCCTTTTTCCTACCATCTTTTGAAAGTCCTTTTCTGTCTTTTGGACCCCAATCATCAGACGCAAATCCGAAGAGCTTTTCCTTGGACTTCAACGTGTAAATGTCAGTCACGCTTGTAATTGTATTTTTCAACCAGGAGAGGCAGACAGACAGGTGGACTCATAATCGAAAGGAGAAGAGAGCAAAGCTCTCCAAGCTGAGCTTGTACATCTCAGTCTTCCATGGCATTCTGAATTCAGGCACAGCTACTCTATGTCTCTGTTACTTCTGGTACTTGGCTATTGATATTCTCTATGAGAAAGTCTGAACTGATGGAGTTTGGTTTGATCAACTGCTTGGACTTCTTCCGTGCTATCTGCTTGTAATGCAGAATTCTGTGGGCTTTTCAGCATAGAGGCTGAATTTTGTATGTGTAGTTAGACCCAAAAGAATGTATAGAAATTAAACCCATGAGATTTAACATGACATTAAATGGGTCTGGCAGGCCACACATGGAATTCTGTGCTCAGTTTTTGTCCCTGCGATGCAGAAAAGATGTGGACAGGCTAGAGAGGGTTCAGAGAAGGCCCAGAAAGATTATCTAGGGACTGAGAAGCCCGCTGTGTGAAGAAAGGCTAAGAAAGATGGGTTTGTTCAGCCTTGAAAAAAGAAGTCTTAGGGGAGAGCTTATCACCATGTTCCAGTATGTAAAGGGCGGCTAAAAGAAGACTCTCTTTGTACAAGAGAGACTCTCTTTTTACAAGGCATCACATGGAGAAGATGAAGGGTAATTGGTACAAGTTACTCTGGGGGAGAGTCTTATTAGACACTAGAGGAAAATTTTTACAGGAACAATCAGCCATTGGAATAATCTCCCCAGGAAAGTGGTGTATTCCCCAACACTGGGCACTTTTTAGATTTGTCTGGACAGGGTGTTGGGCTGTCTTGTCTAGATCGTGCATTTGCCAATAAAGTTGGGCCAGGTGATGCTTGAGGTCCCTTCCAGTATTCTGTGATTCACTTACCTGCGTAAGTAGTAACACACAGAATCAGTTCTAGAGTATCCTAAGCTGAAACAATAGATAAGCGTGCTGGAATATTGAAAATATGCATGAAACACTAATAAATTATTAACTTCAGAGGGTGATGGCACCACATCATTTGAAACTGTCAAAAATGTATTACTTGAACAGTAATATGACTGGATATAGAAATGACTGACTTGGAATTTGAATAAAATTTTGTGACTATATTATAGAGAATAAAAATGCAACACACATTCTCTTTGAACTCATTTAACCTGTCTAATCCACACCATCAATCAACAAGACCACTCAACTAATGTTGCTATTAAAATGCCATAGTGTTGCTCATAGTCATTGCATAGTCACTATCTTCTTATTTGAATGTTTTTACAGCACGTCTTGACAGTTTCTTTAAAGAAAAACAAGGCAGGTAATGAAAACACCAGGTCAGGTGGTGTCCTGGTGTAAGAAAAGGTTGCATATTTATTCCTGTGCCACTCTTTGAATCCCCTTACAGATCAATGAAGAGTTGCTCTGTGGCTGGTCTGTGGTACTTTACTGAGATTCAGCTGTCCCTCATACCTGGTTACCCTATCAGATAACATCAGGCCCTTGTAGGAAACACTGAGTGCCTTCCTGTGATGTTGCTGCAAGAGCAGATGGTCTAGGCATCGCTGTGGGGGATGACTTGTGATTTAAACTCAGGATTGTAGTAAGAAATTGTGAGTCATTCAGGTGTCTATGAGCTTAAGGTGCTATTGAAAGAAGAGTGCTTTTGAATCCATAGGCTCTTAGTAAGTTCTGGTCATATGTGTTGCTGGATAGCATTAGTAATCCTAAATGTATGTAGCAGGCTCTTCAGAAAACACAGTTTTCTGGGAATGTTACATGGCAACTGACTCACAGAGTGGCCTTCCTTGTGTAACATACATCTGTAACTTTTGAACTGTCTTGGCATCCATTCTGTTGATTTGCCTGTTTGGCTTTCACAGGTATGAGTTTTCTGCCTTGGGCAAATGGCATGGGCTCCAGGTACTCCAAGCCATTTTTGGCTTGACGTTTTTCCTCATCTGTCTCCTTGGATAGCTACAAGTCCCCACGGGCTCTTGACATCCATTCCTAGTGGCACAGGCGCTCTTGTTTTCAATTTTCCGTTGAATGAAATGTCAGCAAATGACAAGCCATGTTTTGCTGGTGCCATGCTCTGATTTAACAGGGCTGAATATGGACTCTATCATTTTTCATTAGTAGGTGCTTTATTATTTTGACACTGCTTTCTACCGACCTGTTGTACTGGAAATAACGGGGATTTAGAGTGACATGCCTCGTACGTACTTCACTGCAGACTGCTAAATCTCATGTTCATTAAAGGTGTCTTGTTGTCAGACATTACTAGCACAGGTACTCTAAAATGCAGCAAGGATAGTGCTGTCATGGACAAATGACTTCTTAGATTTTCTCCTACATAGGAATGAATTTGATAGTAGAGGACAAAAACAAGTTTGTTTTCTCCCAGCAGCAGTGAAAAATATATGCTGCCTTTGCTCTAGGGCATCATGACTTCTTTCCCTCCTTCCACCACCTACATCTTTACCTCTCCTTCTGCACAACAGGCATAACAACAATTTCCTCAAACTTGCTGTTTATCTGAGGCTGGTGTAAAATATACTTGGTCCTATTTTTAGATTTTAAATCTGTAAATGATTCTGTGCATGTTCTTTTTAACACTTTTTTTGTCTGATGTCTGAGGATTTAATTTGCATTGAAACAAAGTCACACTTAATTAAATTTAACCCTTTTTAACCTATTATAATTTTAAGGGGTAAAGCCTGACTTTTAGCTATTATGCACCACTTGGAGCAACTGGTGTTATCTGTGGCACTGGCCCCAGTCACTTTTTGTAGGGATGTACCCTCAGCAATGTCTGTAGCAATCAAAGTTCACATTTTTTTCTGACACCAGATAGATATTTTTCTTAAAGAGCTTGTGTGTGCAACAGATATAAAATCTGGTACTGGATGTATTTTCTTCGTAGTTCCTTTGTTAAGTACTCCAGAGATCACATGTGCAACCATCGTCAGATCTTGCTTAGTTTTTATGGAACGCTGAAATCATATATTTGAAACCAAAATACTTTTGTAGCTTTTTTGCCTATGGGAAAGGTTATGCTGAGAATTTGCAGGTCACTTAGGCTGTAAAGAGTTTTATGATCAGTTTTAGCTCACATAGCTCTTCCATGCATGAAGATGTGAAGCTTTAATGGCTATGGAGTAAAGCCAAATCTTCTTTCTTTATTTATGTACACTAACATCCAGTTTGCTTTATGGATAAATGACTAGTCTCAAGGTCTGACTATACAAGTTAAAAAAAATTATCAATATTCTCAGTAGAAGAATCCAAGGACAAGTTACTTTTGTGCTTAGATACTGTCTCTGTCACTGAGACATCTTTGGTTAATGTCTTCAGATGTTTTTGTAGTTGTCGGATCCCATGTCTGTTAAAGACTTCTGTAGACCAGTATTCAGGATGCTAAGGCAGGTTGACTGAGCACAAATTTCTTTACATACTTCGTGTTTGTTTCAAATGAGTCCGTACTCCTTCACCATAGTGTGCCCAGTCTGTACCATCTCACCCCATTCACCTTGATTTTCTGGATATTACTTCCACCATAAGGAATTTTCGTTTAACTTTTGCCCTACAGCTTGTTTCTGGTTTCAAGGTTTATGAAATCTCTGACTGCATTTTTCTCGTATTTTTCTTAGATCAAAATGTCATGATGCAGAATTTTGTGCTGGATATGCTATCAAAAGTGTGCTGTATTCCTATGCACCGTGCAGCCCAAGAGGGAACAGTATTGCTCAAAGGTGGTGTTGGAGCTACACGAACATTTGTCTTGCTTTGCGTCCTGTGTAGAAGTGCATTTGGGATCAATCACCACTCCAATGCTTTCTTCTTTTATGTGGGAAATATTTCCCACTGTTTGTAATTTTTGTCCCGAGTGTACGTGTAAGTGAAAACTCCTTTTTTTTTTGGCACTGACTAGACCTTCATTGCTGAAGCTCTGCTTGCTTAGCAGCTAAGTGCCGCATCTCCCTTCCGTTCTGAGGCATTTTCTCAGTAGCATGGTGGGAACTTGCCTTGCAACCCTGTTCCAAATGTTTTTGAGATGGGTTCGATTTCTGTGTCAATTTTGCAATAGTGGATGCCCTCAGATGAATGTAAGAATAGCATAAGCACATCTGCATCCCTCTCCTGGGCTCCAGTAGGTTGTTCCTGTGTTGCTGAGCCAAAGATGGTATCATTATTTAAGACCAGTGGGTTTTTTCAGTTGCTAGTGTCCAGATTCTGGCAGTGCTCTAGTGCATAAGTGCCCAATTTAAAAGCTTGTAATTGTCCCAGTTGCTTCCAGACTGACAGTTCAGCTCTCTGATGATGCAGCATTGTCCATTGCTCCTATTTACTTCTACAGAGGTTTCCTCTGCATTAGTGGTGTTGCTGCCATTCTCTTGTTTTTGTTGGGCTTTTTCTCTTTCTGCGCATGCTCTTGTATTGTTTGCACACTCTTGGTGAGTGGCTCTTGCTTGTAATTCCTGTCCTCCTTCCAAATGCTGGGCATTGTTCTGACTTCTATTGTTTTCATACTCTGTATATCTTCTAGTGTTTTTCATTGTGAAACATTTGTTTTTCCGTGTCCTGTCCTTTATCCTTAAAATCTTTGATACCCTAAAATAACAGTTTTTGTCTGGGTGGATCCTTTCCCTGACAGATGTGGATTATCTTGATGAGGATTAATTATGGACCCTCCAATTGACCAAGGTCTACTTCGCTTAGCCAGGACTCGGCCTCTCGGAAGTGTCTGATGAGGCAGTTGGTCAGAGATTGGTCACCTTATCTTCTGCTTTTACCCTCTACCTAAAGGCATCACATGCATCTATCTCTTTTTAATAGAATGCCTCGCATTTCTGTAATGAGCCTCGGAATTCATCTGTCTTTGCCAAACTAAATGAAAACCAGTTCCATAACCACAGAAAACACAAATTCCTTTAAAACTGAGTATTAACAGAAATGGTGTCTGCTGCTGCTACCAGTTCCTTGCAGATACATATTGTTTACATTTCTGTTCATGGGAGGTTTTAGATAAGTATGGAAATTTCCTGAGATTCCTCTACTTTTTACCGATTGGGAGTAAAAAATTACCTTCTTTGCAATCCCAGAGCCTCAGCCAAGAAATTTATTTATGAAGAGATGAAAAGCTGGCAGCTTTTTTTCCTTTTTTTAAAATTTCTGGTCTTGTTCTATTACTTTGCTTGGGAGACTGTTAATATAAATTTAACTAGTAAGCAACTAATAATGTCTGTCTTTATTGCTACCATGGTTTTGTAATTGATGTGGCCATAGAGGAAAGCCTCAGAATGATGTTTACTTCCAAATCATCCAGGTTGTGTTCAAAAATATGCCTCTGTAAGTCTGCTGAAAGTAGCAATGTGTTGCTGAACAAAAAGCAAGTTTGTAGATCCAAATACATGATTAAGATAAAAAAATGAAGTCTACCCTTGAGAGCTGCATAGATATCAGAGGAAGACTCAGAGAAAATTAAGTAAATTAATTAAATTTTTAGTCTAATCTGTGAACCACAGTTAAACATGGAATGCAGGCTTCTGCCTTGAAAGTACCAGACTCACCAGACCTATAAGGGCTTTAATTCATGTCAGCTCCAAACCTCTCCAGTTCCTACATTTTGAATGGTATTTTACTCAAGACTCAGGTACTGCCTGTTAAATTCACAATAGCCACAATGAATTACGCTAATTTGGACTAAAGCACTCTTAATCCAGAGTGAGAGTATCCGCATGGAGAATTAGTCATAAAGAATTGATTCTGATTGTAAAAAGAATATCAATTTTAGAATAAACTCCCCACAAAGGAGACACATCTGCAAAGAAATTGAAGGCAGAGTGAACTAGTGTAATTGGAATGCTGATGGTCCAGAAGAAAAAGGAGTTTAAAGTAAAGTGTTTAAAGAGCAAATGCCCAAGCTCATAGGTGGAGTACCTACACTTTGCTGTGTTATGGGTCCTCACTGCGTGTCTCCAGCAGAGACTGCCTTGCTCACGAGTTAAGCGGAAGTCAAAGGAAGAAAGGTGGGTATCTAGGTTGTGTAAAAAGGTCCAATTTCTCTTTCAGGGCAGTCAGTGAACACATTTCCAGGCCGTGGGGATCATCTTACATATGAGCTGAGTTTGGTCCAGCATGGGTCTCGTGTGTGTTATTGAGCCAGCTGCAAGGGAAGACTGAGAGAGGGGAACAATCCGGTAAGATTATGAATTAATCTTGTCCTAGTGAATACTAGTGCCCGAAAATTTGTAGATGGATGTATGCACGTCTGAAGCAACTGCCTTTTGGATTTGCTGATCGTGCAGGAGCGGTATGCAAAACGGGAGGAGGAGGAGGCAAGGAAGGGGAGGGTGGCTCTAGGACCCGTACGAGCCTTCCCGAGCAGGAGGTGGGAATTTTCCTCCAAGGCAGCAGGAGCTCGAGCCCGGTCTCAGAGCTCCAGCGGAGCCCGCAGGAAGAGCCTGGCACGTCCCCTCCACAGCCGCGCACCCGGGCGGGACCAGCCCGCACCCCGCAGAGCCATGAACTGGCTACCACAGCTGGTTCTGTGGGTCACCACAGTGGGTAAGGAACTTATTTTTCTTCCCCCTCATCTCCTTATTTGCAAAGTCCCTCTTCCACCCAGAGACTCACACTTATTTCATTGCCCCTTCCCTTTTACCTTTAAAACCAGAAAAGCGTTCTTTTCAGAACTGTAGGGGAAAAGGGGGGATGGGGAGTGAAAGTGCTGGCATGAAACATATATGAAGTAGGTGACATGCAGGAAGATAAATCTTGATAGTTATTGATTGTAAGTAAATTTTGTTCACTGAAATGAATAGGAGATCTGTAGTTTTGGAAAAGCTGCTGCTGTCGGGGCTCTGAGGCTGGATGCAGGCAGTCGTTGTACAAGGGTTCAACATGAAACTAACAGCTATACCTCAGGACCATTTTGCTTCTCTGAATACTGGATTGTTTTCTTTGGGGATGTTTTGGAGAGGTGGGTGAAAGTAATGATCCAGGAGTAGAGAAGGTTGCTTACAGGAAAGGGTGTAGTTTGGAGAGGATGCTTTGTCTAAGCAGGGAGATGAGGGACACAGATAAAGAGAGAAGCCATTGGGACTATGAAAGATGGACTTATGAGCTCCCACCTAGAAAGTAATTCTCAGGAAAAGTTTTGAAAGGAATCTTTGTGCTGCTCTGTTTGTCACTGTCATCTTTGGTTCTGAAGCGCAGCAAAATAAAAGAAGAGACAGTAGCAGAGAAGAGTGATGTTAGGAGGGAAGCTGCAGGAATAGCAGAGAAGTTGGGAGGTGGCAGCATGCGTGCAACCAATGATGGGAGAAGAAGGTAGGAGTGGGACACATTTATTATATGTGCACAGTGGCAAGCAAATTTGTTATGAATATTAGGTAAGAAAAGCCTCTATCAGAACAGGCTGAACTTCTCAGAGAGCTGCAGTTACAATAGTACCCTCGGTGTAGATACAGTGATGCCAACGTGACCCTTAGACAAGGATCAGAAGACACTTTGTATTTCTCAGTGGAACAGATCGTGTAACTTCCAGGCAGGAAAGGAGGGAGGGCAAACAGGTTGTTGGCCGCAACAGCTAGCTCTTGCTAGCCCAGTGCACTTCTCTCTCTGGCTAAATGATGAGCTTGTATATATTTACTTTTATATGAAGACACACTGGGACATCAGTTTCTGAGCAGGTTTCATAATTTAGTTCTATTTACAATTGTATGCCAAGGCATAGCGCAGAGTTTTTGAATTCAGGCTTTTTCTGGCCTTTTATTTCTACTGGGAGGAAGGAGGTGGTTTTACTGTTGAAGGGTCCCAGGACAAGTGTGCCTCATGCAAGCAGAGCTGTATGTCCCTAAAGCCTCAGCTTTTATGGCTTGTGGTCTCATCAAGAACTGCTAAGTATCTTTCAAGTGTTTTTGGTGGAGTGGCTTTGAACTTGCAAGTAAGGTTAATGTAAGGAATAATAATTATATTTTCTGTGTATCCAAGTCTGTGATATGAAGCATGTCTGTATTAGGAAAGAGATAAATAAAAGGGTGTGTTACAGAGAGAGCAAGTAAAGAGCTAAATGAAAATAAACTTATGTTTTACAATCTCTGTCCAATCTTCTGCCTAAAATAATCTCAATCACCCAGGGTGAGACTTCAATGCATGAGCATTTAACTGTGTAGCTGCTGTCACAATCTTCACTTGGGGGTTACTTGCCTCACTATGGAGGCTATTATAGTCAGCTCTCAGACTCTTTAGTCAGTTAGTTTAAAAACCACTTGTATTTCCACTGCAGAATTTTTACCGGAGCGTATTCTTGGAGTGGCTTTACATTTCCTTCTTTATTTGGAGAGCCCAAGGTCTAAGTGATGAGGGAATCTTCAGGTCCTCTTTTCTCTCTTTTATTTTCCTGGCTGGCATATGAATTTCTAATGAGCTCTGTCATAAAAGGATGATTTCAGAGTTCCCATCCACTGACAATTTTTGGCACATAGAAACACTGGAGGACGTTGCAACTCCTCTTGTTGCAAAAATTAAGACATTATGAGAAAATTCAGGAAGTTGTAGGGAATGACAGCAGGAAAAAACCCTCAGAAAAAGAACCACCAAACCAAAGGTAACAAAACCAAGAAAGGACTCAGTGCACAGGTATGCATTGTTCAGCGTCAAAGCAATTTCACAGTAATTTGGAGGCTGAGGCTGCACACTAACCTCAGGTCTCATGAGGTGGTTAGGAATAAGGTGAAAAAAGCTACCAGATGAATGTCTGGGAGAATTTCCTTTTTATTTTAAGCACCAGCATTACTTTGAACCTTATAGTGGATTATTTTCTTTTGATTACTTGAGCTTGATGAGGACTGGGTAGGTCAGTCCTTTTCTCTTCTATGAGAAACCAGGCTGTGCTTGGCCACATGTCATACTCTTGCCTTTGAATGTGAAGAGCCAACTATCTGCAAAATTACAGTACAGCATACATCCTGAGCAAACCTCAAACACCTTTCCAAATGCGTGGTCATGTTTCTGCCATTGCTCAGAGTTTAGCTATTGAGTATAACCACAGTCTGTGAGACAATATTAGTAGAGGCATTTTGTCAGGATTTCTTTACAGTCCTTTCCAGCACTTGTAGTGCAGCTGTCACAGAATAGGGTAACTTGTGTTTGTTTAATTTCAGCCTGGTGAATAGTTACAGTTTTGGGTTTTGTTGAAACCTTTCTGAGGCAGAGAAGCATAGGAAGCTCGATGGCAGGTTTAGGAGTAAGACAGCTGGCTTTTTGTTTGTGGAATGGTATATCAGCATGGCAGTGATGAGTGCCCTATTCCTGCATTTGTCTAACAAACAGTTTTCAGAAGCCTCAAACATTTTGTTTCTCTCCCTGGGTTTATCTGCCTCTCAGAACTGAGTTGGCCTGTTTCATAGAAGGAATATAAACTGGCTTAAGATTTGTTGGTCCACATGAGCACGAAGATATGGCAGTATCTTATTTTGTTGTAAGCCAACTTAAAATAAGCCAGTGCATCTATTTCACTTAGACAAACCTTTAATGCTTTGTGTATCCCTTTGTTGGAGGGAGAGGATGTCAAGCATGGAAGGGATGGGACCATGTGTTCTCTTTTGTCTCTTCATTGAAGACCTTCTCTCTTATTTTCTTCTTCTTGTGCCTATCTCTGCTCAGTTAGAGTAGCACACAGGTACAGTAGTGGTTTCACTTAAATGGTTCCAACAAGAATAGCATCGAATGATCCTTGAAATTTGTCTTAGGAGTTGTATCCACAGTGCTTTATTGTGCAAATATCTCCATATACTGTGCCCAGTCTGATTATCCAACTCAAGGCACTGTGGCTGTCACTGAAAGTCAAATACTGGGTGGATCCCTTGAAATGAAAACAAGACAGTTCTTTTTAAGTCACAGACGTTACAAAGTCGAGGACTCTTTGAAATACAGTGCAAAAAGATATGATAAATCCATGGGAATCCCACAGTAAGGGACCACATGCAGACAAACACCAGGGATTTCTAAACAGAATCAGGAGGGAGGACTAAGTTGGAGGAGGTAGAAATCAGGTAGTGAGCCATGTGTACTGTTACTTTAGAGCTGAAGTCAATGTCTTATGGGCAGCCATAGAAGAAATCCATCTTTCTGTCCATGTCACATAGCTACAAAATTTCTAACTAGTCCATAAGATCAAAGTTGGAGAAAAGGATGCCTCACTCCAGTGAAATTTCAAAAGCATTCCTCTCCCACTCCCTAAAGTCCTAAACAGATACAAAGGACAGGAGGATTCCTGTCTTCAGCCTGCTTGTATATGTGAAGGAGTGCATGCTGGCTGTGGTGGTGTGTAGAAGTGCATCTGTGATGTCTGTGACAAGAGTGGAGAGAAATTTTCATCTTGAATTAATTTTAGTGAAAATTTCTGATGTGTGACACTAGAATGTTTCATAAAGTGGTCTAGGTTTTGAGCTATTACATTTGGTCTTTTGTGTGTGCACCAGTTAGTTCATACTGAGACATTCAAATGTATCTACATGTTTTATTTTTTTTTTTAATTTCAAACTTTTGCTCAGAAAAGCCTTGCATAGAGAAATCCAAAATACTCATTTAAAAAGCATAAAACATGATTTGATGTTAAATGTTTAGTTTTGACATGGACTGTTCTAGTGCAGCACTCCCTGAAATGTGTTGGTCTGTGCAATTTTACAAAACTTCTGACCTGGAATATTTTTAGGTTGACCTGTGACAGGATTTTGTTTGGTTTGGTTTTTTAAAATTTCTTTGGGCTTGCCAGTAACTTGGAAAATCCTGAATTGAAACTGTCTGGTTATTTTATAATATCACATTCCAATCTGTACTTAGATTTGTACATGCTGTCTGTAGGCTGATGCTCATCACTCTACATGCAGACAGTGACTGTACTGTTTGTAGCTTGGTATTGGATCAAATTCCTCAGAAATAAAAGAAACAAAAAAAACTTTTTGCAAACCTTTAGTAAAAGCAGAAGCACAAAACAGCTGCTGAAAGGAGAGGCAGGTGAGCTCTTTCCAGAGCTATATAGAGAGGAAGGAACCCACAGGGTTGATAGTTAACATAAATTGATGGATGTCTATGGGAATACAGTTACAGCCATGCAACGTCTTGCCTTGTGTATCTGGAGACTCTTACGAGTAAGCATGATTCCTGTATTGAATCCTTAAATCAGAGGAGGAAAATAATGACATTAATTATGTTAATTAATTGGATCAGGCTTATAGTCTTTTCCTGCCTCTCAGCATCAGTCCTTCCTCTTACAATTCCTCTTCCTCCCATTCCATTATAATTGCTCCTCTGCTTCTCTCCTCTACTGGCATGTAACAAACCCAGAGCTTTGATGTGGCCCACTAGCAGCATGTACAAAGATGAAACCCATGGCAGGTAGGAGAGCAGGCCGGCTTGGAAAAGGGGTGAACTGTAGTGTTTGGTGGCAGGTGACTTGTAGCTGACAGATGTGCTCTGAGTGTGCAGGGAGAACAGCACCCTTATGAGAGTGGTAACAGATCACAGTGGTGTGTCATGTGTTGCAGGAGGAGAGCCTTTGGTTCAGACTGTGACTCGTTCAGCACCACTAGATTATAGAGGGTCTGCGCCTGGGGAATGTCAGCTTCCTGCCTTTCTGTGCAGGATGCCCAAGCGGGAAATCAAGGTGCAGAACCTTTACAATTAAGCAAATGTGGTGTCAGGACCTCTCCGGGCCTCTGCAGTGCTGAAAGGATTACAGCTTCCAGGCAAGTGGCAGGGTGTCACTGAAGCACTGTGCTTCCCTCAGGTGTGCTGTTCCTGAGAGGTTTCCCCAAGGTGGTGTACCTCCGTGTTGTGGCTTCTCCCAGTTGTGTCATACCAGCACAACTGGACCCGTGAGGAGAAATGGAAATGGAGGGAAATGACATAAAAGGAAACAGAGGTGGCATTCCAGTCTTCCTCACCTAGAAGCAGCAACTCTGCCATATGTACTGAGAAAAGAAAGAGCCCAGAATTTCAGCGAGATGTTCACCCACAGGCCAAATGTTATCTGTTTAGGAGAATTTCAGGTTGATTTTCTATATGTGCTCCTTAACACAAAGCTGGCTGTAAAAACATGACACTTTACACAATTCTCCACTTGTTGGTGAAAAACTTCTTAAGATTTCCAGTTGGCTTTATGTTTATTTTAGGCGTTTGGACTGCATGATTTTTGTAGGTCCCTTCCAAATGAACTATTCTATTCCCTGTGAAGGTATAAACCTCCCTGACACTGGCACTGATTGAGTTTAAAAACCTATTGTACAGCAGCCTCATCAGAGTTTGTCAAGAATGAGAGTGAAATATAGAATTATAATATAGAATTAAAAGCAGAAGTCTTTTCAAAAAGCACAGATTTATCCTTGCAACTCAGATGAACTTTTGCCCTGTCTAATGGGAGAACCGTGTCTTTTAATAAGACATCACAGATTTTCAGCTAATTGGTATCTGAAGTCCCATAAGCTTTGGCTTATCAGCCAAGAATGATGCATTTATTCATGTATTTCAGTTGCTCAGTTAGGTTTTTTTTTTCTCAGTTTGTAGCACAGCATGTGTTTGAGGGCATAAACAGCCAAACTTTCTGGAGTTAGAGCATCCATACCTCTCCTCTGTGTCTATGTTTATGGTGATACATATTTACATATTAAAAATACAGGAGTGATAAAGTAACAGAGTGACAGTAGTAAGTGATATGGAAGGATGTGATGGTGTTCTGTTGCACAGAATTAGGTACAGGATGTGAAAACTATCTATTCCTACACTGTTCTGGTGAAGAGTCTTTGTGCTATTCAGGAACCAATAGAAACCCAAACTGGAAGTTTTTTCCTGCCTTGAAGCAGAACTGACGGTCATGTTGGAACTTCAAAGAGAGCTGAACCAGACAGGTTACTGGTTCAGAGTCACAGCTGGCTGGAACCACAGTTTTCACCTCAGAGATGCTGTTGGAAGCACCTGCTTCCCTGCAACCATGCAGGGCTGGTTTGAGTGGCTCTGCAGCTGTGACTGAGACCTTTTTCTATATGCTGAGGGTGAACTCTGCTCATGCACTTTCCTTTGTAGCTCTGCCTTACAATATCTGCTCTGCTTTCCTGGCCTTAAGGAGGCAGGAGGAAACTGTGGGGATACACAGAGAGGATAGGAGGTGGCCAAGGCTGGGCGGCAGAGCAGGATGGAGGAATTCTTTTCCAATGGAGATGAGGAGCCCAGCCAGTGTGGTTTTGGATTACCGAAAGAAGGGTTAGCAGCTGTCAGCCTGAACTTGAGCAACCTCAGGCAAATCTGAATTCACTCTGGAACAGAACTGAACAATGGCTTTGCTTCACTGGATAATTCATTTGGTGGGTTTGCAGACCCATGTGCCTTGACTAATATATTACACAACATAAGGAGCATGGATGATTATGCTTACACACTTCTAATACCTTAGATGTCTTGATTTTTAAAATTTTTCTGTTTCTGTTGTTATGTTTAACTGCAGTTTAAATTTTCCAAATATTTGCTCTTTATTTTTTTTCCTACTGAGCTCTGAGTGATTAAAGACCTATTTATTACTTTGACTTCAGCAAATAGAATCATAGAAAAGCACGACTGCTTATAATTTCCATGATTTTTAACATGTTTTTAGAGTTTCCTCTGTGGCATTCTGGTGTGTACTGTGCTGGAGTTCAGATCTCTTTACGTGAGTAACACTTTTAAAATATGTAGCTCACAACAGGAGCATTTTTTGTGTTTATAGTCACTGCAGGAACCCAAATAGTATTTAAAACCTCTGAAGGAAGCTTTCTTTAACCCCATGCAGGCAAACAGTTCAGCCTAGAGCTTAGTGAGACACTGGACTTCATGAATCTTATAAGCCCTGATAGCACAGTCATCGCTATCACTAACTTTCTTTGACTTTCCTGAAGTCCCACATGCCTCCTGGCCCTTCAAGATCTATCAGTTTCTTAGAAGAGTCTAAACTTTGCCAGATTTTGATGTTGTGTTTATCAGTCTGTTGCAGTCCTAGACACAAAAGTCAGTAAAATTTACAAAAAATAATCTTGTGAATTAATTTTAAGCAAAACAAAGTGAGTAAACCAAGCTGGGTTTTATTTAGCTGTGTTAAGAGGGCTTGTGTTCTAGCTATTCAGATGGACAGAAAACTGGGAGATGTATGCAGATCTACCTTTTTTTACGTCATCTAGGGCTGTGCTGCATTGGTCTGACGAGACACAAGCATTTAGCTTCCCTTCCAAAAACTGTTTTCACTTTTTATTTGCTAACTTTTGGACAGGGCATAGGTTTTTATTTCTTACCTTCGTATTTTGATTGCCACACAATTTTTTTCCTCTCTTGTGTGCCTTCCTGTACGTATGTATGTGTGTGAGAATTAATGAGAGGGAAAATATGGTGAGGTTTTTTGGGTTTTGTTTTCTTTTTTTTTTTACAGATATTTTTAAAACTTATTTTAAAACCTGAAAATACGTGAAAGACACCTTTGCTCTAAACTTGTTGTCTTCCCTCAGCGGATGCAGTTATCCAAAACTGGGCAATACTCAGTGGTTGCTTGTGATTTTGTGTGATAATATTTTATATAGAGAGATTACCATTTTTCAGGGATCTGTGCAGCATGTGAGTGTACAGGTTATCAGCTAAATCTAGCCAATAGTTATTTTTCAATTAAGTTTCAGAAGAAACCACAATAACTTTTGTACTAACGTATATGCAGAGTAAGCTGGAGAAGTTATTTTATTGCTGGTAGGAATGACTTTGTGGCTGCAAGAAGAAGGGTTGATGAGAAGCAACAGCCCAGTTAATACTGTTATTGATATTCTTCCACTGAGAAAGATGAGGGGTAAATTGTATCAATTGTATCTTTTGGTTTAATCCCAGCCAGCAACTCAGTCCCATGCAGCCTTTCACTCACTCCCCCCCAGTTGCAGCGGGGGGACAATCAGGAGGGTAAAAGTCATGTGTTGAAATAAAGAAAGTTTGACAGGGAAAACAAAAGCTGTGCACACTAGCAAAGCAAAACAAGGAATTAATTTACTGCTTCTCATGGGCAGACAGGTGCTCACCCATCTCCAGGAGAGCAGGGCCCCATCACACATAATGGTGACTTGGGAAGACAAATACCATCACTCTGAACATGCCCCTCTTCCTTCTTCTTCCCCACATTTTATATGCTGAGCATGATGCCACATGGTCTGGAATATCGCTTTGGTCAGCTGGGGTCACCTGTCCTGGCTGTGTCTCCTCCCAGCCTCCCATGCACCCCCAGTCCCTTCACCGCTGTGGCAGCATGAAAAGCAGGAAAGGCCTCGGCTCTGTGTAAGCCTTCCTCAGCAATAATAAAAACATCACTACGTTATCATCACTGTGTTCAGCACAAATCCAAAACATAGCCCCATACCAGCTGCTGTGAAGAAAATTAACTCTCCCCCAGCCAAAAGCAGCACACAAGTAAAAGCAGAATTTCAGAAACAGATGTGCTGATTCTTCTGCTGGTTTCTTAGGGCTCTTGAGACTGAGTGAACATGGAGGTCAACATCTGGGTGATGTTTAGCTTGTCTCTCCAGCTTGCATGCTTATCTCAACCTCTCTAGGCAACCCCCAAGTGGTAGCACAGTCTCATCTCAGCTGCATCAGTCATAGTGCAGGGATCTTTGAAATGATGTAGGTTAAAAGCTTTCTTGTTTTGTACATCATTTTAATGTTCCAGTTACGATGTGACCCTTTACAGCTTGTGTTAGGTACAACTGAGGGTATGGTGATCGCTGCACCAGGGCATGAGGGAGATCAGTCTCACAGTTGGGCCAAAAGGAAGGCAGGCTGGAAGGAATTGCTCTGGGAAACTCTGCTGGGTTTTTTTCCCTGAATCTCTCCCAAAAGTCATTGAAATAAGTGTCTTGTGAAACCAGCCTGTAGGATTAGACACCTGAATTAAGACTGTGTGAATGCACCCTGATCTAACTTAGGGATGCCTGCTTTCCAATCTCTGCGAGGGAGCAAATGCTCAATGCCAGCCTTGTCAGTGTGGTGTCAGTGAGCTGGCAACTGCCTTATGAATTTGTACCACTGTGAAAACACCTACAATCCTGTTTTACTAACTAGAAAAATATTTGGTTTAGCTATCATTTAGTTCTGGATTTGACAGTTCCTTATTTTTGGAACATGTTAGTTTTTTTGCATCCAGTTAACAAAACTTGTAACAGTTTTAGAGGATCAATTTGGGCTGATAGTCTGAATCCTACCATTGATGCTATGGCACTGAGGAATAAGAGATGCACCATGATGTTTTGTGCTGTTCAAGTCTTCCCTTTTGCCCTTCAGACAAAATAGTCTGTTTTCAGCTTTGACCCATGCCATGTACAGAGTGTTGTTAAGAGGAGGTGCTCTTAAACATTTACGGATAGGACTGAATCTCAAGGTGGAGAGTGGGGGGTTTACATTCATCATCTTAAAGGAAGACAGTAAAAAAGTTTTGAGCCCAGGCTTAAATTTTATGCACAGAATGTTCCATACTCTCTAGCACACACAGAAGTGCTCCCATGAGCTTTTAAAGGAACATCAGCTACGTACAAGAATATTCTTCAGCATGTCCTTTCATTCTTTGTGACAAAAATACATGAAGGAGTAAGAAATAAAGCTGGTCAAAGTACCTTTGCATAGTCTTTCTGAGATGGGTAAAGGGAAAAATATAGCAGGCACTGTTTTCCTGTTTTTTAAATTCTCCAAGCTCAGGTTTCACAGATAGGGTTAAAATCATCAAATTAAACATATTTATGAGCCATCTGGTTTCTGAGTCTTTCCAGTTTGTGTTTGCTATCCTGGGTAACTATTAAGTCATTTTTGTTGCTGTAATTTTCATGTCATTACATGGCTCCAGAAACTGCATGTTTAAGAAAAACACTGTAGAGAACTGAATTCAGAGTAGAATTATAAGCACTGGCAGCACTGGAGACATTTGTCATTCTTCCAATCAGCCTAACATACTACTAAAAGTAAATTTACAAAATAAATAAATTTTTTCTTTTAGTGCGTATTTGAGTTAGGCAATGCAACCTTTCAGCTCACTTTGCCTACCTTTCTTACAATATGGTAAGGAAAGTCAGATTTTCTAGGGCTGGTTTTCAGCCACAAATTTTCCCTATGATTTGGGCAAGACCCTTTAGCCTTGGTGCCGAGAGTCTTGTCCTATTTTACCTATTTTATCTCCGTTATTCAGATGTGGTGACATATAAAACAGTATATGTTCTAGTTCCTTCAAATAGACCAAGTGCACAAAATTACATAATTTTTTTCCTTTCCTTTTTAAAATAACATATAATTAAGGAGAATCTATAACTCCATTTCACTGGAAATTTGCTTTAAAAACAAATTCTTCTTTCACATTGAATGCTGGGTTACCTATCAAGTTTTCTAACAGCATTGGCTTTTCCATTGGTAACGGGCATAAAAGTGTTTTCTTAAAAGGTGTACATTTGTATTACTTTTCCATAAAGTATCCTTATCTGCTCCTGAGAAGGCACAGCACTGATGAATAGATATAAAATTCCCTCTTTTTTGTCTGGTGACCTAATTGATATTCTTCATGCCAGCTCAGTCATTTGTGACACCGAGTCAGTTTTCAGAGTATGGTTTCATCTTAGGAAGAAAGAGAAGAGAGAAGATGGCTGTAATTGCTGGTGTTTGTTTTCTAGGTGCAACCAAATGCTTGTGCTATTTGAAGGAAATGCATTTTGTGAATGCTACTAAAATACACTAATCAGCTTCTCTTTCTCACTCTGCCTTATTTTGACAGAGCTGCGTTCTGAATGTTATTTCCGAAGTCAAATCCAGTTTTATGGGTTTTGGAACCTTTCTGGCTGTTTTGTGTGCTGTGCAAAGCCATTCCCAATTCCCTGCACTTTGTCAGCCCTGCTGCTTGCCTTACTCTTTTGCATGTGGCTCGGTCACTCACACGCAGTGGATGGGAGTACCTGGCATGGTGAGCTCAGTGGAGGCCTTTACATCTTCTAAGAGTTACACAGCTTGTTTCTCTGCTTTTCTTACTCGCACCTGGTGTGAGCTTTAAAAGAATGCAGAACAATCACCTCATGCCTCTATGCCTTTACTTTCAAAAGCCCAGATTCCCAAATGCATGAAGAGGAAGGAATAAGTATATGCAAAGAGTAAAGCACGCATTACTCCAGCTATGTGTGCTTTGGAAGCAGGCATTACTTACAGGAGCAGAAGATTCTAGCCACGATGCAAAGAAGACATTTGAAATCTTGGCTGACAAACTGTTTAATACACTGCTTAAACTTGTGCTCAGTTTCACATTCCACCTTCTTAGCCTCCCCCAAGTGTTCGTTTGACTGCTTTCCTCTTCTGGAGTCCAGCTGGCATTGAGAGGCTCAGCAGTTAGGAAGCACATTTGGGAGTCTCACTGGCAGACTCCACAAGCTGCTGGAGTACTTGTTGGCAAAGCTGTGGTCCCTACCTTGGAAGCTGGCAACAATTTCTAGCTGAGGCTGTGAGGAAGATGTTTGAAAGGTGTTTGACTCTAGAGCTGCTAGGCTGTGCTGGGGAGATAATAGGAGGGGTAGGTGTTTGTCCACCTTCACTGGCACAGTAACCACACCTTCTTCAGACACACAAGCCTGGGCACTGCACTGTGTGCCCTCAGCACGTTGATGTGCAGATACAGCAGTGGCTGTGACTGTCTTCAAAGCCAAGTGCAGGCCTCCCTGTGCCCTGCATGCTGCAGCCTGCTCCTTCACAAGGTTGTACCAATGAAGCCTGCCTTAGTAGTGTCCTGGGAATGGAGCTGGCTTCTCATCATCCTGGAGAGTAACTTCAAAATCTAGTCTTCCCTGAGGAGGCTCTGAGCGTAGAAGACAGTGAAGTAGATATTCAGTGTCCCCATAGCATCTGCTTCTACCCAGCCATCCAAATATATTGAGATATAAGAGGATACAGTAGGAGATTCTAGCCTGGATATTTCAGATATGGTTATGACACTATGGCAGAGTACGTGGCACTGGTTTTTTTAACATAAGATTAAATTACTTCCTGTATGGAGGAACACACATAGATACAGATTTATACATTTCTTTGCCTCTGTGCATGTGTGTGACTTGATAACGTATGAATGTTGTTAATGTATATCTATAATTAAGTCACTGTTATAGTAAATCCTATTGGATGGATTGCTTTGTAATTGTTAAATCAGTTAGTGATTAAGTGCTGCTAAACCCTTCAGCATCCTTATCTTTTGTGCTTATGTCCTTTGATTCTGATTTGATTTTCCTTTTTATGTTTCATTCATTTGGTAAGTAATAGAGTGAAACTTGCCACTGAACTCTGTTAAAGTTACAAATTCATATTAAAATCTGCTTTTTGCTGGAACATTTAACTCTGAGTCTTTAAATGGCACAAATCACTTATTTGCAACAGAGGGCAATGCAAATAGAATCACAGAATTATTTAGGTTGGAAAAGTCCTTTAAGATTGAGTCCAGCTGTTAATCCAGCACTGCTAAGTCCTCTACTAAACCACCCTCCCAAGTGCCACATCTACACATCTTTTGAACACTTTCAGGAATGGTGATTCCACCATTTTCCTGGGCGGCCTGCTCCAGTGCCTGTACACCCTTTCTGTGAAGAAACTTTTCCTAATGTCCAGTCTAAACTTCCCTTGGCACAACTTGAGGACACTTTTTCTTGTCCTGTCACTTGTTATCTGGCAGAAGGGGCCAAACCCTACCTGACTAGAATCTCCTTTCAGGTAGCTGTAGACAGAGGTAAGGTCTCCCCTCAGCCTCCTCCAGGCTAAAACCCCAGCTTCCTCAGCCTCTCCTTACAAGACTTCTGCTCTAGGCCCTTCACCAGCTCCACTGCCCTCCTCTGGACATGTTCCAGCACCTCAATGTCTTTCTTGTAGTGAGATGCTTCAAAATGTGCTTCCAAAAGGATATACTGTCTACTGTTGACTGTGCAGTTCCCTTAGAGTGCAGATGTTGTGCTCTGTCACACCTTCTCATGACTATAAATAAAGTGACGTTCATACTCTTCTTGCAAAGAAGCAGTAGCTTTTGTTGAGCATGTAGCTGGCTGTTGTGGTGATAGGGATTCCTGAAAGTTCTTGGGACAGTTCTGGTGTTCGTGGTGTCATTTGCAACTTCCTGATGCAGAGATGTTGAGGCTTTTTCAGGGGGAGCTGGTACAGAAAGGCTGTTTTGAGATGTGTGGTTCTGTGAGAGCTCTGGAATAAGTTCCGTTGAGCACTCTGTCCTCCACTGGGATGATATCTAGTGGAGTACCAAGTGGGCAGTGAGAACTCTTGACAATCATATACAGAAAAAACCAATACTACTCAAATATGTATTTGGTCTTTTCATGTGGATGATAAGTCTGCTAATTACAGCTACAATTTCAGGCCGTTTAGAACGGAAAAGGTAAAATAATATGCTGGGTGAGTAGTCCACACATGGTCTAAATGTACAGAAACTGACAGGTGTGCCACATTTGGTGGGTATGACAAGCCAAGAAACCCATCTTTGGTCCAGTAGTGCCTTTCTGGATATCAGAAGAGTGGGCACTGGAAATGTAGGAATTGTGTGGAATTAAGGAGTCTTTCAGGCAGTGTCTGTGTTAACTGTTACAAACTACACATCACTGTGAGTAAAGGACTTAAGTCTTTTATAAAGGACTCCGTGTTGATACACTGCACTGGGGGCACAGTTGCTTTAGGACTTGTGATTCAGGCTTTTAATGTGAGGATGAACAGAGAAGAAAGCTGCGGAGACTCTTGACATTGTGTTGTTTGTTTTTCTCACTGCGCTGGCTGGTATCCTGGGAGCAAAGAACTAAGGCTGTCTGCTGTTCTTAGGTTGTTAATTTGAGGACTGAAGAATAGAAACCTCATTTTTCTCTCTTGTGTGGGCAGGTCTGGACTGACCCTTTGCCAGTGAAGAAGCTGTAGCCCCAGGCCAGCAGTAGTCAGACACTTTAGGGATCTTTAGGGACACTCTACTGGAATATGTATTATCTTTCATAATTCTCTGATAAAGGCCTGGTTAAAGCAGAAAGGAGCTGATGATCTCCTACCATTTCCCCTCCTATCACCTCCAGAGACTGAGCGCTCTTCTTGGATTCCAAAAGAACTTAGTACGTCAGAAGGTAAGTGGTGGTGAAAGAGGTCTGGCCTCTAGCATCCACAGCGTTCCATTAATTCACTCTAATAGAAGATGGTTTTATGTTCTCTTGCACAAACATAAGAGCCTGATATGAGATATCCAGGGAATTCAGTATTTATGTGTTCTGTTTGTATCCAATAGTTTTTATGTGCTTGTGTCTCATGTAAATAAGCACTTTTCAGAAATATCCAGAAATGCATCCAATTATGTTTCCTTACTGCCTGTAAATGAAATAGCTCAGGACTGTCCCCAATCATTTTCTTTCAGGCACTACATTTTTCATTAGTGTTTAATCAAATTACCCATGGTCTGAAAGGAAGTCAGAAATTTTTCCAAGAATCTTTGTTTCTTTGCAGACACCCATCCTGGTTTCTCTTGTTTTGGTATTCTTGCACTGATTTCTCACCAGGGTGGTATTTTTGGTGACATTCTCATCTCCATCATGAAGCTTAAGACGGACTGAAACAACTTTGAAAGGAATAAATGAGAGAGGCCCCCTTCTCTTAAAATGGATCGGATCAGTGCTGGTGTGGTCTGTGACCTATCAGTCATTTGGATTTTCTACTACTCATTCCTTTCCATGAAGCCATCTGAATGTAAGAACTGGAGGATATTTTCAAAGCAGTTCATGGGTGATAAAAGTGCCAGAATAGCCACAATAATGTTGGCTGTGCCAGCCTATGGAGTAATTCAGAAAGTGGTCAAACTGTCAAGCTGACGCTTGCAATAATGAGAGACAGTAATCCGAGGCTCTCTTCCTTGGCAGGACAGGCATTCCTAACTTCACCATTTCTATTTTGGCACTGATTCTGAAGGGGTCCTTTAATGGAAAGGAAGAGCTCATTATATTTAAGGACTTTGTGTCAGAAGTAAAATAAAAGCCTTTATAGGAAATATTCCTGCTTAGTTGTTTTCCAGTTGGGAACTGTAGTATTGTAGCCCAAAGATCTCATCTCTAAACCACACTTCACTCTCTAAACCACACCTTACTGTCTTGGAAGCCAAAAATAAAATAAAATGAAATGTAAAGATATGCAAGGTTCTAGTCATTCTTTACAACACAACTGTCTGTCTTCCGGTTTTTTGTGTTCTGAGAGCAGTGGGAGCATCTAACTTATCATCCCCCCTGCCTTCTACATTTCTTTACTGGTGGGGAAAACACATGATGAAACTGAAATGCAGGTGATTGCTCTTCTGTTTGCAAAGTCAGTTTCCTACCAAAACCGGAGTAGTACAATTCATCCATCTTGGTTATGTTGTTTTAGGCCATGAGCAAAAACTGTGTCATATTTTTTCAACGCAAGGGTGATTTTTTTGGATCAAAAAATAAAGTTCAGGTCTTGGCACAAGCAACAGAAGTGTCTTTGAAAATAAAGAAACAGTTTGCCAAAAAGCCATAAGGTAGTCTAAGTCATCCCTGACTTTTAGTCCTTTCAGGAAGTTCTGAATTCCAGGGCTGTCCCACCCCCTTGAATTCTGTTACACGAAGTTCATTGCTCACAACAGTAATTCCAATTGCAGTTTGAAAAAAGATTTTGCACCTCTTTCATTGTACTGGCTGTGAGTGAAGGTATTCACACCAGGGAGTCATCTTTCAGATGGTAAATGCTTTGAATGGTGTAAATGAGCTTAGTCCTAATCCTTTCTGTAAGAGAACTGTACGGATCTTAGGAGACTGCCCAGACTCGCCTTCCTCAGAAGACTTGGCTGTCATGCTACTCTGAAGCAATGGACAATGAAACCTTCACCCTTTTTAATGTGCAGCATACCATCAGACTCCATGCTTGTTGAATTGTCTCACTATTAAGAAGACTGTTTATATTGGTGCTGAGATTCAAGTTAGCATCCCAGCCTTGTCTGCACAGATTGATTTCCTGATGATTACTCCAGTTCTTACTTTTTTTTCTCAAGGTCCCTGCTAGTTCACAGTTTTTCTTTCCAAGAGTGGCTTCACCAACCTGATATATACTATACCCTAGAAAGTGGCTTTCTAGCCTTGCCACTGTGGCCGGTCAGGCCTCTCATGGACAAAGGACATCTAAAACAGTTTTATACTTTTTGTCCTGTTGCTGTTGAGGAGGGCCTTTTTGGTCTCTGATATACTTCCTTGACATAGTCTTCCCTCTGTCTGAGACCTTTCCTTCACCTCCTTAATTTTTGACCTCCTTAGACTGGAGCTGGTGCCTGCCTCCCCCAGCACTGTCACTGAAAGTCTTCAGCTTTGCCTGCACTGCTGAACCTGAGGTTGTCTTGTAACTTGGTGCTCTTGTGGTTGCTGCTCTTGCCACTGCTTTCGGTAGCTGTGTACGGACCTGCTCCTCTGCATTCAGTGCACTTGTGTCCAAAGCCTTGGCAGCGTGGCCTCGGGCAGCTTGTGTACCCTGGCACCTCTCCTTTTTACACTCTGCTTAGCTCATCTTTTTTCCCTCCGGGCTGTAGCACATTGTGACCACATGGAGCTGTCTAAATACTTTGGGTGCACTGATTTCTGCTCTCTGCTTCTGAAAGTGTATATTGTGATGATACAAAACTACCAGTTAGTAGTTCATCCTCATATCTCTTTTTGCCTTATGGTCATTGCTTTCTGGTGTTTTTAGTTATTTGTTTCCTTTCAAGTATCTTTTTCTAATTCTCCCTTGCAGTTAAATCTGTGGCATTTAAGACTAACATGACACGGTATGTAATTTATCTATGGTGCTTTTTTTGTCAGTTGTGCTAGACTGTGCAAAATATTCCTCCAATTTCTTAATTATAATGCATGTGAACATGTCCGCTTCTGGAGGGCGGCTGAAGAGGCAGGCCATGGTGCTAAGATAATTTCTTTCACTAAAAGTAAAAAATACCCATTCTGACTTGGCCAAGTGTTGGATTGGGATTTTAAAAATTGCAAACTGTCCTCTTGTTTGACCAGTATATTATTTGCATGTCTTACATTGTTTCATTTTCTTCTCTAATTAAATACATGCTTTTATGTACAAATAACATTGGAAAATTAGTAGTTCTTATTCAGCTTCAAACAGCTCCTCTCTCTCTTCTTTCATCAAATCTTCACATCCCTTTTCTCAATTCACATATTTTGGTTTAGTTGTAAACTACCTTACAGTGTACCTTCAGAAATCAGTAGATGTCTGATGTAGGGAGTCTCTATTCTGACTCTATTCTGATTTTCAGTTTATGCACACGTGCTTAACATTTGCTTCTTTATGTCTGTTAATTGTCGTGACTGGGTTTCATGATACTGGTTTGTCTCCTCCTTGACATGATTTCTGTCCACTTAGCTCCATTCAATAAGCAGGAATGTCCTAGGCATTAGGTGGTTAGGGGTCAGTGCAGATTAAGTGGAAACACTTTTCACAGCAGTTAGCCTAGTCACAGTTGAGTGGACATTATGTGAGCTCTTTTTCTTCCACATTTGCTAATTCCTTTGCTGGGGACTGTGCCAGTGCTGATAAAACTCTGCATTTCCCTGGGCTGCATGTAGAAATCTTTTTTTAACTTCAAATTTCTCCCTAGAGATCCATTTCCTTGTAAACCATTCTTTTTATGCCATGTGACTGCTGGACGGGGTCTGGTCCTTCATCTGTATCTTTTATCTTCAGGATTATTCTTCAAAGTTACTAGCTGATGCCAAAGTTCTTCACAGCATAATATAAACATCCTCTCCCTTTTTGACATCCTGACTTTTTCTGTGGGAGAGGAGAATACAAGGAGTAAAAGAATAGGATGTGACCCTGAACAACTTACAGGAGACATGAAAGGATGAGCAGGACTAAAAATTCTTCTGCCCTCTTCTTACAGATGGTAGTCTGGGCACTAACAGAAGAAACCCTGGGTAACACAGAGTGTTGGTAATGTGCTGGGGAATTTAATCCGAGGTCTTGAGCAGGAATAATGCAAGGGATATTGACAGAAGATTCAGTTTTTAGTCTTGTACTTTCCTGCAACCTAGTTTAGCCACCGAAGGGCTGTTTCAGACATCAGTCTTGTACTGTCCTGTCAGAAGCTCTTAACACATGTTCAGAGGTATGCAGTGAACGTGTGACAGATCGATTCATTGCATGGCGCTGATGATAGGGTTCCTTTGGGCCAACTTGGGCCATTCAGAAGTGAGTAGTTTAAACTAGTCTTTTCTGTTAACTAGCTTAGAGTTAGCACCCAAGTACTAGGCACCTGAAGTCATAAATCCCACTCTTATGTATTTGCTGGACAACTTATGGTAAGGCATAGTTTAATTTCTTACCAGTATTCTTGTGCATCCTACCTTTTAACAACTTATGCCTATGAAAATTAAATTTTGGCATGGAGCAATTGGAATCTCTCCTTCTGGAAAGGAATTTGGCAAATAAGGAGAGGAGGCTTGTGGCAGTGCTTCCATATTTTCCTGGCAGTATTGCAGAAAAATAATAGAGGACGGAATCTTCCGTGCTGCTCCATATAGCTGCTGCCAGGTTACTGGTGGTAGGCATACTGCTAGATGTAGTTTAGCAAAAAAATCCTGTATTCATAGTCTTGTGTAAAAATATAATTTGAGAAATACGGTGCTTTCTGACAAAGGAAAACCACAAGACTACAAGCTCCTGTACAGCTGCATAAATCTGATATGTTAACTGGAAAGTTAAGCTTAAGTTGAAATACTTGTGTTTTAAGGGAACAGTAGGATGAAGCCAGTTACTGGGAAAAATATATTGGGCACTAGAAAGAAATTAGTTGTTTGTAAGGTTATATGAGCTGCATTTCCCTGGTATTAGTATCAACTGCACACCTATTAGTAACCTGTTTCTGGCACAGAGTGTAAACAAGAGTACGTAAATGTCAGTGATTAGATCAAATTGTTTCAAATATGATGACAAAGAATTGTCTTAAAAAAACAGGAAACAGAAAGTGCAAAGTTTGTATGCTTCTGGAACCCACTGTCCATGAACAGAGCTGGAAGGTCCCTGTCAAAGGACATCAGTTTATTATTTGTTTCTATTACATGAAAAGTATCTGAACATCACTGTGGAAGGCAGGATCTTGTTTTCTGGACACTTCCTGGTCTATTCCCTGGAGACCTAGCATGTTCTTTAGTATCTGTACCAGACAGTGGATAGTAAAGAATGCAGTACCAACAAGTGGACTACTAAATGTCATTAAAAAGAAAAACCACTAGTAAGAAAGAATGTGTTTGCATACAGATTTAGCCCAAAAGATCTTGGAAGTAAATTTTTTTGCCATGTTTTGGAAAACTGGGGGAGTATGTCCCTGTCATTAGAAAATCACCAGCTGCAGGTGTGATTTTAAATTGGTGGGTTTGTTGCAACTTTAGGATATAGGAACACTGCAAAGTGTTTAGGATCTTTAGGAAATGTTCATGTGGACAATGCCATTAGAGTCTCCAAAGATTAGGTTGGGTTTAAAACAAATTTTTATTCCATGAAGCAGTGTGTTTTTATCTATATTTCTATTGTTAATTAGTCAAACATAATACAAGATTCCCATTATTTTCTTCAAGATTGTGATCAGGAGCAGCATATCCTTTGGCTCCCCTTTTACCCTTTTTTAAATGTCAAGCAAATGCTCCCTTTCTTTGCATACTGAGGTACTTTCAGCATTTTGAGACTTCCTAAAATGAGTGTTATGGCTGAGGCACCACCAGCCAGTTTGTTGAGAACTTTTGAGTTCAAGCTCTGGATTTTTAAACTGTTTATGCCTGAGGAGGTAGCGCTCTTACATTCTTATATGGCATTTATGTGCTGTGGGCTTTTCCCCCCTCATAAATACACAATCTTCTGTTAATGGAATGATTTGCTTCTTCAGCATCATTATTGAGAATTTTATGATTTCCATTTAGTAAATATTCATGTCTTTACTCCCTCTTGTGCTCTGTGCTACCTAATACTGAGCGAAGTGCATTTGAATCTCCCAGATCTGAGGCACCAGTGATGTTATCTAGCGTGTCACTGATACATCTCTTCTTTTTTCTAACAGAGCCTTTCCTTCCTATGCAGGCTTATAATCTCACAGCAGCTTCCCTAATATCTCAAGGATTCTGGAAAGGTGTGTACCCAGGAGCTAATTACAGAGACAGATACACCAGTTGCTGGTTCACTGGATATCTGTTAATAATTCGATACTTCTAACCTTGTTGAATGACCTCAGATTCTCTTTCTCCTCTGTATTAGAGAACATGACTTGAAGACATGAAGTCATGAAGTCTGAAAACAGACTTCTTTTATTTCAGTACTGTGGTTATTTTATTGCTCATCTATATCCTTGTGGTTATCTGATATATATCACTGTCATATGAGAATAAAAGCATCAACCATGACTTCTTAAAATCAGTCAAGGAAGTTTTGTGCATACATCAGCAAAGAAGAGGGTGAGGGGTTAAGAAAACATGTTAGTAGATTTGTCAGATAGTACTTACAGCTGTTTTATATGTGATCACACAGATATTGGAATTGTGTCAGTCACTAAGGAGCATCAAAACACCAGGTGTCTGATCACTACATGCTGTGCAACACAGAAATGAATGTTAATTCTTAACTGGTGGGAAGAGGATGAATGTTGAATTCTGTGCTGCAACATGCCACCAAAAAAGTTTAAAAGTGACCAGGAATGGTTAGACAGCATCTGCTATACTTTGTGACAGAAATACTGCAAAACTACGCAGTTTGCATGGAAGCAGGTGAAATTAGCAGTAAGACCTTAAATGGAGAAGACAACAATACAGAGCATGTTAACATCTAAGCGTATTCGTTCTTAGGTTACCATAATCAAAATTATATTAAAAGAAGTTCTGATAGTACATCAGGGCTTTTATATACCTGATGAAAGAATAAATTAAGAGAGATTTTAAATTATTTTTCACAAAACCTGTGGAATTGGAGTAATTTAGAAATTAATGGAAAGCTTTGAATGGAACATAAGGTGTTAACTGCTGACTTCTTCATGAGGATAGATTCTTTAAACGCTGACAATAACAAAATGGAATTGTGACCAGACTGAGGAAAGAAAACTTTAGAGACTAAGTGATATGTGTTTGTTTATGGGTGGAAATCACTAAACACTCAAAACCTGTGTTACAGATACTGTAACAGCATCTACATTTCAGAAAACAAACATAATGTTGCAAAAGTACTTGCTGAGAATAGAGATTATAGGTTGTCTTAGAAGCACGCTTGAAAACAGACAAGGTATTACGTAATGGAAGGGTTAACATGAATTTGAAGTTTGGGTTTGATTAGGCTGATGTCTAGCTTCAGGAGCATCATGTAATGAGGAGTGCCCCGTCCTTTCCTTCCCAACCCTTAGGCCTGCCTATTCCTCCCAAAATAAATTTGTGTCTGAATAATGGGAACAAGTGTAAATAGAAGACTTGGAAAAAAGGCTATTTCCAGCAATACCCGTTTCTGGAGAAAATGACAGCATAAGAAACACAAAATGATCTAATATAGGCATTTAAGGGTATTTTATGCAACTGGCCATACTTCCAAGCATAAAAATGCACCGTGCGTAACAGCACAAAGTTGCTGAATATTTAATGACAGTAAACAAATGATTATGTGAAAACATAATATAGCATGCAATCAGAAAACTCGTATCTTACCTTCAGCATATAACGTATTACTGAGAAAAAGACAGAAACTTCTAAATTTTGTCAATGTCAGTTCTATTGATGTTACAAGTAAATATCAAGGTTAAGAAATATGTAGCCAATTCAGGAAGCTACATTAAATTCCTAGCAGTGTAAGCCCGTGGTGGGTGTTAATATTCTTGAAATAAACTGGAAGTATTTCCTTTTATTAGCTGTTATTCCAGTTGATTTGCAACTGAGTTGGAATAATTCCTATCCAAATGCATGTGGGTAAACTTTAATTTACATAAATTAAATGACACGCTGAAAAACTTGAGAGCAAAATTTATTCTCTCTTAATTCAGATGAGGTTTTCTCTACTTCCCTCATTTTCTCAGGTGCAGTGATAGGATGGTGGTTAAGAAGTGTGTGAACATGCATATGAGTTTTTGGGAAGGTTGTTTTATTTCTTTTCAGAGATGCTAGTAAGCTGTATGGATTTGGGTGAGGAATGGGAAGCAGTGGTTCAGCTGTGAGTTACAGCTATGAACACTCTGGGATCCTTTTAAATCAAGTTCATAATGTCTGTGCTGTCCAACTGCTACTCCAAAGAAAGAAGAAAAGGAGCATCCCCAACATTGTTTTCTGTTCACCCCAGCTAAATAATGCTTTTTGTCACATTCATGGTGCTGTGGGCGCTTTCGACAGTGTCATTGGGGTTCTCTGTGGAGAGACAGGCCAAGCTTTGACAGGCAAGTGCCGAAGTACTGTGGCTTTGTTTGTTTTAGAAGTGTTTTAAAACTCTGGCTAAGGTAGCCAAAAACAGACACCTTACAAGAGAATTAGATCATACCAGCTATTTCTAGGTTGCAGAAGTCACTTAGCTGTCCCTGGATTTGATATAACGAGGTTCCTAAATCCCTGAACAAGTCCATCCCAGTCCTGATAATTTTTATTTATTATTATTCTTCAAAGAAAAAGTATGCTTATTAGGGAGAGGGGCTCTTTCTCATGATTCACCACTTGCATCAGCAGAAAAATGTCTCTGGTTTACTTTTGATGGTTGGGAAGTTAAGACACTTGTCTTTGGCTATATCAGTGTAATGGTTCAGTCCTGAAACACTGAGATTCATCCCACCTAGCCTGTCCAGAGAGGATTCAATTCTGTCACTAACCCACAGCTGGCAGACATGCAATGAACTGCTTTTTAGAGGTACTGTTCTCTGCCTGGTGTGTATACAGGGAGCGTCTGTATAGACCATGTCATTTGGGTACTTTTCCATTTAGAGAAGGGTAATCTCATTTTGGTTCTAGTTTTTGTTTTCATCGCAAGCTACTGCACTGTTTGGTACCAGTAACTGCAGTCATCTGCACCAAAGCTTTCAAGATGGCAAGGAAAAACCCTCCAAACTGAAGTCTCATTCTCTCTGTCTTTAACCTTGAGGGACAGAAACTTCCTTGTTCATTATCCAACAGAAATATGTGGAGTGTGAGCATGGTTGAAGTGGTGGGAAACAATGCTGTTAATAGTTCCCTGCATGTGAACGAGAACTGGATAGGACTTTTGGAAACCAGTAAGGAGGTGAAGAACTGTTATTCAGAGCTAGTACTGTGAGTTAATGGCCTGTTTCAATAATAACTTTCATTAAACATTCAGGGTTTTGTATACAACATCAGAAGTAAGACTAGTGGAGTAGGAGTTTGTGTAACAACAACATGATGCAAGAAAGAAGCTTGCTGCTCTCTCTTAAAACTTGTTTAAGGGTTTAAATTCATCCTGGAAAGTCATGTTCCACAGCAGCTGCACCATGACTACTGTGCTAGATCAGAACCAAGGTGCAGCTTCAGATCAAAGGAAAACAGCCATCACTTTCAATCTCCTGGTAGAGGATTGGTGAAAAGCAATTCTGTGTGTGTTAACTTTGTGATTTGATTTGATTAGATTAGCTGATGCACTTATTTGGTGATTTCAGAATTTGATTATTTAAGACACCACCATTAACCTATTTGATTTATTGATCCAAATTCTTTGTGACCTAGACCTGGCTATGGTTAGATTTTAATTTAGAGAATTTAAACTAGTTTTGGCCTACTGATATCTTGGTTTGTTCTTAATATTTCCTTACTAATTTTTAGAGAGAAAATCTTTGCAGAGTGCATAGATCTATGTTTTGTGTATTATTTGTTCTTTAAAACCCAGAAGCCTTCAGGGAAAAAATGTAATTTAGTTCTGGTGTTTGAAAGATATGGCTTTCTTTAAATTAAATCCTTTGTTCCCACATATTGCACAATATTTCAAGCAGCAGGGAAGTAATACCCTGCAAGTTGCAGTTTGCTCATTATAAAATCCAAAATTAACTAATAGCAGGTAATTATCCACAAACTGTCAATCACTCATTTCAGTGAATCTCTTAAATACGTCAGTTCATATGCATAAACCCCTGTCCTTACTGTATTGTGAACTGAGTTAGCAGAAATATAATTAGCTAAAGAAAATAGCATCTAAAATCCCAGCATTTAGTTCCACTGAAATATCATAATGATGCTCAAAATGAATCATCAAATTCACTTATTTGGAGACCCGGTTGGAGGTCAAAAGCTTTTATATTTAACAGGCTTCTTCAGTGAAAGTCAATTAATCCTGAAATGGTTGCGAGGGAATACAATATGCTAAGGAGTCAGAACAGAGAGAAAGCTACAAAAATGTCATCTGTGGGTGGGAACAGGGACTGGATTTCAGTACAGAGTTGAAAGGCTCCTACAGATGAGGGTCAGTGCTGCAGGAAATGGGAATATGTTATATATATCTAGGAGGGCACTTTGACTATCTATTGCTTGAGAATATGCAGAACACTGGGAAGTGTCACTAATGCTGAAGCAGCCTTACAGCCTGGTTTCTTCATGGTTCTTTGTCTGGTTTGGTGTTCACACCAGGCTACATGGACTTATGTAATGGTGGTGTAGCCTGCCAAGGCAAGGAGCCCTCGAGTGTGTGACTTACTGACAGCAGATTTACTTGAGCAGCCAAGCCTGGTGCAAAAAACCAGACCCATTGAGTCCCTTGGGCTACTGAGCACAAAGTGCCACAGATCCAGGCAGCCCTGTCATGAGAATTCAGATAAGAAGGGACCACAAAACATTCAATCTATGCCAGGAGTGCTGGAAATGCAAAAAAAAAAGGGCAAGAGCTGGCTGAGACACTAAACTCTCAAATCTGAGGCAATGGAGCAGAGCTGCCTGACGCGTTTTCTGACCCAGGCCAAGGATTAAATCTGATTTTGTTTTCATGTGCCAATTGCAGCATTCTACCTGAAAAAGATAGTTGCCTCGTTAAATGGTGACTTGGTTTGAATTGTGTCACAAAGACTGCTGCAGTACTGCAGTAGTATCAGAATGGGTAACTGGACATGTGCTCTGATTGTGGGAGTAACAAAAAGTAATAGTAGTAGTATGAGTTCTTTTCACTGGCTTGATTTTTCTAGACATCTGAAATTAATTTTGGACAGCTTAAGTAAGAGTAACCCACAAGCTAAGATTCTTCCTGTTTAATGGAATATACTGAAAGGAAATTACTTTACTTAATTTCTAAAATGCTGGTTTAAAACTTTCCAAGCAAATTGTTCTATATACCAGTCCTACCAGCAAGGAAACAAAGTACTAACTGTGCAGCATGCCTGCTGCCCTGATTTTTAAGGTAATAAAGAAATTAGGGTCATCCTTCTTTGCTCCTCTGTAACTCAGTTATTAGACTGATTTCTAAAGAAAGAGCAGGCTTAGGATCTAATACCAACAACAATATTTTCCGTGAATGTCTCTGCTAATGGCATAATACAATGAAAAATAAGATGTGCTTTTTTTGCTGATTCCCACCCTATGAGCTGCAAGTTCAGTTGGATGTTCACTGATCTGCCTCTTTCCTTCCCAGTGTCAGATAGCCATATTACAGAAAATGGCAGAAGTGGCAAGGGCAGAAGAGCCTTTATTCAGTCTTGGTTTATGTGTTGAATGTAAAAACCATTGAGACAGATTAGAGAAAATTGATCACATGAATAAAATTAGCCTCTGCCTAACTACATATTTTCATTACTTTCTCTTTTGCAAAAAGCACAAGTGGTAGAACCTCAGTCACTAGTATATGCAGACACACACATATGTGTATTTACACGTGTGCTCAGTGATACCTCTTGGTAAAGACTACAGTGATGTGTGAACTGCAAGTAACAATACATACTCAGATGCTGCCTTCTTGTGTGGGGGCCCACCATTACTGCTGTGTGATATATTTTTCCCTTATCAGCGGGTTTAATAAAGAGTGGTGGGTGGGGCTTCTGAGCAAAATAATTCTGAGGAAGTCAGTATTGTATGGCAAAATGCAGATGCTGCTCTTCTGTACAAGGCAGAGGTCTTGTACTCCTTTACATGGTTCCCCAAGGTCTAGCAGCTACAGCCTTTGCCTGCCTGAAAATGAGATCCTAATGAGTGGCTGCTTGTGAATGAGAATGTAGCTTTGCTACCATAGAGCAGACAGTTTCATTAAGTATACTTTACTACTAACACTCCTGTTACATTCTGTAATTTCCAGCAGGTACCATATCTTCTCCTTGGTAAAACAGGAATTGATGGCACAGCTTGTGACAGCTGAGGACTATTCACTTCGGGACTCCAGCGATATATTCCTAAAACAATTGGCATTACCTGAGGTTGATAACTTATTTCTCCAGGTTTTTAAAAACAAAACAACCCCAAACAAACACACACAACAACAACAAAAAATAAAAAACCTTAAAAGACAAACAAAAAAAACTTTTGTATTTGAGCACAATTCAGTTGCCTATGCCTCTTCTCTCATATGTGTTTATTCCTCTTCTCTCCATGCATCTTCATTTGCAGTGCTATTTCTTCATTGTCTCTTATCTGAGAACGTGAGGTATGAGCTGGGAATTTGGCTTCCTCTACTTTAGATAGAGCCTGATTCTATTTATCTGTGTTATCTCTGTGAAATGTATTATTGGTCAGTGCTTCTGCCCATGCCTACACTCTTAATATTCAATGGAAAAGCTGAGAATGGGACCCAGTTCTTCAGGTCTTAAGGGTTTGTCTTCCCCTCCTGAATTTCATAACAGATGTCTCATACAGCTCTAAGAAACCACAGTCTCATGTAGCTTAAAAAGATGTGGCCAGCAGCCAACTTTCAAATAAACAACCTCTGGTCTTTCATTAAAAGAAAACATTATCATAATATTAAATTACAAGTCAAATGGTGAAGGTATCTTTCCTTGTGTGCAAGATATTATCCTTTGAAGTCATAGAGCCCAGAGTGATTTTCACACAAGGGTGACCAAATAGGAAAAAGAGAAAAAGTAAATAAAACAGTAACACTGGTTGCTTTTCACATTTCTCTCCTGGTTATAGAAACACATGTGTTTGGATAACAAGTTTCTTGTTACCCACATCTTCTTCTTTCCCTGAACTTTAATGCCCTATATTCTTTATTTGTTATCTAGGATATGTTACCTTTCTGGTGTGCTTCTCCCTGTTGACAAAAAAGGCTAACACTGCAGCTGTACCTTGGTGAAATACTTTTAATTCAGGTATTCTGTTCAAACTCTCACTGATGCTGCTGTGGGAAAGAGTAGGAAACTTGCCAATGAACCTAGCTGGGCTAAAGGAGAAATTTCATTAAAAGAGCTGATGAAAGGCCAATTTTTGTCCTGGTGCTAGGTAGCAAGCCTTTAGATGAAAGAGATGACTAACAACTAATCCTACTATTACTACTCTTCTTTTTTTCAAACAGCACAGATAAAACTTCTCACTCATAAACTAACACACCAGTACTTTGCAGAACATGAGAGAGTCAGGAAAGTGACCTGGCAAAGCAGTGTGAGTCTGCCTCATTCTCCATTTGCACCAATAGCTTATTTGGACTTTGGTTTCACACAGTTTCTTGTCCCTTGACCCCTTTCAGCTCAGCTGGGGGTTATTTCTGGGGCCGACAAGTGTTTTTGTTGGCAGCTACTGATTGACTCTCTGGATCACCAAGTATTAGAATGTATTTAGCATTCTAGATGCTACAAGAAAAATAAATCTGTTCTGTCCTTGAGTTTTCTTTGGGTTTTTTGGTGCCGAACAATCTCCTAAAAATCCTAGACACTTGCTTTTAATCTGAATTGTATGGTTGCTACCCTTTAAAGTTTGTTATTGACTGTGTCTTGAGAATTCTGATATTCACTTCTGCTAACCGGGGAACTGAGTGACATTCTTAGTGAAGTCTTGCTGGTCTGGTTTCCCAGCATGTTAATATTTCACCTACCTCCCAGTTCATTTTTCTTTAGGTGTAAAGACATCAAGTATAAGCAGTAACAATTGCATTCTCCTTTCTTTTGTGAGTTTGAATTGGTAAGTGATGAATGTTATGTTGCAATAACTATCATGTCAAAACACTTGTTATTTGTTCAACTAACCTTGGTACATTAGAAATTCTTGTTCAAATTAATAAACTGAAACGAGACCATGGCCATAACTAAAGTAATCAAAATGCAGTTTACAGTGCTTTGCTCTGTTACTAATGTGAAAATTTGCTACAGAAAAAACATTAATAGGGGGTAGCTCAGTAATAATAGGTACCATTTCTAAACAGATCTCTACCAGAATCAGACGAAAGACAACCAGTAATGTCGTGATTCTAGCACCTCTCTCATTTTACACTCCATGGTCTGTACCTACTGCTGACTCCTCCTTTGGATGCTTTTTTTCATCAAGAGTATTTGTGTTATGTTATAATAAGAGTTCTGAGCCTCATTCTTACACTTTCGTACTCAGATTAGTGCTTTAAATCACACGTCATGCTTCTGATACCAGACTACATTTCAATACTCTCAGGAGGACTGTAGCTGGAAGCTTTTCTTGTTGCAAGAATTTCTGTTTTCTTTACAGAGGCTCTTCATGTACCAGCACAGCATTAGATGTAGCCGTGTAAGTGTCTGCATAGAATTGATAGTTTAACAGCATTTTCCATGGTCTCCTAGGAAAAAAATCAAATATCAGGTACCTCTGCATCTCCTCCCCGTTTACTGACCACCCTGCTCAAGTTGTATGTGGGTGGGTGGGTTGTTGATTTCTTTTTTGTTTTAAAGTTGCTTTTGGGGAGGGAAGGGTTTCTTGGGTTTGATTGGTTTATTTATTTAATGATGAATTGCAATACCTATGAGTGATACTTTTGCTAGGTTTATTTAGACCTTTCCTAATCCCTTGCTCCTCCTCAGATTGAGATAAACATAATCTCTGGGGGAGCCTCTGAAGTGATTAAATAAAGATCAGTAGAAGCAACTAACTGGCAGGCTCTTTCAGTCTTTGGTCTTTCCACGGGGTGGTATAACTCTTTCTTCTTTCGTCTTTGTTTCTCTTTAAAAGAAGCTGAGAGGAGAGACATTATAAAAATAATAGGTAAAGGCAACAATAACCTAGTCTTTTTAATAAAGCAGTCAATCATTAGTAAGGGTGTTGAAAGAAAAGGAGCTAGAAGAAGTTAAGTGTTGCATGATTACTACTGATTCCATAAGGAGGATTTTGTAATTTAGAAGAGAAAATAGAGTACCCCCAATAGCAGGAAACTACCAAGCAATATTCTTAAAGATTGGTACGGTCAAATGAAATGCATACTTAGTATTTAAAAATGGCACCACGTGTATTGGTCTGGCCTTTTTTTCTGCTTAAACATGACTTTTTTCAGCTTAAAACATGTAATCTGATGCTTTCCCAAAGGGGCTACATTTGTCACTGCCATGTTTTGGAAACAACTGTATATCTTGAGCTGGTTGGTTTATATATCCTGTATTGAAATTAATGTCTGAGTGTATTCTCATTGTTAAAAAGAGTTGTGGTGGATTTTTTTTCTTGTTCACTGCTAAGCAGACTTGTCCAAATGACTTTGTGCATGTGAATATTACATTTGCATGTGAAGGCAGAGTGCACAACTCTGCATGGCTTCTTCAAGGTAAAACCATTGAGAAGCACTTGGCATGCAGTTTCTGCACGGGGCTTTGAGTATTAACATGGGAACCATTCAGGAGCATGCAGGTTTTAGGCATTTCTCTTCTGTTACCAGGACCCTCTCAGTGTTGCAAAATTCAATGGTAGCCATGTGCTCTGCAACAGTGAGCGGATTTTAGTAGGTTTTACTGAAACTAGGAGATGACATTGTTTCTGATATGAAGTGGATGGAATTATCTGCTATGTATGAATTACTTTTTGATCCCTCAATAACCTCCAAACAGATTAATCAGAAGTTAAATGTTGGAGAAATGCTTGTAGGATTTAATGACCAAAAGACCTGGAGAAGGAAATTAGTGTTGGCTGTGATACTTCTTCCTTGTCCAGGTGAACCAGGAGAGCTTATAAGACAACACTAACAAAGTCTTTGCATCACGTTTTTCCTTTGTTTTGCTGAAAGCACCTTCCCCAAGAGGTTGATCCCATCATTTGTAGTATTGCACACAGTGGCTCAGAGCATTAACAGCAGGATGGGAACGGGAACCCTTCTCCTGAGTAGTGTCTGCTAGACAATGCTGTACCTTTAGAGCCTCTGTTCCTGTCTGGGAAGAGTTACCAGACAAAGGAGTCCACCAAAAAAATCTGCTTTTAATGATATATGGGCATCCTTGTAGCTGTCTTGCACTGCTGTGCAAGGGTTAAGTACTCAAAGGGGAATCCTTAGATGATGAAGAGCTGTTGACAGTCATCCTTGTGTCAAAAGTGGACCAACAAAAAAGAAGTGCAGGAAATGTGCCTTTGTGCTTGGATAGCCTCTGTGAGCAAAGCAGCCCCTGAGGGATTCTTAAAGCAGCGCATACATTTGGGGCATTCCTAAGGCTCTTACTAGTAAAACAAAGATGGAAAGGGACATTAAGTAACTTCGAAGATCAATGGAGCTCAAGGACAGATTAAAGTTACTTTTGTCCTCCCCACTTATGTTGTGTGAAATCAAGTAATTGAAAATAATTTTCTTTTTACTAAATTGAATTCTACAGGATCAATTTCATATTCATTTTAATAATTAAATCAAGACTTAGATCAGAAAATTATATTTATTTCACTCTCTTGCTGGCACACAATTCCTCTTTTTCTGTGGAATGTTGTGCTGCTGTTACATGGAAGTTGAAGGGTGGGGAGACAGAGCTCCTGCCACAGGCTACAAAATGCAGAGGCATCCTGAAGTTGGCAGCTGAGCATGGCCTAAAGGATAGCTGTCTAGCAATTAGGTGTCGTGTTTCACTCTCACCTAATTTTGTTGGTTGCTCTGGGCAACTTGCAGAATTTTTTTTTTGCGTCTTAGCGTACGAATTTGTTGAAAACTAGATATTCTCTCTCATGGGAAGCTGACTTTAGAAATATTTTTTAATTTCTAATCATGATGAAGGCTCAAAATTGTAACATTTTTCACAAAGCAAATTGTTCCAAATTCATTCTTTGACTTAATCAAAATTAGTCATTCAGTATGGCAAACAGGCTGTTTTGAGAACATTATTTTCCTTCAGCTAGGTATTACATCATTTTACTGCATTAATGCCAAAAACCCTGAACTCAGAGCAGATTACAGAGTGAAGACGACATGTTTCAACCTTAACAAAATGATATAATAGTTTCCACGTGATTATTTGTAACATGCTAGTATTTCCTGTTAAGTAATGGAATTGGCGTTTCCATACAAAAACATGCCATTAGAAAATGATCACTCAGCATTTTACTGTCATCAGCAGAGAGTGAGGCTTCAGGTACCCTCTTGAGGGATCCCATCCCTTCTGCTTTTGTGTCTGCATCCACAGGCTTCATATCTTCCTTCACCTTTCCTTGTGACTATGCCTGTCACACCTGCAGGTGTGAATTCACACATACCTCCTTTTAAGCTGCAATTGAAAACCCTCGAGTGCTGTTCTAAAGGAGTAACCCAATTATATTTCTTCCCCTACATTTATGTGCAAGAGAACAACAGTTTTGAAGAGCTGTTCCCTTGGAAGGCAAAACGTATTTCCATCATGTATTCTTCGTTCTTTGTAGCTGCTTGAAATCATTCATTAAGAATTGGACACATCCCCCTGTATTTTATTCACTTCAGAGTAATACATCTAATGCAAGTCAGTCATCCAAGCTACATTCCCTCTGGGAGGATGGCTCTTCAGCAATTTGCTGTAAAACAGGTATCTTAGGGTGCAATTTCATAGCTCTTTTCTCAAATGACAAAGCCAGCTTGAAAGCCTTGAGTCCTTCCTTTCTCTCCAGCTTGTCATCCTTCTGATTTTGGCAACAGACAGTGTGGCCTGATGTGAGCAACACTGAAAATATTGAAAGGTTAATCTAAAACACCTAACCAATGAGAAAGGAAAATTGTCCTTAAGAATGGATGGTGGTTTTATAGCAGAAAAATGAAAAAGTATCTTGAGGTCTGAAAAGGAAAGTTCTTGAAGGATCACAGAATTTCACTTTTTGGTTCATTTAATTTTATTAAATTTTTTTTTTTTTTTTTACTTTTCTTCTTTTTCCCACCTCTGTTTTTGGCCCATTTTCAAGAACCCAAAAAGATCCATATTCCTTGTAGGGGAAACACAGTTATGCATCTCTTAAATGATTTAAATTTTTTTTTCCCCATTTATGAGAGCGGAGGAGGAAGGGAAGAAAAGGTACCAGATGAAAAGTTCAGGATGTGGAATTCTGCTGTCTCTGACACAGGTGTGCGTTTTACATGATGTCACCCCAGCAAGGTCCAACTTTCAGATGCAAGGCTGTAGTCAGGCCAGTGGAATTCTACCAAGAAGAACAGAAGTTGATTGCCAGTGAAGCTGTAGGTCATATGGACAAATTCCTCTTACCCACAACTGACATTGATACAACCTGTGATAGCTGCCAGGATCAAGTCTGTACACAGGTAGCGGGAGTGCAGTAGGTGCCTCTTCTACCACTCATCCCAGCCTGATCAGAGGAGAGAAAATAAAAAGTGGAGAAGAATGGAGTTCTTCCAAATACTACATCTCAGATGTCCTTGGAAAGCCTTTGTGCTGTTGGACAGCATATGATTGACTCTGGGCAGGGCAGCCTTAAGAGAGGTGAGACACAATGCAAAACCCAGCCCTCACTACCTGTGAGTAATGAAGAGTTAGCATTACAAAATCAGACATATGAGTATTGAGCAGCTTTGCTGTGAAAAGAGAAATCTTTCCAAGTTAATGTGGCAATATGTGCACACATAAGTATGTGCATGTACAATACACAGCTAGCAGGATGAAGTAGATGGCATATTTTTGGATTTCAAGAATGTTTTTGGCATCCTATTTCTCAATAGTAATTAAAATAGAAATTCAGATCTATTTCAGTAGGTGTAGATATACACTGAAAACTGAATAAGAAATCATAATTAGCAAGTGCTATTCAAAGTCAATATGCCAAGTTAGGGAACTAGTATCGAGAGGAGGAGACAAGAATTTCATCTTGCATCCTATTCAGTAGGTGAGGTTTGTGACAAAAATGTAGATGGCATGGGCAAAACTTTTTCTGGGTGAGTTCTGTCTAGTAGCTGTAGCACAGGGGTGGAAACCTGCAGCGCCCTGTGTTTAGCGCCAGAGCTTCACAAACATTTGTTTTTGAAGGGAGGCACAGTGATTTTATTAGAAACAAGTATTTGATGCGTGAAGCGATGAGGATGCACTCTACAAAGCACTGGGGAGAATAAAGAGTGGTTGCACAAAATGATTCAGGAAACAGCACTATCCAGGGAAGGAACTGGCCACTGAGTGGCCGAATAAAGCAAGCGAGGAAATGTGAGACAAAGCAGCATTTTGTGTGTCTAGGGGCAGCCAGGAAGCAGCTTGCTGTGAGCAGCAGGAGAGGGGACCGTAGGAATTTTGTACAACCATAAATGTCTAGTCATTCAGTATGTCATGGAAACTGCAGATGATCTTTGCAGTCCAAGTGAATATTACAACAGGAACTTACTGGTGGTGAGAATCTCTTCGGACTGATCCACTTACCACCCTTCAAGGAACATTCTTGTCAGAAGTCAGCAGGTGGGCACAATGGTGGCATTCTGTCTCTTGTAGATAGGGTCCCAGATGGGATTGCAACATCTGAGAAGATTCTCTGAAGTAAATAAGCTACCAAGACAGCTACCAGGTCTAGTCCACAGCATAAGTGACTGGGTTTAGTTTTGCAGAATAAAACTAATTTTTAGAAACTTTGTAATGGTGCCAAAGAAAGACAAACAAGGTATGTTCTTAGATATCATTCGTGTTCTGCATATAAAGCAGGAAGGAAGTTAAAAACCAACTAAACAAATAAAAATCTGTAAGTGTTCTGCTAGTCAGATAAGTTGTATAAGACTTGGGTCAATGAAATGCACGTCTATATTCTCCAGCGAGAAGAGACTGTGTGGTTTGACTGGCCTCCAGCTCCCTGGAGAGGAAGCAGTCTTCCAGACTTGTCAGGACAGACTTTTTCACATGGTGTTAAATTAGCAGCCAAGGGAAATGATAGAAAAGCAAGAAACAAAAACACTTGCTTAGCAGAGAGTCAAGGTATTGAGAATAAAATTAAACAAGGCCCCAAGGACTGAAAGAGGAGTTCTTCAACTGCCTGCTACCAACATGATGAGGCTGGCTAATAAGCAAGTGGCAGTGGAATGCAATTACTAACTTCTAAACCTAAATGCTGATAAACTGGAATTTCTCAGACTAGGAGGGAGAATTCCTGTGATTGGAATCAAAGGACAGAAGTAAGTTTGGAACAGTATTGTATGGCTAAAATGACATTGCCTCTTTCCCCAGCCATTGAACAAAATTATCTTGAAGGTCAGTTAATACCTAAAATAAATGTTAATGTGGTTGCTGATGACAGCTATACGTTGTCAAATCCAACTAAAGATCTGGATGAGATAATAACTAGCCTGTTGTGTGTAAGGGGAGGGGGAAAAGGTCCTTTTTGTCATTGTGTGTTTATGTATATGTGAACTCTTCAACACAAGTGGCATATTGGTGGTTTCATTCTGCTAGCATGGGAGCATATTTGCAGGTATTGAATAGATGACAGTATCAGGATGAAAATTCCCCTGTCACTTGCTAGAATAATATCTTGGATACATTCTCAGTACATAAAAATTGAGATAAGAATTGAGCTCAGAACTAAACTCAGATGTTCCACAAGTGGAAGTGGTTGTGGCTTGAATACACCTGTCTTGGAAATAGAATAAAAATCTGAAATGGTCTGATAAGTACTTCAGCTGAGATATTCAAATAAACAGACATTTGTGCCTAAAATGCATCTGAAAGTGCTATATCTCAGTAATTCCAGAAGAGGTAAATCTCTCAGAATTTAAAACAGTTCCACGGCAGCTCAGTTGAAAGAAAACCTGTGGACAGAAAGACTCAGATAATAATTGAATTGCTTGTGTAAACAGCTAGAAAGCTACAAGCCTATAGCTGATAGGGGAGGCTATGCTGTTATAAAAAATAAGGAAAATACTACATTGCTTACACTAAAAGGAAGTTGAAAAGTTGGAAGTTTGGCTATAGATGAAAAAAGCAAAAGAAATTAAGAAGAAATCAGCGGGAAGTATAAGGAAATTTTCCAAGTGCATTAGTAGCAAAAATATTTTAGCCATTATATGAATCTGTCATAAATGTGTGTGGTAGGTTTGTCAATAATAGAGACAAAAAGTATTCAGTAAATATTAGTATTCTAGGAAAAAATAAAACAAAACATTGATTTTTCACTCTCACATAGAAATAATGCAGTACTTTCCTTAACAACCAAAAAATATTGTGAAAAAACTGTTCTTAAAATGCCTACTTTGTAAAACAACTGGTTGAGACAGCTTGTGTTCAAGAATTTTGAAAAAACTAATTAAGGAACTTCGACATCCATGTCGATATTTTCAGTAAGTGTGTCAGGATACTGAGGAAATTCTGCAGAACTGGAAGAAAGTTAATACTGCATTTAAAAAGGGTAAATGGAATAAGCTGGATGACACTACTTAATTACATCTGCTCTACTTCTGCAAAGTAGGACTGCTTGGTAATATGAAGATTGCTGCCTTAACATCAGTCTGAGTAAAAATATCAGAATATTTTATATCGGATCAAAGAGCTAGAAAAGGGTTTATAATGACTTCTTAATCTAAAGGGCCTATTTGAAAAGACACCTTTTTGCAGTGTCAGTTTTTCAAATGAGTTTACCAGTTTGACCAAAGTCCTGTAGGACATCCTACCTCCAGTCACATTCTTAAATTGATAACTTTACATGTGTACTTCAGTGAGTGCCTGGTACAAACGGCTATGCCACGTTTTGGTTTAAAACAAAAGTATAAACGGGAATTATTGTCAGTTAACTCTACCTATAAGTTTCCTGTAAATATAAATTCTGGGTTATGTTCTGTTTAGGAGTTCAGGCGTAAGCCAGAAGACAGCATTAAAACTGTACTGGTGGTCTGCTGATAACCTAAAGATTAAGATAGGAAAAAAAAGGCAGGGTTCAACTCACTAATGGAACTAGGTACCTCAAAGAGAACTAATACAGTGGAGAGTGGAAATACCTGTCCTGGAAGGAAATGTGTCACAGAGAGGCTTGATGTCATGGTAGACGATTGACTAAAATAATTTATTTTGGCCAAAATGTCTGATAAGATTGTTGCATAGGTTAACAGGGGAACCTCAGGAGAGAGCAGAATGGCCATTCTGTATAGAATGACACTAGTGTGCACCAAGGTCTGCCTTTATGCCCCTTTCCCTGAAAAACTGGAGAGGGCTCTAGAAGATCCTGAAGTAGCACCTTGTAAGCTTTGAAAAAACTGTATTTTGTGTTGCTCCCCTTTTGACCATTACCTGCAATCTGTCTGGACAGAGTACAACAAGAGTGATGAAGTAAGCAAGGAATTTGGGGTTGAACCAGCTAATGAGCAAAGAATAAAAGAGTTTAACAGCAAGCAGCAGGAGCTCACAGTGACATTTTCAAAGAGCAAGGTTAATAACTTAAGGCTGTAAATACTCATGAAGGACAGAGATTATTTATTGAGCTGGAAGTGGAAGTTTTAGGATCATTGAAAAATACTTGGATAGGTAGTAGACAAAGAGTCTTCTTCAGGCTTAGTGTGACTTCCTGACAGTCAGATCTATTAATCTGTACATTAGTTTATCTTCTCAGAGAAGCAGTGAGAAATATTGAGTTGCTATTTTGATATTAGATGAAGAATACCACCAGAAAGTGATGTAGAGGAAATTCCTGTTTTGTCAGAAAGAGATCTTGGCTGGTCTGGAATTGATTTCCCATCATGAGTTCTATAAGTATTTTCTGTAATTTTCTTCTCTTCTGCAAGGTAACACCAGGATTCAGGAGAAAGATCAGCTCTGCAGGTATCTTAATGCTTTTTTTTCTGTAAGACAGTGAAAGAAATGGAATTACCTTCTCAGTGCTGGAGGTTTCTTATTTTACTGAAAAAGAGATGAATATGTGCTGTGCTGTTAAAAGATCCCATATTTTTCCTGTGACAGTTGAATATGTTACACTGTTTCTTCCTGATCATTTTATGTTCCTTAATTACAGACTTAGCTTAAAATCATGAATCTCCTTCCTCTTCATCTTATATTTTTTTTCACTTAAGCAATTGACTTTGGCTGATCAAAACTGAGAAATCATGGAGGTGAAAAGTAATTGTCATTATTATTTTTTTCATGCTGAAAAAAATTACATGCAAATACATGCGAAAGGACATGATGTAGGATTATCAGAAGTATCTCTGGAGTATCAGAAGCATGTTACTGACTACGTGCACTAGATTTTCAATTCAATCAAAGAAGTTGAATGAATGAGAAGGAAAAATAATTGAGATATAAAGTAAGAGCCTAGGCTGGACTAGAGGCTGCTAAGGTGCTACTGTGACTCCTCTTCTGCTCAGCCATAGCCAGAAATTGTTTGCTGTGAGGAAATGAATGAATGTGGATTATTTCTGTGGGTGCCCATGAACAAATTCTTTGTCCATCACTTAGTCTAGGGTCTTCTGTCCAAGTATACTTTGTCTGTCAGTGAACTTGGCTGTAATGACTGCCTTTTCTTTCTGTGAGATGTCCAGTTAGGTAAGTGGCATCTTCCCAGGGTAGGTGAATAGGGTTGCTACACGCAGTAGAATGAACCCTTGCAGCTTTTTGCCTAAATTGAGTAGGGTGTTACTGTTCTTTTGTATCTTATTTGTCTCAGCCATCACCGATGGCAATGGAGGTTTTTTCCACACTGAGGGAGTAAATTCACATTTCAAGTAGCTTAGGGCTCTGTTCATGGTGATCTGCCACTGGATCTCGTGCTTGTTGATGAGAAAAAAGAGGAACATCCCAAAGGTGTTTGTGGGGAGGGGGTGTGGGGTGTGAATGTATCAAATATTTTGCTTAAGTTTTAGTTTTGTCAGGACAAATGTGAGTAGCAGAACCTCTGCTGTGACTGTACTATGTTTGTGGGTCCCATGATACTCAGGCTATTTCCAAAGTATACAAGCAGCTTGGAGTGTGTGAGGAGACGAGTGGGTGGAACAGACTTTACAGAAAGCCCTGAGGGAAGTAAATACTGAAGCTACAGCAGTGCTTAGTAAAGATTGGGAGATGGAGAACTGAGCAACATCTCAAAAGACACAGAACATAAGTTGGAAGGAGCAGACTCTAGTTGTCAAAAGCCCTTTCCATAGCAGAATTTCTTTTAATATAATGAAATAGATCTGTTTGCAATATATGATTGTTTATTAGCATGGATTTTTCATAAGGCAACACTTTCATAAGGCTGGCTAAACTTTGGCCACATCATTCCCACTCTTTTTGAGGATTTAATCCTGTTATTGAAGATACCTTGTGGTGTCATATATGCAGTTCAGAATCAACATTTCCAGCATTAATGTCCCTACATATTTAGAAGCAGAGGCAGGAAAAAATCTAGTGTTTGACAATTGGTCTGTGGAGACCCCAAACCTGTCATCAGTACAGCGTGTGTCTGCTATACATAATGCTGTTCTGTTCTAAAATTATCCTTCCTTGGAACCCCTTGAATGACTGTCTTTAGTAACATAATAAAAGATGGAAGGATGCAGCATTTTCATGCTATGAAACATTTCACAGCATTTTACTCACTGTGTGATGCGTTGTCATATATACTAAAACGAAAATTGTTATAGCAGTTTAAAATCAGACCAGATATTGCTGAAAAACTATATGCAATAGTGAGTGAAGCATATGAACTTATGTTCATGTTTGAGGGGGTCTTTCTTTTTATAGATCCTGATGCAAGTTTTCATAATATTATTGTTCAAATTAGTTCTGCTGAGAATATCTTAGATGTTATGAATGGCATGTCTGTACATCCTTGTCTGAACTGCAATTCATGTGAATAAGATTCCTGTCCCCTCTGACATGATTTGACATTTTTATATGCCTGAACTCATAACCCAAATGGCCAAGGTTTGAAAGCAATTCGTTTTGCAACTTGCTGCCTGTGAAAGCCTTTTGAAAACAAATACATTTGTTTTTGCCAACTTTTTTCTGATATCTAGAAAAGGCCAGGGATAATCTTACATACAAACTACTGCATGCTTAGTTTGGGACTTGTGTATTTTCACATGCACAGGCTAAATAAATAAAATAGCTGCTGCTGGTATGAATTGTTCCAGAGACATCAGGATGCACTGATACATTGCAATCAAGGTGAGAGTAATATAGCAGGGCTTTGCCGTATATATGCTCATGCTTTATAATATGGGAGCACAGTTTTGCACAGCAACATCAAAGACATCCCCTCTTGTTTTTATTTTGTTATAGCTGTTGTCTCCTGTTCTGGATCGCATGAAGAAAACTCTTCTTCACCAAATCCAACTCAGAAGCTCTCTCTGATAAAAAATAGGATGGTTTCATTGCATCAGCCTTCTAAACCAGGTACCACAAGTCCTCTTCCTTACATCCTCCTTATTTCTCCTTCAGAGTCTAGGTGTAAGATAGATGCTGGCAGTCACAAGCACCTCTTACCAGAAAGCTATGACACTGTATTTCTGACTGGAACTAGAGCAATGACTCATAAAGGCCAGTGTAAACTTAAGGGAATTCCTTATTTCTGTATTAAACAAAAACAAAAAAAAACCAAACTCAAAACATAGCAAGCAAACCAAACCACAAAGAAGTCCAAACAACCCTAACTCTCCTAACTCTCTCCTAACTCTCTCCCCCCTCAATAAACCAAAAAAACCCCAAAACCCAACACAGCAGGAAAAGGGAAAATAAAAATGAAATCATCTCCACCAGCACACTGAAATCCACCAGATTTGGGGTTGGGAGTTCTTGAGATAAAAGCTAATTAGTGGAGCTGCTTTCCCACTACTATAGAACAAACTTATCTTTTTTGATACTGAATGAAGCTTTTTTCCAAATGGAATTTTATTTTCAAGGCATTGTGAAACCATCGAGATGTGAGGTTTTTTAATTTGTGTTCACTGCCTCTTGTCCTGTCAGTAGACACTACCTAGAATGTCTAGCTTCCTCTTCATTCCCTCTCATCCACGTGTTTGTACACACTGATAAAATCCCCCTGACTGTACTCTACTACAGACTGAGCAGTCCCAGCTGTGTCAGCCTCTCCTCTTACGAAAGATGCTCCAGTCCCTCAGTCATCTTTGTGGACCTGTGCTGGATTTGTTCCTGTGAGTCTGTATGTCTCTTGTATTCAGGAGCCCAGAGCTGGGCACAACACTCCAGATGTAGTCCCACCAGTGCTGAGTAGAGAGGAAGGATCACCTCTCTTGATCTACTGGCAGCGCTCTTCCTAAAGCAGCCCAGAAAGCTGTTGGCTGCCTTTGCTGTAAGGGCGCAGCGCTCCCTCACAGAGAGCTTGTTGCTCACCATGCTCCCAAAGTCCTTCTCTTTAGCTGCTTTCCAGCCAGTCAGCCCCCAGCACATACTGGTGCATGGGGTTATACCTCCCGAGGTGCAGGATTTGGCTTTTCCTTCACGGGCTTCCTATCGGCCCAATCCCCAGCCTGCTGAGGTTGCTCTGCATGGCAGCACAGCCCTATGGTGTGTGAGCTGCTCTTCCATTTTATAACCTCTGTGAACCTGAAGAGGGTGTACTCTGTCTCCTTTTTCATGTTGTTGAAGATGCTAAACAATAAAGAAAGGCCTCTGGGTGTTAGAAAAACCACACATTCCTCCCAGGAGGTGACAAGGGAACCTAGCCTTGCCAGAGGAACGTTCCTTATAGCAACATCTTGCAGATGGTATCTAATTCTTTAAAGTCCTTTCTGACATACCCTGGACTGTCCATGAGCCAGGACAATCTTCTTCGGAGCATTTTTGTAATATCTTAAAATATGTCCCTTGCTGATTGTAGTAATACAGATATATTTCTCTATCATACGTTTTTTCTCTTTTAATTTGTCACGTTTTTCCTTTTTGCTGACTTGCACTTGAGGTTCTCCAGGTTCATAAGCAAAGCTGGATATGAAACCCCTGTAAGGTGGTACACAGCGGCATTGGAGGTTTCAGCTTTCAGTGTTCTCTTTCACCGTGACCACGAGTGTACCCAGTCCTTTGAATCTGTGATTTGTGCTAAAAGCCAGCTTATTGTTCATCAGTCCATCACAATGCAAAGCATGTGATCTCTTCCCAGAGAAAATAGTCTTTTTTTTATACTGGATGTCAAAAACTTTCTTGATTGGTTTCAGACTCTTCCAGGTATTCAGATTTCTTCAGCCTTGGGCTGTGGCAGACTGGCCTTATAAAGCCCAGAGAGTTGGGAATTAGTTGCTTTTCAAGGGGAAAGTTGTATTCGCCTATCTTAGCTGTGAACAACTTTGTCATGTGAGACACACTCATAGGATTAAGTCTGCATTGGTGCAGTCCTTGCCACTGCAAGCTGAGGTATTAGTAAGGTTTGATGAAATGATTTTGTCATAAACAATATTTTCAAGTAACCGTCTATTTGGAAAAGGAATTTTTTCTTTCCTGAGATTTCACTTTGGTCTCTTTCACTGTTACGCTGTTGTGAGAGAAACTGCTTTCTGGGTTTTATGACCAACTAAAAGGATTATCTGATAAAAATATTACTTCTACTGACAATAAGTCTGTGGATACTCAGTTAACCTGTCAAACTTCAATAAATTTGAAACAGCACAGCAGCTCTGCATCAGGACTCTGCTTTGTCTCGCACAGCTATGGAGTTTCTGAGCTGTTGAGATCCCCAAAGCTGTTTTACTGGGTCAGCAAACCGTAGCCTGGAGCTGTGCACAGACATTTTTCCCTAGATCCAACAGAGCCAGGAGAGTGGCTGGTGTCTTCATTCTTGTGTTTTGCTGGAATCTAGCATTGCATACACACACACACATACACAATTTGCCAGTTCATCTGCTTGTGGCTTCCACGTAAAAATGATGGGCTGGACACTGCCCAGACCTTTCCTAAGCTGTACACATTTGATGAATTGGGCTAAGAAGATGTTTGGGTGGTTGGCCCAGGTGTCAGTGTGAGAGGCAGAAAACTCCAGTATGAGCAGGCCAGAAAGAGTTGGGGAGTGTCCAAAGGAACGGAGGAGGAGAAGTGTTTGGGTGGGAGACCATAGCCTGTGCCAACCCAAAGTTATGTGCAACTCTGGAACATCTGTGTTTCTCTTACCCCTGCACACTGAATGTTGTTTTATAAAAGTGAAGTTAGAGTTAACTTCAATAATTAAGAGAAAATTAGTCTGCTTTTGCTGTTGCATTCAAAAGATGCTTCCGTTTCTTCTTTTTTTCTGAAAGTTTAGTTGAATTACTGGCAATCTTCTGGAGGCTCTTATGTTTTAATTTTTGCTCCACCTGTGCAGCCACAATTCCTTGTTATATCCCTGACCTTAATTCTGTCCTTCCTACCTGCCTGTTCTCCACAGGAATAGGGCTACCAAAGGGATAACTTTGTGTCATTCATGGTTGCAAGGTTTGAATACCCTCTGAACATCAGAATCCTAAAAATGAATGTTTAGTCTCTTACTATTTCTCATTTGGCCTGGGGACACTCCAGTTATTACTGTAATATTATTATTACTACTGAAAATAAATATCGTGCGAATTAATATCAGCTCTATTCAGCTCCACTCTGTGTGGGAGAGCTTTGTGCAGCTAACATCCCTTCAGGGAGTTTGTATTAGATTGATGAGAGAACAGTGAATTACTTCTCATCTGGTTTATAATATGCTGATTATGAAAAATTCTGGCCAAAATGATCTAGTGTTTTTAGCGCTGCAAGCAGACTCAGGAGTTTGTTAAGTAGGTATTGTTATCCATCCTGCTAGAGGAAAGCAAAGCTGTTTAAAAAAGATTGAAATAAAAAATTGTGTTAAGTTTGCGTTGCTCTCCTATTTGGCTTGAGACCCTGTAAGGCTCTTTCTGTTGCTAAGAGAGGGTTGACCTTAAAGTATCAGCTCTTTCTCTCTGCCAAAATGCTAAATCCATACAGTTTCAATATCCTTGTTGATATTATTGGTATTTTTCTCATTTGGGATTTTGAGTACTTGTGGCCTAGACCTTCCACTGATATAAATTCATTGTTGATACCAGTGGGAGGAATTTGACTTGCATCTGCCAAGAATTTGCAGGTTAGTTTTTCATTCTTACATGTTCCTTGACCTGCTCTGGGAGAGATTCTGTCGTTACTGCCCAAGAAAAGATTCCTTTTTTCTCTTTGATTCTTCTATTTCTTGGGAGGTATAACCCCCATACACTGTACATCTGGTCATTCATGTGCCTCTGTTACCCCTGCCCCCTGAGCTGGGATACCCTGCACTGAAGCATTTGGTTTCTCACAACAGAGGTCTCTTGTATCATCGGCTCAAGCTGTTCATGGGTGACATCCACAGACAGTTTTGGAAAACCAGACTGGGTGTTATCTTCCATTGGTGTCCTGGCGTCCCAGGAGAGGCAGCAGATGCTTCTGGAAAACAGTTCCTCCCGTGGAGATGTTGAAGGTAGGCAGAGCTACAGTTCCCCTCGAGCGGACACACCTGCTTTCGCCCAGCTCGGGCTGCAGCTGTGGGTGGCAGCAGCAGGAGCCAGCAGGCTGAGGCCTCAGGCCCATGTTACTGGAAGTGCCACCACGTGCTGGTTCTGGAGCAGAGCTCCCGAAGGCACAGTCAGCACCTAAGAGTCAGTAAGAGCTGTGTAATGCACGTGTGCTGCCTCAGTCGTGTATGGATATAAGCTCTAAACAGCTGGCCCTTTTATACACCCATTTTCTATCTCCCCATTTTGGGATAAACTACTTTTACTTACAGAGACTGGATTTTTCTTAGGAAACTCAATCCTATACAAGCCATAGCTGGCTCCACATGTCTGCTGTCTGACTGGCAAAGTCTTTGGCTTTTGTTCTGTTGGACATGTCTTCATGCTTTTTTTGGTTTCTTCTCTTCTCATTTCTCCTATCATTTCTTTACTTAAACCCTTAATTTTTACTTTATTCTCTCTCTATTTTTTTTTGTTTTGTGCATAGTTCTTCCTTCATTCTCATGACTCCTTTCTTCAAACTCCTTATCCATATTCCTCTTATTATCTCTCTTCCATCCATGCTGTGTGTCTCTTGTTTTGTTGTGGTTTTTTTCTCTTCACAGGGGATGTTTTCCTCCTGAACACCAGTAGACTCCCAGATAGATGTGAGTTCAGCCTGCAAAGCCCCATCCTGCCTGGGAGCTTGGATTCTTGCTTGCTGGAACTGGCCATATGTTCACAGGATGCTGTTCCTCTCCTCAAGAGATTCACAGTTGAAATCAGATATGTGGAGACAAACAAAAATACAATAATTTCTCTGAGAGTTGGCCATGAGGAGAATGCTGGGTAAGACAATCAATTTTCAGCTGTTAAGCCTTTGAATTGCAAAGTAGAGTGGAGTTCCTCCAGGCCACTGCTTATCAGTGTCTTTTGCCTTCTTGAGATCATTGCTGCTATTACAGCAGAAAATAAAGATATAACTGTCAGGACTGAAGCACGCAGCCTCCTGACAGGATGCCTGTAACAGACACAAGTTTTGTGCATCCCCTTTGCAAAAAACACACTAGCATAGATCTCACTCTTCTTCCCTCACATTGAGAAGGGTGAAGAATGATTAATTCTTTCACCGATTCTAGAACTGCAGCTGTGAAATGCATTCAGTCCAAAAACTGCCTTGGTAACACGACTGATATTTTTATGGATTCAGTGAGTCCTATCATTGCTACAAGGGTCACAATTCTCATTTTGAGGTGGAGTTAATTTTACCTCTTTAATCATTTCCTCCTTTCTAGTAGGTTCAAGAGCATCCATTTCTGCTCCATACGTAGAGTTCAGGGAGGGAAAAGCTGAGGCTAGAGGTAAGAAGAGGTGAATGAAAACAAAAGAAGGTGTTACAGCCCCAGATCTTGTCCTGTGTTCCCTTTCATCTTGCCAGTGTTTTACTTTTTCATTCCTGCGTGTAGCAGAATGCAGTGAGGAAGAGAAATGGGTAAAAGGAACAAATCACAACAGGAAAAGAAAGAGAAAAGTCCACGTGTCATCTAATTTTGCCATTTTCCATGCGCTTGTTTTTCCTTTGCTGCAATCCGACTTGTAAGAACCTGGGTCAGACACATAACGGAGTTTTTTATTTCCATCACCTGACCGACTCCCATGGAGAATTTAAGCAATAGATCCCAGTTCTTGTTTTCTTTTAATTCTTTGGCACTCCCCAGGCTGCCATGGAGATCTGTAGCCAAGACTCCCAGTCAGCCAAAGATAGCAGAGTTTGACAAAAAAACCTTATTTTTTCTTCTTTCAGATCTCTCTCTCTCTTCCTCTCATTTTCAGCTGTTGCTCAGTTCCTCCCTGGCTGTTCCTTCCCCATCTTCTTGCCAATTTCACTGGGAATCTGTTGTATTTTCTGGGATTAGTTTCTAATATCCTTTTTTACTACTCAAAGCTGCCCTTGCTGCTTTTTGAATATATGACAGGCCTCTGCAGTTGTGGCTCCATTCCCCTATGTAAACTCATAAAATACCCTTTTGCTACACCTTACTGGTCAGATCAGGCTTTGCTGATAATCACTGCAGCATCTCCGGAATGGATCATAGATGTTGTTTAGCAGCTTATTTGAGCACTGCAAAACAATTCTATGTGAAGTCAAGATTATCATCTCTAAAAGTGATGGCATTTAGATTTATTAGAATAAAGTTAGCTTTACTGGAAGTTGGCATAGACTCTGGTATTACTTTTTCTTACTGAGTGAAATGAAGCACTGGTAAGCTCAGAGAGTTTACTCTTAAGATTTTGAACAGGGGAGATGACCAAGTCCTGTTTGAAATCAAGATGGAAAAGAGATAAAACAAAGTTAGGAACCATGTTAGGTCAAACACCCTTCTTTTTCTCCCTCTTTACAGGGAAACATTAAAATCTCAGCACAATTAAAAAAACCCTGACCATGCAGGCAGAACAGAATTTATTTCTATCACAGTGATTGACCTGCTTCTTGCTAGACAGGTAGCCTGAAATGAACATTCTCTCCATGATTAAGATTTTAACAATGTTGGTTGTTAAGGAGACACCACCCTGAAATATTCCCACTTTACAGGGACTTTCCACAGGGAGCAGGAGTTCTGCAAGCTTTTCTGTGTTAACCAAACACTGCTGCACAATTTAGAGCAGAACAAGGAGGACAATGAGCAGATTCCTTGAGATAGATGCCTACATGTAGTACACAGTGTAACCAGTGAAAATTACTACCAAGGGATTGTCTTCAGGTCAGAGTAGAAACTTGGACATAGAAAAAAAGCTAGGTGGCACATTTTTCAGATAATCAAACACCCCAGGAAATCGTGCTTCGGTCCCTTTTGTCACCTCTCAATTCCATGACCAATCCATACTTCATCATATACTTCAGCCGCACCAGACCACTGAAGTGAACTGTCTTCTTTCTGGACCTAGAAATCTTCTCCTGATGGTGTTTTCTCCTTCAGGATCCATCAGCTACACAGTTCTCAAAAGCTTAGATACATGTCACATGTAAGAGAAAGTTTCTGTCCTGTTTAATGGTTAAATTATCATTAGATTATCATTAAGTTGGTAGTATTGAGGCTGCCACTATTTTTTCACACATAAGCCTTAGTGAAAGAACAAAGAAACAGATGGACCTTGGGCACTACGTTCTCTGAACAAGTAGGGCAAAGTCATAAAGTCACGGTGTTTATTGTTATATACCACACCTATAGATCGTGTGTACTCTGAGTTATTACCATCAGAAGGAGAACTGCTGAGAGACTGAGGTGTTTGAAATACTGTGTATTTACAAAAATATATATAAAATTCTATTTCTCATTATGACAGTAAAGCTCAAACATCAGGAGCCTGTAGCCTTGTTTGCAAGGCCAAGCTTTTTTTGTCTGGCACTTAACTCAAAAAACTGTCTTCACTTTCTCAGGGTTATGGTGCTTATTCAGGTCACATCTAATATATTTTTTACCTTTTTTATTTTTAACTTTTTTCTAATGTTTTTATTACTTTGCTTATCCCAGCTTTTTATCTTTATGATGCAGTCCCAGCATCAGCCACAGCTGAAAATTCTTGAGTCCTGTGTGGTTTTGAGTGGTTTCACATGCTTGTGTTTGTTGTGGACCACAATTATTTCAGTATTCTCAGCCAAAACTTTTTCAGTAAGAAGCTAGTTTCTCTCAACTCTAAGTACTCACATTTCAGTGAAAATTAAAAAGCATCATTTGGGGCAGGGAAAATATTTTACCTTTCTGTAGTCAATAAGCCAAACTGATCTTGTTCTATTTTCATTCTGAAATGGCCACAGTAGTCTTGGTAGATCAGAAAACAAAAAGTTCATGGCCATGTGCACACATGGGTTTTCAGATAGCCAACCTCACAAAACTGTTTATTGCTTAGTTTTTTGTGTCTTCCCCCTTTTTTTTTGGAGGGGTGATGGTGATAAAATGCTCCACCAGCTTCTGAGACTTGTAGATACTTGCCATCTTTGACACTTCTATTCTACTAATGTGGCTGGTCTTATCCACCGAAGTTATTTAACTTCTCCTACTGTGCAGATGACAAGGGAGTGGCCTGGTAAGTGTTCTCAGAAAATATCTAAATGCGTGCTGACAACTAGCAGAGCCATTTAGATTAAAATTGTATCTAGAAAGGGTGAGGCTGTCCAGCTGCTATGTAAGACTATGATTTTTGAACACTAATCTGGGAGCATAATTTAGTTAGAGCCTCTTGTGCCTCTCTTGAACTTGCACCCAAAAATACAGTGGGTCAAAAAATAACCCTCTAACAGTTTGATGAAGGCAGGAGAGGTAGGCCTGTATTTTGCTCTCTCTTTTTCCTTTTAAGTCCCGTGGTTAGCACTGGATGTTTGTGAGGACTTGCAGCCAATAGCTTCCTCTCTGTATAAAAGTAAGGTAAAACTTCTAATTTTTATGTTCACTGATTGAGTCTAGAAGCATCTAGCATACGCAGCTTTGTGCAATAACCCATGCAGTGGGTCCCCCTAATTTAGAAAATGTTTCAGCGTCCATGTTCTACTTTATTGCATTTTTCAGTCCTAATGAAGAAATGGTTATTCTTTACGTTAAATATTTCTTAAAATTAATCATCAGTTACCTTTGTTGGATATGAAAAATCACACCATAGAAAGGATTGGTAAGAAGAGGATGGAAAACATCTGTTCAGCAGAAAAGATTGAAAGGCTAGCAAAACCCAAAGTGAGCACTACCAATGAAAATTTGGAATTAAATGTTTGCAGGGTGAATCTTGAATTCTCTTGCCTTAAGCATTAGATTGCTTGCAACTCCAAAATTTCCATCCATGCAAATTTCTCAAAATTATGTCAGACCCTGATAGTTCTTCCATGCATACAGATCAGTTTTAACCTCTCTTTTTAGAAGAAGAGTAATATTGCCTCAATAGTTGAGATCTGGTTTGACATAAAATCAATAGTAAAGTTATTGCCTAGCTTGGCTTATCTGGAAGCCTGCTGCAATGATCCATCTTCTGCTGGATCAACAATGGGCTTCATTCCCGATTCCATTAAGAAAATTACATTGGCTCTGACAAGCCTCCGTTTCAATGGTGGGACCAAGCAAAGGAGGTGTAATTATTTACAGCATTAGAAATCTTGCTGCAGTTGGATCTAGGGGGTGAGGCTTTCTCTGAAGGGGAATACCTTGATGATGAGGAGATTTCATACACAAAAGCACTCTGTGTGATGCAAAGCTACTTGTCATTTTTGCAGTCTTTGGATGCTAGACAGCTTTTTCTGCTGTGTTACAAATGGAGAAAATGTCAGTACCAGAGATATTTCAGTGCAGAACTAGGATGTTTTGTGGGACCTTAGTGCTCTGACTCAGAAGAGCTGCCAGTTCACAGAAGTAGTGGCTTAAGATGGTGGCCTTGTTCTTCTACAAGATACCACAGCCCTACCAGCAGAGATGGCAGAATGGACAGTGTGTCTTCCTAACTCATGGCATTTCAGAGCTTGGTTTATTGGCTTAGATGACTAGTAGTTTTATTTTGGTATACCAGTCTATAAACAGCAGGTTCCAAAGTGTCTGGGTCATAAAGCATATAGGATTAAGGTGCAGCAGCTGAACTAGTCAATGTTTTCAGCTATGGGGCTCTTTAGTTGCTAGTACTAAAGGTACCACTGGCTGTGAATCAGAGGCCGTGTGCCACAGGTTCCTGCCCTCAGTGGCATGTTAACACTGGCAATACTGTGATGTCTCAGCTGGAAGGTGGGTTGTAACTTGGTAGAGGTACTAGAACTATGCCTCAGTGCTTGGCACTTGGTCTAGTATGCCTTATAGGTAAATTCAAAAGATTTAAAGATTGTCCTTACACTTATTGGCTCATTGAACCAATTTGATTATGACCCATTCACTCTTGTGGTCAACAGGATGCAATGGAGTGATGAACAAAGCTGTGTTATGTAGCAGAAGTGACTCAGTTCTGGGTCAGTGCTGGATGGTCTTGGATGTTGTCCCACAGTGTGGCAGGGGGAATATATTTATAAGAATATTTATGAGATATATTTATAGGTGCTGAATGTTTCTGAAGCTGCACTGTAATACAAAATGAAAGCAAAGCAGTTGTTCTCCTTTGCTGGGAACTAGAGATGGTGCTGTTGTGATTCAGGGCTGTACATTTCTGAAGATGAATTAAATTGTAATGAACTATAGAATGTATTATGATGGGACAGGAAATAGAAGAAATAGGGTCATCTTGATAAGAGGAGCTCAATTTCATATGAGTTCAGGTTATCTGTGGGTATTTATGCATGTGTACAATTGTGAAAGTGAAAGGTGGGTGGATGCCGTAGAAGGGATACTAAAAAAATATCGAGACAAAGGTATATAATTGGTTTGTGGAGGGAATAATGCAAGAGGAGGGTGACAAAAATTAAAGTTGCTTTGGATCTTTTGCAAGTTGTAAATAAGGTGGTCTGTGATTTTTATATTGAGTCCAGAAGAGATGTGTTTGTAATCTGGGTGTTACCTTCTAAGGTGTTTCTAGTGCAGGACAAGGGCTACATGACCATTTCATGGCAGCTGAAGGCATTTCCTAAATGCAAAACAAAAAAGCAAAATGTTGATGCTGCTCAACATCTCTTAACACTGTGGCCTGGCTTCCTTATTACTCGATGGCACTGACCCAGGTCACCTGTCCGGAGTGGCCCCAGTAACATCAGCAGTGTGTAGGTGTGGGTAAAATTATCTCTGTCTGATACTGTTTTCAGAAAAGAGCTTAGAGCAAGGATTCCTTTGTCATTATCCTTGCAACAATCCATTTACAAAATAATAACACACAGATTTTACTGTATTTTACTGTCTTGTTAACATAAGGTATAAGAACAGTTTTTGGAAACAAAAATAAAGTAAAAATATTTTTAAGAATTCTGCTGTATTTTTTAAATGACACCTGGATACCTTGACTTCCACCAGACTTAATTTGAGTGAAGTACTTCAAAAATTCCCTTTTGGTATCTCTGTCTAGCTTTTGATGTCTGACAACCATCTTTAAAATTAGAGTGCATGGGACCATTTGTCTTTCTCCAAACTGCCACAAGTGCTGCACAATTGAGAAATCTTTGAGTCTAGAGGTTATGGCATTTGCTCTATAGTGAAATGTAAATGGCACAAGTAATCTGCATTTCCTGAAACAGCACTTCTCTTCTATCCCTTGCTTTGTGGGCGCTACAGGTTTGCTAAGGTGGAAAATCAGATAGACAACACACAGATAAAGGTTTTCATTCTTGACACAACCAAGAAGCATTCAGAGAGGGTCGGACACTTACTTCCGGAACACACAATGTCGGTGCTGGCTTGAGGAGATGCAGAGACTTGTGCAGCTGCTTGGTTGATCAGTACTTTCAAGAGCGAGCAGAACACAACCACGTATATGGAAAGCACATATTGGAGTGCGGCATGTCCAAAATTGGTGATTATTAAAGTCCAATTTAAGAATCATTGGAAATGGTTGGATCTATTCATCATTAGCAATAGGCTCTGCAGCAAAGATAACCCATCATGAGCTTGCTAGGCCGAATATCACTTCTTTTATATTAACACCCATTTGTTATCTTTCTATTTACATTCATTGATCCATTTCCCACAGTGATACTATTACTTCTCTTCGGTACAGTGCAGAATCTTTATGCTAGAGACTCCATGGATTCCAGAGTGCTGTGTGTATGTCTGCTGACATTCTGTTGTCCTCTAGGATGAAATGGAAATACCTGGTGGCCCAGATTGGACGAATAGAAAGGCCTTTCACAATCACCCTGGTGTATTCAAACTGTGGAGCGCAGGAAGCTGGGGTACTGGCAGTGGGCTCCTTGCAACTCAGGAACTGCTTTCATGGTATGCTATGATACAGACAGGTTTGGAATAACCAAATGCATCCTCACCAAAATGGATGAGTGTGATGAGGGATAGTCAGATAGGATTTAAATGGAAGTTGAGTAACTCAGAATTACAGAACTGATTTAAATGGTCCTCTCTGCTTTTCAGCTTTGCTTTGCTTGATCTTTGTATGGGAAAAAACTAAAACCAACTGGGCTTGTGCTAAATCAAACAACAAGGATGAAAAAAGTCTTTACCCAAATTATTTTAGCATTTAGGATTTTTCTCTCTTAAATAATCAAGCACAGAAGACTACCCTGTGTAACCAAAGCCTTTTCCATACTTGGGCTTTGTCTAACAAACCTATGAAGAAAAGAAATATTTATCTGCCCCCAATGGGGTCTGTTTGCTACTGCCAGGCTGAGAATTTCTATCTAAAATGAAAATAATTGGAATGTAATTAATTTCTCTAAAGTACTGAGTGCTCAGCTAAGACCTCAGTTTTACCTGGAGCTTACCATTTTGCTCTGAATGTTGTGCAAATGATCCTCAGTGGCTGTGCAGAACCTTGCTAATGTCATTGAGGCTTCTTGGAAGTGCAAGAGTCTGTCAGCACAGGCAGCCTTCAGATTGGGGACATAATCATCTTCACTTCCTGAGTTTTATGAATTAATATAATGTTATTGCTTCCATTTTGTACTCTGTAGAAATAGCTTGGGATGTAATGTAAAAAGAAAACGTTATTGTGAGCATGGTTTTGATCATATTAGAGATTTAATTGTAGTCATTAGTCTTTTAATTTAACGAATGGTATATTTTTAATGTAATATCTTTTGGGCAGTCCTAGAGTTTTGAGGGGATGTATACAGCCTGAAGCACTGTGCTCTCAGTCTCAAAATAACCCGGTGCATGTATCTGGCACAACACAGTGTCATGAAAAAATATTATTTCAGAATGTGTACCTGGATCACTGCAGAGGTGTTCTTTTCTCTCTCTCCTGCAATTGGTTCCCTAACTTTTGCATTTTTTCCAGAGTAGTAGTAATCCCAATGGAATTTCTGTGCAGAGCTCTGCTGAAGGGCAGCAGGTCCATAACAGGCCTGTGCACATATGCATCCACAGGACAAGCTGGCTGCATTAACAGCCATGCTTTTGGGAGATACCAGACTTCAGAATTGTGTTCAGCCTGGCTGATGGGTACCTGTGCAGTCAGTCAAATGCTCCCAGACTATAACTGACTAGACTAGTTAGGGTACATGAATAAAGTTCATGTACAGCGAGCCAACTTGCTGGGGAAGCAGCTACATCATGGGCTGGATGCCACAGCTGGAAGCTAGCACAGAAATGAGTCAGCAGCCAAAGTTCTGGTTAAACCTGAGCCTCAGCTGGGCATAGCAATGTGTCTATCAGGGCTGGAGATAAATGGGTGTCCCTGCCTCCAGCAGCAGAGTGCCACGCAGCATGTCACAGCTGCCTAGCAGCTGCACAGTCATGTGCACAGAACTGAGGAGCACATCACGGTAGGAAACTGCAGGGCTCTTCATAAAAACAAAACAAAACAAAACAAAAAATTTAAAGATAGCACAATGTGCTGGTTTGAAAACAAACCAGTGGGAGATAGCAAGTCAGAATAACAATTTAATAGGAAAATTAAAAATAAAGGCAGAAAACACTGGTTTAAACTGACAGAGTGAGGATACAACCTGACACCCCGTTGGTCAGGGTGGCAGCAGCAGTCCGATAAAATGGTGGCTGCAGTCCTCCTGAAGTGATGGATGTGGTTCTGTTGAAGTGATGATCCTGTAGAAGGGTCTGGTCTTCCTCGGAAGGTCCGGTGGTGGCTATGTAGCTCTTGTCCTCTGGGGATCCAGTGGAAAAGGCTGTCTGTGGTGGTCCAAACCTCCGGATATATACAGATGGGAACACTCAGTTCCTCCTCCTGAGCAGAGCATCTCACAATGGGATGGAGTCATGAGGCAAGACATTGATGGGCTCATTAACAGGAGATAATCTGGAGGGAGGAGGCAGGGAACACTGCCCCACCTGGTTTCAACAGCTCATGAAGATAGTATTGGTCCAGGAATCTCATGCTGTATAGAAACCTACACAAAAAGAACAGAGATGAGTATCGATTATCGTACAAATGACAAGGTCCTACGAGTGAAGATTGATACACATGAAGGGTCATACACATTCTGTCCATTCATCTCTGGGCTTCGTTCTCTTTTTTTTTTTTTCCCATTAGATAAAGAAAACCAAGATCTTTTTATGTATGACAAAGGCTCCACCTTCCCCTGCATTCATGGAGGCTGTGTCAGCCACCTACAGATCTGTGAATTCATCAGTGATTGCCCTACTAAAGAGGAGGAAGGAGTGAGGTGTGGTGAGTATGTGGCATGACACTTTGTGGGAACCTTCATCCCATTAGAAGAAATAATTAAGAATTAAAAATACGTTAAATTGATTCCTTCTTTAGATTAATTCAGTACTTTACCTCCTGAATTAATTTGGCCCATTTACATTAACTGGATACTAAGATTCTCTTTGAAAATTCACCCTGTATAGAATAAAATGGATTTTTTAAAAATTGGTTTTCTTTCTTAAGTATTGCAGTAAGGAGGTCAATGACCTTCCTTTCACAGTTACTGCTACTTCAGAGAAAGGCAAAACCTTATTTACATGTCTGCAGCTGGGTGAGAATTTCCTTCAGGACCCAAGATTTAAACCTTCTCTTCAGGGAAAGGTGCTAATGATCTTTCCACCGTCAGTGACCAACAGTGTCATAAATCTGTCCTTCCAAGATCCCAGTTCAGAGTTCTTGCACATCAGGACAGAGAAATCCCCTAACAGTATATGCAGTGCTGAGAGGCAATGTTAGCTTTGTTCCAAGTACAGTGGTGGAAAGCTAAAAAAATCTGCTGATTTGCCTTCCTCTAAGTGAACACAAAACTTTGTGATGCCTGCAATTTCTTATGCAGCAAGACCTTTACAAACACGTGGCAGTGATTTGCCATTCCTTAGATTACAGGGGCTGCAGTTTTGCATAGTGTTTAGAGTAGGATAGCACAAGAAAGTCTCAAATATTTCCAGAAGCCAAATGTTGGCTTTCTGATGGTGACTCTGGAAATAAACAAACAAGCAGCGTAGGCTGGGTGACTTGGGCAGCCACAATGGATTTTCACTTTTGTTACTGTTTGTGTTCTTCCATAATCAAGTTTCTCCTATATTCCTTTTCTTGTTCTTGATTGTAGACAGTCTCCCAGAGGGTTCACATTGCTCTTTTGAAGGAGGTCCATGTGGCTGGACACTGAATGAAACCGCAGCATCTCCTTGGTCTATTCGTGGCTTTTCTGAAATGATTCAAGATGACTCATTTTTAGGGTCTACTTTGCAAGCCACTGGTGGTAGGTTCCTCATAGTTCTCTCTCCCACTCTCTGTGTATGCATGTACACAATAGCCTTGAACTAAAGTTTATTTAAATTGGTTTAAAAATTTTGGCATCATTGCCAAATGAACATTAGCATCAGCATTATCTATAACAACTTCAAATGTAGCTAAAATTAACTTTTGAACCTGCCTCAAAAATTTATATTAAACAAGTTCTGCAAAAAAGTTAACACAAAACTGTCAGAGACAAGGATTCTCCTTCACCTTTAAAAAATCATGTAATATATACTTCTTCCCACCTCCTTTCTCTTATGAGCTGGGCAGTTGCTGAGTACCCCAGCAGCACTATAATAACTGCTGCATCACAAGGTAAAACAGAACTGGGCAGCTTGTAAAAACAAATCTTTTGAAGATCTTTGACAGACTCCACTAGTGGGTTAGGAGGAGCATCACATATAAGACTATCCCAACTGAGCATATACATTCTGTGCCATAAAATACCACAATAAAAAAGAGTCAAATAACTCCCAGAACTGCAGAACTGTCAACTTGCTAAATAAGAAGGGGAGGCCAGACCCTCACTTGTTCAGGATGAAAGTCAGAAGTGTTAGCACACATGAGTGTTGCCTCACAGCTCCCTGTCAAAATAAAGGGTTTCCATACAAGTGCCCTGTTTGTCTCTCGAGAGCTTATATAAGCTCTCCCTGGAAACAAAGACTGCAAATAAACTCTTCCAGCCCAGTGCTTGTCTCAGCAAGAGTCATTGATGCCAATGGTGTAGGAATTAGAAGAGTCGATCGGCGTGTGGCTCTGTATGGGAAGATCTTGAGTGGTATCTGAGGTTTGTGCACTCACATTCCAAGAAAGGGTTTGGGATGTTGATGTTTGTGCTGCTGAAATCTGCCAGAGTGTTTACTATGACCTCACTAATAGATTTGCTCTCAAGCCATGCTTACACCTACATATGCTTACACCTACATATGCTTACTTACCTACAGTAACATGAATGATGTTAAATTATTTCAAGAGATTACACAAAACAGCAAAAGATCATTTTGTGTTTCCTGATTCACTTTTGTGTTCACAGGACACTTCCTCTACCTGCGAGCAGACAGCACTCAGACAAGCGGCGTGGCTAAGGCTTACAGTACCAGCTTGCCAGCCAGCCTTGCCACTGGAGACTACCAGGTGTGTCACCCTGTCTTAGCAGCTTTGTGGAGCAAATCATCAAGCTGTAGGCGTTATTTGCACAATTAGCCTGTTCTTCTGTCCCTCTGCACATTCTGCAAAACACTGGAAAGCAGAGGAGTTGCCTATGCTGCCTAGATGGCTGCTTGCTGAGAGCCGGAAAGGAGATGTGAGGTGCACCCCCAGTAAGTGAAAGCAGGAGCCCCAAATCAGCTACTCATCATGGATAACTCCCCAGCCTAACTGTACTGGTTAGGTGAAGTTACTCCTCAGAGAGGTGCCCAGCAGCTGAATCGTATGGGGCAGCCAGGGTTGGTAGAAAAGGGAACTGTCTGGCTGTGTCGCTGGGCCTTTCGGTATATCTGCTGCTGAGATTTCTCTTCATAAATTCTGCAATACCTGTGCAGGAGTTAATAAACTTGATAGTTTCACTGAGAACGGGAGTGTGAAGTTAGGAGGCATTAGATTTTCCAGAAATAGATGAATGTAATAAACTTCTGATCACATTCTTCAAGAATTTAAAAAGGTTAATGCAACCTGGCCTTGATAAAATCACATAACTTGCCTTGCAGCTCTGAGATGCTGGAATTAAAAATATTAAATAATTTTATAGTCATAACACTAAGGAAAATTGAGCTGCAAGTTTGAGCTGGAGTCCAGTCTTGCTAGGGGAAAAAGAGAAAGCTTTAATGCCTCCTAATTAGAGCTGAGAAAACAAATACAGTGCAGGTGCCAGAAATGTAATTTTGGTGTTTATATTTATTTATAAATCCAGGTAAAATTTGCTAGGTAGTTCCAACAAAATAAAATGTAATTGGACATAGGTTCACAAAACCAGGAGAGGAGAAGCAGTAGCTGTTGGTTATTGCATAGAGGTCACAGGAGATCTGGATCCATTCTCCCCTCCACTGGCAAGGATTTGATCCCACACTGCAGGAGCAAGGAGCACCTGCAGTTGTTCTTTGTAGAACATGTGTGTGCTTCCCTTCCTGCCACTACTGGAGCTCTCTGGAACACAGAGGGCAGCTGAGCATTCGAAGCAGTGGTAGAAATAGCAGGTCTCTCTTGCTCTGTGGCAAACTGAAGTGGTTGCTACAAAGAAAGAGGAGCAAGTCCTGCTTCAAAACATTCTTTGGCCTGGTGATTTTGCTGTTCGCTTGTCTTAGGGGTGCTACAATGCAGGTGGTGCCTATGAGTTGGAGCAGGTTCATGGACTGAGGTTTCCTGCCTCTAGAGACAGCCTAATTCCTTGTTCCAAAGGTATTTGGGGCAGGACAACTCTCCCCTCAGACAAGGCAATAACAAGGAAACCAGTCCTCTCACCCAGATGGTGTCAGAGGCCGTGGATATTGTCATCAGTGGTTGAAGAACAGCTGCCCAACAGGAGTGTCAGGGTCTTCCCTGAGAGAATTCTGTGCTAAAAATGGTGCTGAGTCAAATACAATCAGTGAGTGGGGGCTTAGTGATCTCTGACATTAAACAGTTTGACCCAGACTCCAAAGTTTGGTGTCTCAAATTCCCAGGGAGGGGAGAAGTGACTACCTTTCCCGTTTGTCAAATGTTACCATTCTTCTCCTCTTCTTCCTCTGTTACAGATTCAGTTCTCAGTGCATGTTTTTGGTAGCTACAATGGTACAGTCTCCTTCTCTCTCAGAGAAGAGGTAAAGGGAGCTCCCATCACCTTGCCAATGTGGGAAAGGGTAGGGAGCTGGAGTGACCACTGGTTTCTCATCACCTTGCCACTGCCAGTGCTTCAGAACCGGTAAGAGCTCGACTGTCAGCAGCCAGGGTTCTCTGTATAGATTTAGTAAATTGTTACTATCTTTATTGTGAAGTGTCACTTTCATTCCTGCCTTCTTTCAGGGCCATTTTTAAGCGACTCTGCTTGCTCAGGAAGTATTCTGTCATAAGTGCATATCTTTGTGCACATGCACAGCTTAGCTCAACACAAGCCCACGCCATGTGACTGCACTTGTGTGCAGCCTCAAACAGTACTTAGGCTTTGGGTACAGCAAGCATTTGTACTAAAAACCTTTTAGCAATCTGAGCAAGCCGGTGTACTCAGAGTGGCCAAGTGCTCCCAGGAGGGAAAGAGCTGCATTAGCATAGCTGCACTTCCTACTCCCACGGCAAAAAACCCTCACATGAGTCAAATGGGTGGTAATCCCACAGTTTAGCCAGTTCAGCTGTCCAGTTTAGGATCTATATGAGTGCAGCCCAGGCAGCTAGAGATCCTTCACTGCCGCATTACTGATGCAATGATTTTGGGAAAAGGCTGTTGCTCAAATGAGCCTATGGATTAGCATCTGTTTAGTTACGCATATGTAAAGTATGACCAGTGAATTAGTGCAGAATAGCTTTTTTTCTCTGGGCACTTTACTGTGGACCTGTCTGCAGCGGAGACCAAGGGGCTCTTCAGAGATATCCAAGATCTTCTGCCTCCTCTGATATACAGTCCGTATGCTTGTTCCCTGAAGCCTCCGATTTCTGTATTGGCCCTTAGTTCTGAAGCAAAATGGATTTTATGTGGCAGAAGGGAACAGACAGCAAGACGCTTTTTTGGAGCACTAGCCAGCATAGCATGAAAAAAACCTGATATTCAAATATTCAAATACTACAATGTTTGAAAAAGTTGAGCACTTAGGCAAAATGAAAGATGTAGGTAGGTCATGCATGCATGTGTTTATTATGACAGTCTGTTTCAAGTAGTTCTGTCTTGTTTTACTTTATATAACCTTTTTGTATGACATTTTCAAATTTAAAACTGAGCTGCACAACAGTGACAGTCACTGTGGGTAAGGGTGGAGCTGTTCAGTCTAGAAAGCATATCTGTACTAAAGGTGCTAGCCAGGTGCCTGACAGAAATAATAAGTTGTCATTTGCTACTCTGATCTAAAACAGACACAGAAAAAGCACACACTTTGCTAGAAGGTGCTGCAGCTCTTTCCCTAAGGGAGGAAACAGTGATCTTTGTGCTCCCAGAACATGGGCTCCATCCCAGTCCTCTTGTCTTGTTCTTTCCTTGATCTGCTCCTTCTCTCCTGTCTTACCTGCTTCTGTGGGCACTTGGTGCCTTGCTTCCTTGTTTTCATGTATTTGGTCTCTCTTTCTTCTGCTTCAGCCTCCCATTTGGGAATCCATTTTATCTGTCTTATGCTTCCGGTTGTAATTTCCCTTTCTAAATTCCTCCCTGCTTCTTGTTTCCATCTGTCTTTCAGCAGATGCTGTCTCTGTGTGTTGTTTTATTTTGGTTTTTTATTATTAAGTGTGAATGCCTTCCCTGCACTTCCCTTCTCCTCCTAGCTATCTCTCATGTGCTTTCATTTCAATGATCCCAGACCTACAGTAAAGGTTTATTCCCAGTATTCCTGTTTGACTGGCTATTTAATTCTCTCTGTAGATCTTGGGCCCAAACTCCCTGCATACCAAGTCCAAGCTCCTCTGCTGTAAAATTCCCAGTGAGCTCCCAGCATCTCTCCAGGATGACACCTTGTTCACTCTGGATTCAGTTCAGGCAGCTTTTTTTTCTCCTGTTTGGCCAGGACCAGCAGCAGAAACAAAAGCTGGGGAAGAAAATGTTTATTCATTAATTTGGAAGGGCAGTTCTTACCTCACGTAGCTGGAGCAGGACCTGACACAGTTCATAACAGCACTGCATGGAAAGTACCATTTAGCCTGAGACTTTCAGATATCCAGGAAAGACGAAACTGCAGGATTAAAAAAATACCACTCATGGAAGCACCAGGGATTTAAAAATTTCAAAGATATTTTCTTAAAATTTTGATTGATTCTCATTCATGTGGGGAAAAAAAAAGCTTGCATCTGCCAAGTGATACAAGTGACTTTCTTTCTCACAAATTTCAGATCCCACCTCCAATACCTAGCAGCACAGAGTGCTTAAAAAATTACCAGCATTTTTGAGCATGGTCAGAATCATGAATCCCTGCATTGCCTTATCCTCAACACTCACAAAATGTTTTGACTGCTAGAAAAGTCATTCCAAATCACCCAAAATAGAAAAGTTCAGCCTGAATCACTTTAATGTTGGTGAAGTTGAAAACAATTGTAAACAGAGGTATGTGATGAGCACTGCTGGACAATTTTGCTACAGTTTGGAATAAAACTTCATGAATGACTATTCTGCCTGTTTATGTGTGTTGTCAGCTTTCCTCAGTAATGCAAGCTCTATCAGTGTTATGCTTAGGGTAATTTTTAGTGCAGATTTTGAGCTGGCATGTTGTTTTTCTGTATCCCAAATCTTCAGGAAACTCCTGTCCTTCTCTTGCTATAGGAAAGTGCTATAATTTCCCCTGGTTCCTTAAGGGAATGGTAGGCAGTAGTAAAGTGGGTAGGAAGGGGACAGATCACACAGAGACAAGAGTAGACATGGATTGAAACACAAGAAGTTGCTGTAGCAGGTCATGAACTGCTTGACGGGGCCAGAAGTAGAGAAACCACAGCAAAAAGAACAAGGAGGACATGAAGGCTCTATTTAGGTAGACTGGCAAGATCTTCATCCAATGAATTTCTTTCTTAGGAGAGAAGGAAGGCACAGTTTGCTGACCAGCCTCCCAGCTGAGCATCTAGCTACTTGGAAAACTGCTTCTGGTGATTGGCTGGCAAATTCAGTTACTTGGTTCACTCACACGAGGAAAAAAATGCTATCAGGAGAAAACCAAACAGGCAGGAGACCAGACATCATAGAGCTGGAGAATGTAATTTATTGGAGTCAGCAGAATGAGATCAATGAACAGGAACACTGGAAACCCCTCTGGCTAACACAGCATTGAGTTCAAAAGGCAAATTCCTCCCCTTGTTCTGAAGTTGAGAGGAAGGGGAGGCATACAGAGCCTAGAGGGTACAAAATGTCAATTCTCATGCACTGCGGGAGAGGGGTCATTCCTCAAAATCCCCCTTGTTACTCAGCTGGAGCAGAAACCTACCCGGTAGCGCAGTGCCAGGGACCCTCGTCTGCTCTGTGTCCACGGCCCAGATGCAGCAGATTGACCTCACCAAGGGCATAATGCCATGTGAGGGCCTTAAGTAAGGGGTAAGCTGTGGTGCTGTGTCTATGCCTGTGGGTCCTAGAAGTGTCCTGGTTTCTGGGCTCAGAGTGCTCTGGCTCTCTTCCATCAACCAGCTGGGGGAATTATTGCCGTGTGTCAGTGGACTTACATACAAGGTTTGAAAATACAAAGGTCTTGCTAAGCCTGCTATTGAAGAGGAGGGTTTCTGTAGGAAGGGGATCTAATGACAAATTCCCCTACTAACGCCACAGCTAAGAGGTCATTCAAAATACCCTTGATTTGCGTTTGCTGCACTTACTCCCAGAGTGCTCAGATCCTGAAGGTGTGGATGCTTTCTTTTAAGCCCAGAGGGTCGTTCTGAAGTTGGGGTAAAAGCAGTTTATGCTGAAAGATTCGTATGCAGCTATGCAACCAACTGTGGATATCAACCAACATTTGGTTGGTGGGTGGAATGCACACACATACTTTATTGCCACTAATTTGGGACAAGTGTGTTTCTAGGCTGAATGATTAATGTGTTAGGCAGGTCAGTGCTTGATCTCTCATAAATCATCATTGAGCTTTACCAGAGACAGCAAGAGAGGTCTTGTCCATATGCTTTTAATAAGCTCTAAATGGACTGGACATCAGACATCTGTTTATTTCTGAAATGTAATGAAAAACAATTCAGTCCTATCCATTAGAAGGAGATCCTTCAGCTCATTTTCTTCCTTCCTTGTGAATTCAGAAGGTAGCAAAGCACATGGGATGTAGCAGAGCTCCTAGATAACCAACACCTGGTCCTAGTGGAAAAAGATGAGACAGCCCAGAGCGCTAACTCTTCAAGGAATTATGGCTGAAATTTAAAATGTCTCATCCTTCTGAAATAAACTCGTGTCACCTTGTTGAGTTACACTGGTTGACGATCAGGCCCAAGATATTTGGATATTCTGTTCAGTTTTTACTCTAACTCTTTGGGGGTGGAAAGAAGGAGGGTTTATTTCCCCGCAGTCTGATTCCCTGACTGTTTCTGGTAATTGAATATGGATGGTTGTTGGTGTATAACAATTAGTGGGGGACAGTCACTTGTATGTATGTGCAGACAGCAGAGGAAGTAGGGCTCTCATTCTTCTTCCCCATGAAATGTGCAATGATATGAATTACAAGGGGTTGATGTGTATCTAAGACTTACAGCAAGCCCTTTTGGCCGCTCAGCTGGACTTGTCTGGAGGAAGAATTGTAAATAGTGATGATCTTTTTTCCTTTATAAAGGAACATTGTATTTTTAGGGGGGTTGGTTGGTTGGTTTTTCACCCTCCTTACTCCTTTGTTGGTCTTCTCTAAAACATCTGTCTTATTGCAAAGGTTTCAACTGGAACTCCTGGCAACCTGGGGCTGGAATTCCCAAGCTGACATTGCTATCGACAACATTACGTTTGGCCTGGACTGCTTCACTGACGGTGAGCCACAAATGTTGCAGAATCCCCTAAAAAAATTGGATAGTGTGATCATCATCCCACAGATCCAGGACGTTCTGTTCTCCCCACAGCGTGTGCATGGATCATTTGTGTCAGCTTTTTCAGCACAATGCCGTTTTATCTCAGACCCAGTGAAGCTGCAAGTAGAGGCAATTTTACTGTGTGTCAGTCTCCTAGTGCTCTTTTTTTCCTCTAAGCTGGGATATTCTGTATCACATAGTTGAGACCTGCCTGTGCGTCTCGGCAAGAAACACTGGGCTTATTCCTTAGCCCCTAAATGGAAGGATTACATCACACTCTTCTTCCACAGTCCCTGCTGATCTATGCACCCTGGTAACTGATAGCTGAAGCAAATTTGTTGAAATCAAGGGGGAAAGTCACCATATTTTAGTGGAGAAAAGGAAGAAAACGAAGGAATATGTTGACTCTCTGACAACAAAATTTAGATTACTCTGACAAGTTTGTTTAGGTCTGTAAGGAGGTACATCAATTATCACTGCCAGATAGGTAACAGCTTTCCTTTGCTTCATTACTGTGAAAGTGACTGACAACTATTCCAGGGAAAAATGGAGCCAGTGCTACCCTTTGAAACACATTAAAAAGAGCTGTAGTGGGTTTTAGCAGACAAGGAGAAAGAAGTTAGATACTTGAACTACTTTAGAAACTGCCTTCTTTTTGTCTCTGGGGAAAAGACATGCTCTGTTGTAAAGGAACTGGAAGATACGCAACACTTGAATGGTGACTTCTGTTGCAGACACAATATGGATTGGTGGTCCTGTGCCACTCTATGCATCACCACACCCAATGTGTCAGCATTCAGGGTAATAACATGTCCCTGCAGTGGCTAGCTGTAGCCTAACACAATGTATGGGAAGGCTTATGTCAAAATAGATGTGTTAAAAGCTCATCAACAGAAGCCACTTTTCCTTCCCATCCTTTTCTGATTCAGTGTCCTGTTTTCTGTCCCTTTGTTCTGTGGGCACTGAAACCACTCCTCTATAAAATGCTGAGTATACACATTTTCACTTGAAATTAAGAGGAAAAGCTGTTACTTAATGGTTATGTCATTTTTTCACTCCAGCTCCTCCCTGTCTCCCAAACACTTTGGGACCTTCATGCTAACACTTTGTTTTGAAATCCTGAGGAAACTGAAGGGAGTGACTCCAGATGCGCTTCTGCCTGCTGAGGTGCACACAGCTGCTGGAGTTTACTGCCCTGATGGGAGCAGATAGATCCTCCAGTTTGCCCACAGACATTTTGCTGGGTGTGGTGTAGGTAAACATCCTTTGGCAAACAGGTGGGATGTAAATGCCCCTGCAGCAATGTTATCAGTTTGTCCATTAGACTACCCAAGTTACTCCTTATTTTCAATTGGGATAAATTGCGCTGATGTCTAGGAGCAACTGGCACTTACCCCATCTGAAGGCACGACCCAGAGGTGTGTGAGTCATGCAGCAGAAAGACATTATGAAGGAAACATGTTTCTCGGAAGCCTTGCACTTGCCCCCGTTCCTTGAATCCTCTTTGCAAATTGACATTTTCTCGCCTCTGAGAGCAATTCCCTTGTTATTTGTCTTCCCATGACTTTAATTCAGTTAGGTTGCAGAGAAGCCCAGCAGCTCTGCTGTGTTTTCAGTAATGAAATTACTTCTCCCTGGCAAGGACAGGTTTCAGATGTCAGAGACAGAGCCAATTAAAATCCAAGCAGTGAATTCCTTTCATGAGGGAGGCAGGAAGGATGTATGGCAGGAAGGAAGGATTTTCTGCTTGCTAGGATGTAAATATTATTTTCTCCATCTATTTCAATCTTGTAGTTCAGCTCTCTACAAAACCCAGTGCTGAATGAAAGCACTGTTTGTGTATGCAACATGGGAAAAAAGGTGAGGTTTTCCATATACCTCAAAATCGAGAGGAAAGGTTCAGTAAGATTTAAGAGAACAACTGAGTAGTGAGGGCAGCTCAAGAGACATCAATAAGGACAAAACCCAAACAGACTATTCTTTGGATGGCAGCTCCTGGGCATTGACAAATGTTTTTCCCTGTGAGAAAGGTGAGAGGAAACCACATTTTGGCTTATACAATCACTTTGTGTAAGACGGTGTCACAGACTGGGTGACATGTCTGGTTCATTGTGAGAGCTTTAGGCAGACAGGCATAGAGGTATTTCATAGTTTCACTGAACTAGTGCCTACAGAGGAAGGGGTCTGAATTTTGAGTGTCTTAATATGAAAATGTGGACTGGCCCAGCAAACAGAATGCTGATAGTTGCCCTTCTCACTGCCTTTGCTATTACTTTTTGGTGGTCTCGGCATTGTATTGTTCCAGTTAAGATCACAGGTCTGTGGTCTATCAAACTCTACTGCGCTGGCCTAGAAATTGCATTTCAGTCTGTGCATCATTTGCAATTTCCCAGAAGATTGCTTTATAAGTGGCGAGACTGCCAAAGAGAGCTTTTGTATAGCTTATCTCTATTTCTTGATTTTAGAGTCCCTGACCCAGCAAAGTCTGATTCTGTTGACCTGCCAGCCTCTTTGCTTGAGGTGAATGAATGCTGGGGAGTGGTTCAAGCCTCGTTACTTCCTCCTTTCACTGATTTAAGATGGTGTTGAGTAGAAATGTAGTAGATCAGCCAAACAGATGGGGAAAGGGGAAGCTGGTGAAGCTTCCCCATTCTCTGTCCCATTGCAGAGCAAGCTGGAGAGGCTTCCAGGAGTGCTGCAGCATGCATTAGTAAGGTGGGATCTCTGATGGGGAAATCAGTGTTAGCTACAACCTGGAGAAAAGAAGTCTGTGCTCTTCACATTTTTCTGATATAGATACACCTTAATATGAATTAATTCTTGTTCCCTTCCATTCACTCTACAGTCAGCGTGTTGGCTGTTAGAAGAGGAAATGGAAACTAAAATAGACTGGAGCACCAGCCCCTGGGTCCCAGGGTTACACTACATCTGTAGAAAATGCCACCTTTCAAGTTCATGTCTGACAGTGTATAAAGGATCAGCCTTTAAAGAGTTACCAGCTCACTTGGACAGGGCGATGCTCAGCCTGCGTTGCAGCTCCTCTGCTGCTTAGTACTGAGGAGACAGAAAGTTTCTTCTGGAGAGTAAGGCTTTGAGACTGTTTGGAGGAGGAAAGATTGTTTGTTTGGAAACGAGGCATTGCCTTAGGATACTCAGCTGGGATGCCACAAAAAAATCCATGCAGACACACAGATCGACTCTGTTTCAGAGAGTGATTTACATTCCTTTGCTCTGGCAAGCATAACCAGACTTCTTGTACATTGCTAAGATCTGAAACTGTTGTGACCTTTGGGATTTGTAAATCTGTGCAGGAGCTGGGGAGCATCTTTTCTGGCCGCATGTTGTATTTTTCATTCTGTTTTCCTCCTTGCATTTGATTAATTTCATTTGTTTTGGGTTAATCTCATTTTTCACTGGCTTCACAACTTCACCCATTGAAGTTCTCAATCTCAGTATGAACAGAGTGTGTCAGTACAAAGCTTTCTTTTACTTCCATGCATCAGTGTGCTTTCAGTCAGACCTGGGGGGAATATTCTCAGGAGTAAAAGCTCACCAAGGTCTCCATGCTTCAATTAGTTATTTGGCCTTTCTGACACATCTAACAAGGGTGTTAATTATTGGTATTTAGAGCAGTGGCTTTGTGGCAGAGATAATTGTCCATCTGGAACTGAGTGAGTCTCTTTTCAATAGAGCATCAGACAGCTGTTAGATTCTCACAACTGGAACAAATTGAAATATTTGTAATGTTTTTCAACTGATGGAAAATGTTCAGTTATAAATTAACTGAGGGCTCACAAAATGGAAAGAAGCCTGTCCTTTTTCTTATAGAGATTTTCCAATCAAAAATCTGCATAAAAACTGGTAATTTAACTATTGAAACAGGATGCGTGCAGATTATGAGGCAAGGGTTCAGCTATTACTTTTTCCTGTTGTAAGGCAGCATTGGTGTTGCAGTGTTCTCAATGCATTGATCAGCAACTGACTTGAAATTCCTCTACTCTGAGAAAGGGCTGGCTTTCAAAGGTCAGAAATGTAGAATTTTGCTCCATGGTTTTCAGAAAGGTTTGTCCAAAGATTTACAGCTTGTGTCAAGGCTTTGCTTCTCTTTCTTAATTGTGTATGTTAGTGAGGCATGTAATTTTATTTAGTATTTTATTCTCTAAAGGAGGTCTCAGGTGTTTAAATTTGGTTGCTGAGAGGGGAGTGGTTTTTTAGGCTGGTTTGCTTGCCATGACACCATTCAGAACTAAAGACAATGATTTTTGTCACCACTCCCCTTTACATCTGCAGTCATTTGACCGTCCAGAATTGTCACCTGCCTGTTTGACCAGAAGAACATCAATACCTGGTATCTGTTCTCCCACACCACATTTTTCCTAAAATATCCTGTAATCACAGCTAGAGCAATTTGCAGGCCAAGGAGCTTATCCTGCATGGGATGACACGGAGGGTCTGTGAAGACCCACTGACTTCAGCACAGATACAAGTAGCTAATCCAACACATGGGCTCAAAAGAGTAATACAAAATTATGACTGTTCAAAACACCTTTTCTACCCAAGGTAATATTTACTTATTTTAACCAAATGATTGCACTTAATTAATTAATGTAGTCTTTAAATTTTCCATCCCTTTTCTACCATCCTCCCACGTCTTTCCTCTGTTCTACAAACTATTACAGGAAGACAACCGAATCATTTTGGTGGGAAACACCAGTACCCACGTGAGATTAGTATCCTGGATGAGCATCTTCTGAACCCTCTGGAAGAGCCCTCCCTCCCAGGTATGTGACTCAGAACTGAAAACCTGTCTCTCGGCTATAAAATGTGGCTCCCTTCCTGTCTCCTTTGTGTGATCTGCCTGCCCTACAGCAATAGGGCAACTGTATATAATCCATGCCAAAAATGTGGAAATTGTGTCAGGTAGTCTCTCTTGGGCTATAGGGAAGTAGTTTGCTGGAGCCCAGCTCACCAGTCCTGGAATAGCAGGTCCTCTTTAAAGAAAAGCAGAATCTCTTTAAGTAAAAACAGAAGCTGCATGACTCAGATTCTGAGTGCATGAAAAGGCAGCTTAGGAACAAAAGGTGTAGACCTGTACAGAAAGTTTGGAAAAGAAAGAGTGCTGAGCAGTGAAGCTGAATAAAATTAGTGGAGAATAGTGGTGTAAGGATGAAAATCTAGGGAGGAGAAGTAAGTGAGGAGAAAAATTGGGTGAAAAACTAGGAGAACAGGGGACACTGGGAACTAGTTTACTGATAGCAATAGAGATTGCCACTCTGGAGGACAGATAAGAACTGTGTGGGTGAGAAGAGCTGTCTAAAAGAGGAGGAGAGGTTGTTCTTGAGGCTGTTTTGCGGCCAGCAAATACCAGTGTGTGACTGTACCAGCTCCTGAAGGCTGTGTCCACCTGGAATGTGACAATCTGTACTGCTGTCTGTTCCTGTTAGCTCAAGAGCTTGCTGTAATGTAGCTGAAACTCCTACTGCATTGATCCACCCGCATGTTCGCAGGATGATGTCTGTTGGTGACGGTTTTGCTTGCCTTTTCCTTTAAACAAGATTGGAATTCTTCTTTCAAAAGTTTGTAATTCTTACCTCTATTTTAATCATTTGGCCCTTAAAGAGTTCTACTTTTGACCCTGGCTTTTGTGCACACACTGCAGCACACAGTTTTTAGATGCATTACTGAAAAGTTTTATTCTTAGGCCTCATCTAATTCAGTGGAGAAGATGAATATATTTGGGTCTTAGAAAATGGCTGTGAAATGGAGGACATAGTTATCTGCTGCACTGTTGTAGAAACAAAAGAATAATGCTTTATAGGAACCAGGAAAGAAATTGCTTCAGGGAGAAGGGTCCCTACTGACAGGAGCAAGAGGCAGTGCCCTGGCTGTTTTCTGCTTCCACAGGCTTCTTGCAAGCTCGGGACAAGTCCCTTAAAACTTCCACTGTGTTTCATAAATGGTCACTAGTTGTAATGACAGATATTTCCAACCCATGTTCCTGTGTACATGCTTTAGTTCTTATCTGGAAAGCTGAACAACTTCTTGCTTCAGACTGGCGCTGAGAAGAGGAATTTGATCGTATCTGTGAGACACTTGGATAAACCCCTTCTTAGAAGTTCAGTCCCTCTTCCCTTTTCCTTTCCCCCCTCACACCCAACTGATAAAATTTATCTGCAGCCCAGGATTTATCAAATAGTGTGCAGGAAATAAGGTGAGAGAAGAGAAAAGCAAACAGTGACCGTAACAAAGCAGTAGTCATGCTATGACTAGAACAAAGTGGGTATAAGTACTGAGAAATACAGGGAAGCTCACATCTGACTCATCTCGTGCTGTTTTGGTCGCAGGGGACACAACTGTTGTTCTGTGGTGGTTCTCAACATGTGGTGCCAGCGGTCCCCGTGGGCCAACTCAAGCGCAGTGCGACAGTGCCTACAAGAACAGCAATGTGTCAGTGACTGTGGAGAAGGAGGGCACACTCCGGGGAGTGCAAGTCTGGAGAGTGCCAGCCACAAACAGATACAGGTGAGGATCAGTGCGTGCTGGAGGGGCAGCCACCTTTAACTGCTTTTTGTTTGTGGAGTATCAACAAGCAGAAGTGTGGGACCATCTGTACTGAGTGGGTGGAGGGGACAGTGAAGAAATAGGAGCAGGAGCTATAAGGCTACATGTCTGAGCTACTGTGAACCATGGGAGGGTGAGCAGTGACTTAGAAGAGATCAGAAGAGGAGTGAGAGTGGGCATAGAGTCAAGTAGAAGTGATGCCATCATCTCAGTCCTGTAGCCTTAGGTTTCTGGGGTGGGCTATACCAGCTCATGCTATTTGCTCCTGCAATCTCTGTTGCCAGTACTCTGGTGAGGGTTGGTCTGTCCTCTTGAGCAACCTACCTACATGGGTCTCAGACAAAGAATAGCCACAAGCTACTACAGCAAGGCAGCCTGCTCTGGAGAAATATCTGTTTGGAAGTGAAGGCTGGGGAGACCTTGCAGATGGATTTACTTTGGGGATGAGAAGTGTGAGAGTTGTTTCTTCAATTATTTACTATTTCTTGCAGGATTTCTGCCTATGGAGCAGCTGGGGGCAAGGGAGCCAAAAACCACAATAAGAGGTCCCACGGGGTCTTCATCTCAGCCACCTTCCACCTGGAGAAAGATGAGCTGCTGTACATCTTAGTAGGGCAGCAGGGGGAGGATGCCTGCCCTGGGGTGAGGGCCACCAAGCACGTGTGGGCAGAGATCTTACAGACACTATTCAGTGGGTGGCTTGAGGTTTGGTGATAAAAGATAGAAATCCCAGAATCCAGCAATGAAATCCAGTCAGGAGACAGGAAAGAACCAATAAAAGAAGTTAGAAAGAATCTCAATACACATATAAAGAACACTGAAAAGAAAAACAATCCCAAAACGCACAAACAAATATGAAGCCCACAGAAACTTTTCTTTAAGTGCCTGGTGTTTGAAGTAAGTTCTTCATCAGCTTTCTTGCGCTTATTTTAAGCAGGAAGCTCGGAGTGGGAAGCTTCCCACTAACTCCAGCAGCCCCTGGATTAGGTTTTTGTAATGACAAAAAAAACCACTCATGAGAAATGGAAATTGGTGACATGAACGCTTATATACATGTCCTCTAATGCTCGCCCCAATGATCTGAAAGTCCTTTTGTCACTTAGGCTCAAAAACTACCTCTTTTCAGCATCAGCTTTTGGTACTGCCTTTTTCCAGAAATGCTATCTGTTAACCCCTGCTCACTTTTTCCTCACAGACTCACAGGTGTGTTTGGGGATGCATAAACTATTCCTGTAGGCATTTGAAATTACTATTTAGGTTTCCCACAGGATATGATGTCTTACCCAAATGGTGCAACAGACCCTAAACCCACCTTTTCTTCACTTTATATAGTACAAGAATTGTATCTATCTAAATAAAACACATATTTGTGTGTCTGCAGTTCCCTTTTCAGTGCACTCTGTAGTCTTAGGTCATAATCTGAAAAATTGTCCATTAATCCCTTGCATTTCACAATTTGTTCTCCAAATTTCAAATTATAACCCACCACTAACTATCTCCCTTTGGCAGCTGCTACTGGAAAAAGTTGCTGTTAACTTTTCCCAGTTCCAAAGCCCAACTTTCTTTGGCTTTGGAAATCCTGATGAATCTGCGTATTGGGTGACTAATGTTTGTTTTCCTTTCTCTGGAGAAGTTCTGCAGCTCCAAACCTCGATATTCTCTCCTCAGATTTACCCCAGTTGCTTTTTCCTGCTCTTCATCTACCTTGCCATCTTTTGTCCTCCTGTTTGAATTAACCAGACAAATTGCTTCACCAGCTAAGGAAAGCCATGCACCATCAATAACATCACTGTTGAGAAACAGCTCTCCCTCTGTAATTTTCAGTCAATCTCAGTCTCAGGGTGAGATGCAATGGGCAGTAACCGGAACACATTCCACCTGAATGTGATGAAGAACTTCTTTGCTGAGAGGGTGACTGAGGACCAGAACAGGTTTCCCAGAGAGATTGTAGAGTTTCCTTCTCTGGAGATAGTCAAAAGCTATCTGGACACAATCCTGAGTTACATGCTTCAGGGAAGTCTGCTTCAGCAGGGAGGCTGGACTAGAAGACCTCCAGTGGTCGCTTCCGACCTTCCCCATTCTGTGATTCTGCATGAATGAGAGGATGCAGGCAGTAAGACTGGTGCAGGAAGGAGAAACTGGGTCTCCAAACTACTCTTCCAAGATGTGTCAATAGATTATTCTTAACTATGTGTGGGTCACCTTTGTCTGCTTTATGCATTTAGCTCCTTGAGTAATAAATAGTAAATTCGGCAGTAAGAAAGTTCTCAGAATTAATCCATAATCCAAAATATTTAAATGGTTTTGGTTATAAGAAGTTCTAAATATGCAAAATGTTAATTATGTGAAATTAATAATGAGCTATTACTTTTTTTTCTGTATGCATCTTTGTTTTCATTTGCATATGTGAGTTTGCAAATCAGAAGTTACAGACAGATCTACCCCTCAGTTGTCAGTCCTAGTAGAAAAGGTCACTTTCTACAAAGATGATCTACATACTGGTTTATATATGTCTGCTATGCATGACAAACATTATGACATCATTATACTGAAATACACAGACACTTCTCAAGAGCTGGACTTTGTGATATCTGAGCCCATATCTTGTCTCCTTTCAGGGCAATCCTGAAACCCAGAAGATCTGCTTAGGGGAGTCATCTCTCATTGAAGAAGATTACAAAAAAAAAAAGGACCTGAAGGAATGGGCTGGAGGAGGTGGGGGTGGAGGAGGAGCAACCTACATCTTCAGAGTAAGTGTTTCCTTTTTGCATCCTGCCTGAGCAGTGTCCAGCAGACCAACTAGCTCTCACTGTCAGTCAGGGCATATGATAAATAGTTGTTCAGAAAAAGTTTATGAAAAAGGAATCTTCCTCTTCTGCCTCTCTCTCCCCCTCCTCTTTCTGTCTTTCTTTGGTTTTTGTCTTTTTAGTTGGTTATTACTTTTCATATCCTTGTTCATATTTATCACTGTCACTAGGCTAGCTGAACTGGTTCCTCAGTCCTTAACAGCTCAGATGTGGGAATTACACCAGGATCCCACTTTCATGCTGGCAGCAGTCCTAAAAAAAATGAATCCCAAAACCTTAATGTTCAGTTAAACAGTTACTTTTGTACTCAGGAACATGATGTAAAATATTTTTGTAATGATTCTATGAGACAAGCAGTAACATTGCCCTGGCCTTGGGCCGTTCTTCTTTGGGATGCTTTCACGATCTTTGATGAGTTTATGTGAGTTCACATATCCGAGGGATGTGAAGTTTTTCTGATGTTTGATGGGGGGTTTTCCAGCAGAAGGATGGGATTTTCGAACCTTTGCTCATCGCAGCAGGAGGAGGAGGAAAAGCCTACCTGAAGGCTCAGGACAGCTCCCTGGATGATGTACCCCTGGAGCAATTTGAGAACAGCACTGCGGTACCTGGAGTCAGTGGGAGGACTGGGGCAGCAGGTGAGACATGAAAACCGCACAAGGTCTGAATCAGGTGGCTGAATACACTCATTGTCCTGTAGGCATGAAGTGAAGGGCTTCTTTTTCAATCTTTGGGAATTTTTCTGTGGCAGTAGTTGTTAGAAATATGCTGGTAGTCTGTAAAGGATGTCTTCTTATATGGTGTGTCACAAGATAAAAGAGCATGCACAGGACAGGGGATGAGTGCTCCAATAGAGGAAATTCCACAGGAGGACTCCTCTCTACTATGAACTGAACCAGGGAAAATGATGTTTGAGGGATGGAGCCCACTCCTTCGCACTGTAACAAATGGCCTTTGAAGAGAAGACTTTTTCCTGTTACTCCCCTTAAACCCTAACAACAACAATTATATTATGGTAATTATACCAGAAATGGAAGCTTATTTATAATCTTGGCTGTGCCTAGAATCCATTCCTAAGAGAAAAAAAAAATTCTGGTGGTTGCTCGTCTCCTGCTGTAGTAGGCTTACAGAGAGGCCACTAAAGTGAGATGTAGAAATCCAGTTTCTTTTTATTTCCCTGGGGAACTCACCATCTCACATGGCTGACTGCCCTAACCAGTTATCCTGAAGGGGAGTGGTAGGCTCCTTATTTTCTTAATGCCACAAGAAATTGGTGCTGAGGTGTTGGTTTATGCAGCACATACCACAGCCTGTGCATTAGAGTTCCTCTTTATTATTTCCCACGGCAGCAAGGAGCTTGTCTGTATATTCTTTTAAACTTAAACAAGGGTTTACCTTGAACTAGGCACTTAAGAAATTAATAAGGGCTAATCTCTCTCTCTCTACAAAGCATCTCTGCTTGTGCTTCCCTCACCTGTTCTTGTTTTCTTTTCTCACACCCTGACTGAAGGTGGAGGTGGTGGCTGGCAAGATGAGAGTCTGCTTCCTCAGGCTGGGAAGTCCCTTCTGGAAGGTGGAGAAGGAGGTCAAGCTTGTCCCCAAGCACTAGCCAAGCTCCAGTGGACCACCTCTGGTGGTTTTGGTGGGGGAGGAGGAGCTTGTACGTCTGGGGGAGGAGGTGGAGGGTACAGAGGTAAGTCTCCTGGGGGATAGTCACGATGACTAATTTTGTGCCCTTCAGAGCACCTGCAGGTCAGGGCTAGTGCTCTTAGTGCAGAGGCCACAGCAGCAGGAGGTGAAGCACAGACATTTCAAGTGGAACAGTATGAAACCCACCCTACTCTCCACCATCCTTCCATAACTGGGGAAATCAAGGTTATAAAAGTGTTCCTATGTGATCTAATATTTGGAAGGTGTGATGAAACACCCCTTCACCCATTCCCAAAGTTACCCATGGAAAACATTCCATTTCTTTTTTCTGTTCAAAACAAATCCATTCTTACTTTGCTGAACTGAGACACCTACATTAGATAAGGTCACTTCACTGAATTTGATACTGGCTGGGTCAAGTGAGGGTATGACATTGTAGAATCCAGTATCACTGAAAGATTGCAGAGTGACCCCAGGTGATAATGGGAATGAATGCAACGCTTCAGAGACATCACATTTTTTGCAGAATGCAGTACTGCTCAGCTGGCCATACTCTTCTCTCCCCAGGGGGACATGCCTCTGATAGTGATGATATCACAGCTGGTGGGCAGGATGGCATCTCTTTTGTGAACCCCATTGGAGAGATCTTCTTGCATCCCTTGGCAGGTACAATACGGTTCTTATTCTCATTTCTTTTCTTCCTGCTTTTTCCTTCTCTCTCTCTATTTCCTCTCTCCTCCTCCCTCTTCTCCTGTCTTTGTTTTTTATTCATTTCATTAAAGCTTATTTCACACTGCAGGTCAGACCTTTAGCTGTGGTCATTTCTTTAAATATTTCCATAGTGCTCTGGGACCCTTTTTTCCTCAATCTCTCAGCCAGGAGAGACACCAGTCATCAGGTTCAACCGCACATCCTCAGCCCCTGACTTTTCCAGGTCAATTCACTTCAAGGCCTCTCTGTTTGCTTAAGGAAACAAATATCTTCTTCCCTACTGATCCCCATCAGGCTTCTGACATGTCCACCCTGTGTTGGACTATCTGCTCTCCTGCAGAGAAGGAGAGAAGTTGTAGGTACCTGCTGGGTTTTTTGATGTATTTTTTACCTTACTGGAACAAGATAGGAAAAACCAACTAAGCCCACCTGTTATGTGTGATTCCTTGTTCAGCCATGGAGAGTCATGGTGAGGTGGAGGTTCAGATCTATCTTAACTGCAGCCACTGCCACTCAGACAACTGCAAGCGGGACCCTGACACCAACCTGCCAGTCTGCCAGTGTGAGATGGGGGCTGTGCTGGCCAATGACAACGTCACCTGCACTGGTAAGTTGAGGAGTTTTGGCCTTATTGGATAACATCTCTGTGCTTTATATCACTTCTCCTGGCTTTTTTGATGTCCAGTTCCCAAGTTACAGCTAGTGGCTCCAGTGGACAAGGTGTTGTGAGAAATGTTAGTCAAACATAGGACTGAAAATTCCTTACGACCTTTGCTTACATGTTGAGCTGCATCTCTGCCACCATCTCCAACATTCACATTCGGATTAGGCAGGAGGCAAAATACCTGTAAAGAGACATGGTGTGAATTTCCTGAATGGGCTCAGTGTATCAGATATTTAAGCATAAATACCTCTCCAGGAAAATGTACCACCTACTGCTGAGATATTTAAGCTACAAATTACTTCCTTCCACAGCAGTTTCCCACTGTGCCTGTCAGCTGATGCCTTGTACTCACAGTGATTTCCTCTCACAGTCTCTTGGAGCTCCAAAACATCAAGGCTGTAGAGATTTTCAACTTATAAGTAGTGATGTTACCCATTTATAGAAAATCGAAGGTCTTAACTGAAGATAAGAAATCTGTGTTTTATCAGTTAGTGTTCTATCTTCACAATGATTTTTAAATTATTTAGGTATTTTTTCAACCTTCAGGGCTATAGAGGTATTTGCTGTAATTTTTATAGGATGCTCTGACCATGGTCTCTGTGCTGTTTTCTGAAATACAAGCAACCTTCAGAGGGATGCTTTACAGTAGCTCTTGTTGTTTTCTGATTAATGCATCTCTAGTTTTATTCTTCCAGTGCCCCAGGGTCTTGCACCAGAGGGACAACTGCCTCTCCCCCTCCTCTTATCTGTGGTGTCTGTGATTGTGGTGCTTGGAATGATCCTCACTTGTGGCAGCCTGTCTATCAGTAAGATATATTACTTCTTATCACCATTTAACTCGGCTTTTCCCAGTTAAATTAGACAAAAGGAGACCACCTGGCCATGTGCCACTGCTTTCAATACTTAGAGCCGAAGTATTGTGCTCTCCCAAGTGGATTGGAGAAGAGGGAAAAAGAAGTGATAGAAAACATCACCACCCAGAGTTAGGCACAAGCATAGTCCCAAAGGGTAAGGATTGCTCTTCCCTGGTATTTGCCACAGAACAAAAGAGCTAGGAAAGCCTTCTTAGCAGGTGTTTCTGTAGCAGCCACTGCAATACTGGGTGAAATGACAATCTGTAACTAAATATATAATTCATTCAGGACGATGGTTTGATTCTTGGGACTCTGTGTCAGCAAGATGTCTTGTGGAGCACTCCTCCTCAGCCAATGTACAAAGCAGCAGAGGAAACCTAAGTTGTTCCCAGGTGATTAGGTGCCTGCAGGAATAAGACTGTTTGCATACCCAGCACTAAATCACTAAAGAGTGTGAAGAAGAGCATGATACTGGCAAGCTAAAGATGTTTCCAGACCATTTATAATTATGGGATTGGTGTCGTTCTGTTCTGTGTGGTCAGCAGTAACTTTTCTATCCAGTTGCTGATCTTGTTTGTGCATTTTTATTTGTCTCCCCACCTGCAGTTTATCACCTGAAGAAGCAGCAGCTGGAAGGAGCCAGAGCACGACTGCAGAGCCCAGAATATAAACTGAGCAAAATCCGTACATCTGTCATCATGACCGATTACAACCCCAACTACTGCTTTGCAGGGAAGGCCGCCACTCTGAGCGAGCTGAAGGAGATCCCACGGAAGAACATCTCTCTGCTTCGGTGAGAAAACAAGGGCCACCTCTCTGACTAACTGCAAAGCACCTAGTCCAAGTCAGCCAAAGTACAATAGATGTGATACTTGCTATGCTCTCTAAGATAATTTGATTCTATAGCTATTTCACCTCTACTGTGATTGTGGCTTTGTTGCACTTGCCACCTGGCAGTAGCTCCCTTCCAAATCTATAGCAGTATGTCTGTTTCAGCATTTCCTATCACAAGGAAATTTCCTGTCACAAGGAGATACACGCTGGGTTGCTCTTCAACTCCATGCCATCCAGATGATACTGATCAAAGTTATATAAACTTCAGAAGGAAAAATTTGATCATTCTTATGTCTTACACAATCTCCTGAAGACATCAGTCTGCAGCCACCTTTATTCTGAATTCTGAACGTTTTTCTCATCTTGCTATTGACATACTTGGCGATAGGCCCTATGACTGAGCAGGCCTATTTTTTGTTCAGAACCATCAAGGAACCTCGCTGTTTCAGTGGTAGTGACAGAAAATACTGATAGGTTATTTTCAGAAGTTTTGAGATGAAAACAAAACACTGTTGTTGATTTGTCTTGGACTGGATGAAGAGAAGAGCTTGGCCAACACTGGATCCAAGGACATAAAACATCTGTTCCCTCTCTTCTTTTCTTGCAGGGCACTAGGACATGGTGCATTTGGTGAGGTTTATGAGGGAACCGTGGTAGGCATTGCAGGGGACCCCAACCCTTTACAAGTGGCTATCAAGGTCAGAACCCACAAGTTTCTTATGAGCAATAATTACCTATAAGAGCCATGTTATCTTATCCCTATCCCAGCTGGAAATTCACATTGATCACGAGCATAATTGCATAAGCATATGTGTGATGCAGGCTTGCACACATTGCTGCATCCAGGCATTATCAGCTTTGATTTGAGTGCTTTCTCCTGAGATTTTCACATGAAGTACTTAAAAATTTGTGTTGTTTCTCAGTTACTTCCCTTTATACCAAGTGTTTTTCTGCTGTATGTGAAATTTTCAGGTAGTCTTTTGATATTGCACAGGGTTAAAGATGCTGTTGCAAATACATGTTGCAATATCACACTAATTTCCGTATCATTAATGGCAAGAGATGACAGGCTGGTTTTCTCTGAAATTACTGTCATTGCCTCAGGATTTGTCGATTACTCGGCCCTGAAGTTAAGGATGCTTATAGTCTGCTTCTGTTATTTTATAAGCTTGTTACTCAGAGAACCAAATCCACTTCTGTGAGTTCAGCTCAAGAACATAGCCTTCGTTAATAAAAAGAAGTTCTACTGTTATTCATCCTGTCTTTCATGGGATGAATTTCCCTGTGCCACTGTACAAATGTGGATGAAAACCCAGGACATTAGTAAGCAGTTGGAACTGCCCAACGCAGTTTCACTATCCAGACTGGAAGAAGAACCAGAGCACAGTGGCAAGCAGAAGGAGATCAGCATGTTGTTCATTTGTGGTAATCCAGTTAATCTGTATCAGCAGAAGATGCTGTCCAAATCTGCTGGTGGGAAAGAAAGCTATAGGAGTGTGTGACACAATTGTTTACATCAGGTGGCTGTATGTGTCATACGACATGCAAGCATGTGCTGCAGTGTGGACGCAAAGAAAAGGGACAATAAATAACAACTGTCATTTTAAAGAGCTTTCTAGGTCTGTAAGTCCCTGCCTAATATTTTTCTTGATGTGTATCTGAAGCTATTTTTGCTCCAGAAGTGTGCATAGAGTTCAATTCACACAAAAAAATTTTCAAGTAAGTCAATGGTTTCCTATTCTTACTTTAACTAGCAGATGGGTCACATGCAGTGCGATGAACTGGGCACTGAAAGGATGAGTCCCTGCTCATAGGTTCCTGAGGTGATTTACATGTTACATACTCATTCTTTCTTTTTCTTTTTTTTCCTTTTTTGTCTGGTGGTCATGCAAATATCCTCAATTCTTTGGTGGGATGGCCCTCACTGCCTTTACCTCTCAACAGACCCTGCCCGAAGTCTGCTCTGAGCAGGATGAGATGGATTTCCTGATGGAAGCATTGATTATCAGGTATAGTTTAAGGGGTTTTTAAGGGGAAAAAGTAATTGCAGGTAATCATAGAAACATTTATCCCCTTGCTGGTGTTCAGAAAAGAAATTCAGTCTTATTTTTCACCAGATGGCATTTTAGTAGCATATAAATTACTAGTTTCAGCTACTTGTGTATCTCAAGCAAGGTAACTGAGGTTCTTTTGTTGCCCATCTCTGGTGCTTTAATGCCAGTAGGCAACTTGGCTGCACACAGCAGTGGGACAGAGAAGAGAATCAGAAGGACAAGAAGGCTCATGGTTGAGATAAAAACCGTTTAAGAGGTAAAGCAAAATCTGTGTGAGCAAGCCAAGCAGTGTTAAAGAATTCATTCCCTACTTCCCATGAGCAGGCATGTGTTCAGCCATCCCAGGAAAACAGGACTCCATCGTGCACAGCAGCTACTTGGGAAGACAAATGCCAAACTCTGAACGACCCTTTCCCCTCCTCCTCCTTCTTTCACCAGCTTTTATTGCTGAGCATGACACCATACAGTATGGGATGTCCCTTTGGTCAGCTGGAGCCAGCTGTCCTGGCTGTGTCCTCTCACAACCTCTTGTCCCTGCAGCCTTCTCACCGCGGGGGAGGTGTGTGTGTGTGTGAAAAACCTTAATGCTGTGTAAGCACTGCTCAGCAGTAGCTAAAATATCAATGTGTTATCAACACTGTTTCGATCACAAATACGAAATATAGCACCATATGAGCTACTGTGGGGAAAATTAACTCTGTCACACCCAAAAATCATTACAATAATTTAACAAAGATTTCTGTTGATTGGTTCTGCTGGTCCTGTTCAGGGAGTAAGAAGGTAGAACATTTTTGTACAAACGTGTTCTGCATTTGATTTGATGTCTTCGCAAGCTTGACAGAACCTTTATAAGGTCCTATCTTCATGACCTTCTGACAGAGAATTTTAAGATCTATAAAACCTTCCTGGAAAAGATAACAGACACTCATGCCTATTACCACCTATACTTTCAGTATTCTAGCCTTGGAATTTACTTCATTAACAGAAATCCAAAACCTTAAAACATTAGTAGGGTCAAGGGTGACTTTAACTTGGTAGCATAGTCGGAGTTGATTGTAAGTATTCGGAATTTATCCATTTTGAATTTGAGCAATGTGAATTTCCTCTTCTCACTGTCTGGCCCAGCTCATGCTTAGATGCTGGTTTTGTGCTATTAAAGCATGAATCTCATGACATAGTGCCACTCCCTACAGTCTGCAAGAACTTTGGTAGCTGAACAGGAGGTAACACTGATGTATGTTTTTTTAAAGAGCAATTTTAATCAATTAAGGAGTGCCTTGATTCACTTAGTAGCACATGACTCTTTTTCTTCCCCAACTTCCTTTCTATTTTTAGTTCCTTTATTATCCAGGTAATCATTATCTAAGGGAAGACGCTGCTGTCTAATGACTGAGTCTTACTGTGCTTCGTGACAACCTCAGCTTCCTTTTGTAAAAAGCAGAATCACAAAGGCAGCTGCTGCAGTAGGTGTTAGCTGAGTCCCTCTGGGAGACTAAACACTGAACTGAGTCCCCCAACTAGACAGCACTAAGTCTAAAATAACCAATGCTGAATTAAAATCCCTACCAGTCAGGACTTTGTATCACAAATGCCAATGAAATTTGCATGCTTAACTTTCTTATCCCTCTCATGTCACTCTCATCTTTCAGTCAGTATGTCCATTAAATTCTGTCTCCACTGACAGAAGGCTCTGCTTTGCTTTTAGCTTTTCATACCTTCTGTTGAAGCCTTTTCATGGGCAAAGCCAGGCACAACCCTGTTCTTGGGGCTGTCATAACCAGAGAGGCATTTTGATATGGCTGAAGTTTTTTTGGTAACTGCATCAGGATTTTCTTCAATCCAGATTGTCAAATCTTAAGGCATGAGAGTGTGATGAATGTTGGCCAGATACTAATGCTGTGTTTCTCTTCCATGTGCTGTGACCTTGGCTTTCAGTAAGTTCAATCACCAAAATATTGTGCAGTGCATCGGTGTCAGCCTACAGACACTGCCCCGCTTCATTCTGCTGGAGCTCATGGCTGGAGGAGACATGAAGAGCTTTCTTCGGCAGAACCGACCCAGGATGGTGAGAGAACTTCCCTGCTAGGCTTGTGGTTGATTTTAGTATGACTGCTTTTATGTTTTTATGAATTGGATAGAGGCACTGAAGCCAAGTTACACTGTGCGTGTGTCCCAGCTGCCACAGACTTCCAGATACCTGTGTCTGTCTGCTTGGTGCAAGCAGGTGTCAGTGAGACAAAATGAAAGCAGGGCCAGAAACTCCAGCTTATTAGTAACTGAGGAGGAAACAGTAAAATCCTGTCCTGCCATTCCAGACTTCTCTGTCACTTAGACTACAAATTAATGGGCTTTCTTTCCTCAGTACCTGCTTTGTTTTCAGTGTACTGAGATGGCACATGAGGAGCTAAAGTTATAATCAGAATTCGTAGCACTAAGTCTTCAGCAGGTGTGCATTGGCACCATATGGAGAGGCACAAATTTATACTAGCTGAAGAGCTGAGCCTAATTTATTTGATACATCTCAGGCTTTGATTAGCACTGTAGTAATTTCTCCTCACCCTTCCTGAGAGCAATAAATGAGTTCCTAGAGAAAAACTGAGAAATTTTCCCTATGGGAAATTATATAAGGGGGTGAAAATAAGCAGGCCTCCTGGAAAAAGTCTTCTTTATTGTTCTTAGGGAAGTGCAGATGGTGAACGGTTAGTACCAGTCCTGGAGTCTTGTGGTATAGCATCCCTTTTTTGCATACTGCTCCTGAGGGTAATCACTGTTCTTCTACCAGGACAGATAAGCTGATGAATGCTGATGTTGGTGTAAAGATGTGCATTTATGCATCTTTACTCTCTCTGTCTTGTTCATGCGCTAATTTCTGTTGATAATTTATTGACTCACTCTTTAAAAGTAGGTGCTTTTTTTTTTCTCTTCCATCTCACCTTTTGAACCTGCTTGTCTTTTGATTTCACATAACACAGTAGGAAATAGTTCTCTCCCACCCCCTTTAACAGGATATTCACACCAGACCATAAATCTCTTGCCAGCTCACACTCATGTACAATGCTCAAGAGAGGTGAAATCTCCTGAAAATTTTGGGGATTAAATGAGAGTTTACTCATTTTCAAACTCTTTGCTTTGATCTGCTTTAGGTTCCTCTTTGCTCCTGACTCATTTAACCCTTCCCCCATCCTGTATGTATGTCTCTCCCTTTCCCTTCTTCTGTCCCTCTCTGATTATCCCCTGCCTGAATTATATTCTTCTACTCCACTATCCTTCCCTTACCATTTCCTGTCCTTTTCCAGAATCAACCATCCACGCTAACAATGCAGGACCTGCTGAACATAGCTAGGGATATTGCCTGTGGCTGTAAATATCTGGAAGAGAATCATTTCATCCACAGGTAGGAGAAACAGTCTCTTCTGATGTGTCTCAAGGTGCATGAGGCTCAAACACTTTCTGTTTGCAGTGGATTAGAAAAGACTAATCTCCACGGGGGAGACAGATTATTTCCTCTACCATTACAGGCTTGTGCTTAGATGTCCAGGTGGATCTCCCTGGTTTTTGTTTGGAGTTAGGCTCTGCACTGTTCTTTGCACTCCTCGGGGTAGAGGAGTGTTCTGTTCCAAATGAGAGGATTTAAGTATAAATTTTTGGGTAAGTGCAATGTAAAGGCAGTTGAGATTAGCCCTGTAGTCCACTAGATGGTAGTGTCACTCTGTGCTGGCTGATAAGACAATAAAGTATTTATTTACTTTCTCATCTCCCTATCTTGACTTAGATGCTTTCCCTATTCCACCAGCACATGACAGTCTATAATATTTGAGCCAAAGATTAGAGAAGGGTAGAGCAGGGATAACAGGAGACAAAAACACATCTCAGGCTTTCTTGGGAAGCCCATATTTATCTCTTCAAGTTCCTTTTTTCTCATTTGTTGAGCAAAACAATGTTGATATAGCACACTTCAAATAAGAACAAAATATTATAGAAGAGACAGAGATTATAGTTATCCTTTTAAAACTCACGGTTGGGCATTGAAGTCCTTCGTTTTTGATTAAGAATTGTTTCAGCTCATAATGTTCCCAGGCACAGTGGGCAGCTGGATTCCTTACTATGAAGTGCATGCTGTGTTCAGCCCTTGTGTGTAAAGGAGAGGAGAGCCCTTGCAGAGCCAAGCCAAGGTGCAGCCTGGAGATGTGCAAGCAGGCAGCTGACTCACCCACACGCACAGCGCGCGTACCTACGTGTGGGGCTGCACAGCACAGAGATGGGCAACAGTGTGCAGGGGCTGGAGAAACCCAGGGAAACCATGGCAAGCAGCAGTTGGAGCAAAAAGCCGTGAGGCTGAGATATGGTAATATGTTACATGGTTTTATGATTAGAACATCTGAAACAATTTTCAGATTCATTTATATTGCAACAATAAGGAAGTTCCGGTGCAAGGGGGTTAGAGTTTTCTGTCATTAAAAAAGAGCAGTAAGAACATGCAGCAAGTTTTGGCTCTTGGATCTCTTAATAACTACAAGAGAGGATCAGTATTCTAATTGGAAACTCCTGAGTTAATCACTACAGCATTATTTTTTAAGGATCCTTACTGTAATAGTAACAGCAGTGTATCGCTTTAAAATAAAAAAATCTCTGGGTCAATCTTTGCACTGTTAGATCCCTAATATAAGCAACCTGGGAATGGATTCATTTTGTCTTGGCCAACAATTCAATAAATCTGAACACAAGGAATTTCTCTCAGGTTTTGTATTAGTTTGTTAGTGACGTCAGCATTACTTAGAGTGGGCTCGGAAACGAAAAAGGTTTTCATTACAGATATCAGGAATCCTAGGGGTAAAAGGTAGTGTGGTAGGGTTGTAGAGAGGTTTCTACAGGGCAATAATTGTCATCTAGGAGTTACAGCTGATAACGGAAGAGTAAGCTGAACCTGACTTCCAAATCCTGAGAGATTTTTCAAAGTTGGCAATGTGAAGAAACATGTGAGTTGTTCAAGGAGCTTACTTTTCTTGGCAGTCAACAGGACCCCCCCAGTGCTATGATTTTAATGAGTTTCTTTTCAGAATGCATATTTAAAATGAACAGAAATCATGTAGCCTTGGCCACGAAGGTATCACTTCCATTCCTCACAAGCTAAACTTGCACCCAGCAAACAGCTGCTTCCATATGGAGCTTTGCTTGATTCCAAGGGAGATACCCAGAAGTAACAAAGCAACAGATTACCAAATCCAGTTCTACATAAATTTTCAAGCGGTTTACTAAGACTGTCCAACAGCATCACATCTGTAAGTGATGGGGACACTGCTGAGATGTCCCTCATAAAAAAAAAAAAAAGGAAGCAAAAAAGAAATCTGTCACAATGTGGTTGAAAGAAAAGAGGTTGGATCTGTTCCTCTTCTGACACTGATGCTGCTTTCTGCCTTTGTGAAAGAAGGTGTGAATGGGGAAAGCTTGGCAAACGCTGGGTAGAAGATATAACTCAAATGCAGTTTATGAATTTTGGTTAATAAAAATGATAATGTAACTGGAATTCTTTCTTTTTTTAACAGGGCTCTTATTTGTGTAAAGATTACTCAACTAAGACTTGCAGGACGAGGTCTAATATTTTTCTTTATTTCTTTAACTACTTAAGAGTTTAGAATTAATCCTTTACTTTTTTTTTTTAAGAGATATAGCTGCAAGGAACTGCCTTTTGACCTGTACTGGAGCAGGACGAATAGCCAAAATTGGTGACTTCGGAATGGCCAGGGATATTTACAGGTAAGTGAAGGGCAATTTCAATTCTGTGAGTAACTCAATAATCTGTATAATTTTGATCAGTTTGAACTGTCTCATGGTATGTGAAGCAGTGGAACCATTCATTAGGTGTCTGAATTTGATGACTGGTTAACTAACTTGTGTTAACAGACTGTAAATTAACACATCTATGCTTATGAACCAGTCCACTTCAACTGTGGTCCCAGGAAATTACAAACACTTGTGGATGCTAAGCCAAGCATAGGCAAATTTATTAGCTAATTGATCATAAATAATCTTAAATTGAAATGAAAATTTAAAAACCCCAGCAACCATAATTCTCACTTTGTGATTGCAAGAAGACTTGCTGCATCAACACCCTGTGCAAAACACTAGCAAGTTTGATGTCTTTAGCTGTGCACAAGGACATCCTCAGTTTCCATCTCAGTTGTAAAGAAGATATAAAATCCTGCTTCAATGCACTATTTGTGTTGATGACTTTTCCTTTTCCTCACCTGGCCCCCACTGTTACATGTAATCCCCAGCTGCTGTTACTGTGGTGATCTTTTCTGTATCGAAGCCCTTTCAGGCTGTGAGATGTTCTCTGTGCAATTTGTCTTTCCCAGAGCAAGTTACTACCGCAAGGGAGGAAGAGCCATGCTTCCTGTCAAGTGGATGCCACCAGAAGCTTTTCTAGAGGGCATTTTCACCTCCAAGACTGATACCTGGTAACAAATGTCTTTTAATCACTTCTGGTACTCACTGAAAAGCATCAAGAAATGTAGTGCTCAGGAAAAAAAAGTGTGCTCAGCAGGAACCTTAAAAAAAGTCAGAATTTCCCAGAAAAATACAAGAAGTCTTCCCACTGCATTCATTAGAAGTATGGCTAAAGAATCCCAAATAAGAATCAAAAAGTCTAATGTAAATAGAGGTAATAAAAATTTGCTATTCTTAAATGTAGAGTATCATATAAAGCCAATCAAGAAGTGAAAAGCAAAAGCAGACTAGATTCTCAAGAATTCTCAGTTAAAAATCCAGACAAATATCATCAAATACTTCCCTCAGCCTTCATAATCTTCCAGTTTCCATCAGTGACAGGGTCTGCTTATATACCTTGTAAATGGCTCTCTCTGTACCACCCATGATTACTCTTTTGTATATTTTTTTCTTCCTGCATATAAAATAACAGCAGATTTAATCAGAAGTCCTTGCTGGGTTTTGAGGAAACAATATTTATGTATTGATTTCTCATGCAACTTGTGCTTTCTTTAAAATAAGCACTCCCTCAACAGTAGCACACTCATGCACAGGTGCTGGGGAATGGAAGCTTTCCAGTTGCTTAAGAATGCCTCTCTCTCTGTACAGTAGATCCTTCAATATGCTGTACTGAGACATTCCCTCAAATGCCACACTGACCCAGTTTCCTGAAGTTGTTAGCAACACCGGAAGACAAGGGATTGCTTATCAGCACCTAACTGTGAGCAGGCAGCACTAAATAATTTGAAGGAAAGTGCTACAGTTCCTGTAATGGGCTATTATAAGTAACATGCATATACTGAAAATTACTTTGACCTTTGTAGCAAAAAGTGACTCTGAAAATTCTGACCCTGCTGACATCCTGGCAGAACTCTCTTGACTTCCTTGTGTCTAAGTCACACATAATTTCTAGTGGCACTGACTATCTGACCTGTGGACGTAAAAAAGCACAACCATATCAGAAATGCTGCTGCCTTTCAATTTCACTGAATGTCTCTTCCTTGATTTTATACTTGAGCATCTTGTTCTGAAACACTGATCCAAATATTAAGGAAACAATTGGAGGCTCTGTCTGACCATCCAGGAGCCACTCCGGCAGTCACACTTGCGTCCCCTGGAGCTGAGTGGAGGTCCTTTTGCAGCTACACCCCCCACACTCACAGTCAGACCAGGTTTTCTCACCAGCTTGGCCCCAGGTTTCCCAGAGCAGGGGCTCAGAGGTCTGGATCCTTAAAATAATTTAATCAAGAACAACAACTTGAGCTCGTTCCTCTGAGGAGGGACCCCAAACAAAGGAAGCCCTGGGCTTTTATACCCTCACAGTCTAAGCATGCCACAGTCTGGAGTCATTGGCTCCTGCTGTGTCTCTGAGTGTCCGATCACTTGGCAGTGCCACAGGTCCTCATCCCCTTTGTTTTGCAGAGGGTCGGTGCCTGGTCACAGCCTCTTGCCTTGGGCTTCTGCCACCCAGAGCTCAACCTGCAGCCAGGTTACCGACACCACATGTATTCCTCAACACAAATATCTCAAGTTTTCCCAAGTAAGGCAAGAAACATCCATGCCAGATCTAACACTTCTTTTCAGTTAGACCATACACAACCAAGGGCACTCTGGCATTTCCTGCTCTAGTAATAATGAATGTGGCAGAAAGAACACCTTCAGAGTTGTTAAATATTTTGAAAACTCTGCAAAACTTGTTTTGGAGCTTGAGCAAAGGTTTTGATTGATTGGGGTGTCTTTTTATGTGAACATTGACTAATAATCACACTAACTGCACATTACTGTGGTTGGACTGCAGCTTTGAAAGGTCATTGCTGTGGTGTTGCCTACACAGCTGCAAGCTAGGTTTGTGGAGCACAAATGAAACCTGATTGGTATTGTTGGCTGGTTTCTGACACAGGTCCTTTGGAGTGCTGCTTTGGGAGATTTTCTCTCTAGGCTACATGCCCTACCCTTGCAAAACCAACCAGGAGGTGCTGGAATTTGTCACCAGTGGAGGAAGAATGGATCCACCAAAAAACTGTCCAGGACCAGTGTAAGTATTTCCTTTCTCTCACAAACCAAGGTACAGTAGGTGTCGAACAAGTAGACAAAGACACCTCTAGTCAGGGAATGGTAATTGCCCTCTGTGTTAGGTGGGTATTGCTAAATGTCTCTTGAGCTACTGCCTCTTGTATAAAGCTTAGAGCACTACAGGATTTGCTTTAAGCAGCGGTTCCCTAATCAGATGGAATCCAGGGATATAGAAATTACATACCCACTTTTGCACTCCTCCTTTGGGCCGTGTACCAAGTGTGCTTCCTTGGACCCCTGATCACTTACTACTGAAACACTTTTTACAAAATAATCTTTCTTGATCAATTTTTGGTTTTTTACTTACTTTAAGGTACCGGATCATGACACAGTGCTGGCAGCACAGCCCAGAGTATCGGCCAAACTTCTCTACCATCCTGGAAAGGATCAAGTATTGCACACAGGTAGTGGTCTTTGGTATCCAGGTGGATGAAATCCATGGAATGCCAACTATCCAAAGACATCAGCTTTAGTCCCTAAAGCAAGTGAAGGGTCCTGACAGACTGATATAATTACTTTACTAGCGTGATGGTGCTGTTGGCTCTTTTCCAGTGTCCATCCTCACTCTCCTATCTTCCAGCTAAAATGAGCATACATTCTTCCTGTGCAAATGGATGCTTTTAGCTCTCAGCTCATTCAATAGCAAAATGTCCTTCACTTTGTGATGGAAAGGTACTTAGATCTCTCTCCATATTCTGACCTTGCCTAATGTTGCTCAAAAGCCACACCTGAATAGTTATAGAGTGGAGAGGGAGAATGAAATGGCACAGTGAGTTCACCATCCAGTAGCATTTAATAGCTACAGGTCTGGATCCAACTTCTCAAGAGAGAAATTTTATACTACAGGCCCCCAGCTTAGTCACTGACCTCAATGAAGCACAGCCTCTTCTCAAAGGAAGCATGTGAGTCCCAACAGCATGTGATACCCAGATGGAATGCAGCACCTTGTATGATGTGCAGGACTATTGCCCAAACCTGTGACAGTCACTCTGAAGGCGTAACAGATTCTTGTCTCTCTTTTTCAGGACCCTGATGTGATCAACACAGAGCTGCCCATGGAGTGTAGCCCCACACCAGAGGATGAAGGGACTACGGTCATGCGCCCAAACATTTCCAGTGGGATAGTGCCACTGCTGGTAAGCCCTTCTCTCACACCTCAGACAACACCTAAGATACTGGAATCCCACCATGCTGGGCACAAACTTGTACAATGTCCACAAGAGCTACTGGTGGAGAACCTGAGCAACCGGACTGCCCAAGGGCCCAGCCTGCCATGCCTCAGTGATTTCAACAGCGGGTCGTGGGTCCAGCAGACCTCAAACCAGAAGCTGGACCTCAGCAATCCATCTGCCCACAGACTTAAAAACAAAACAAAAAATCTTTGGAACCCAACCTATGGGTCATGGGTGCTAGAGAATATCTGTCACTTCAGCCCCAGCTCCAAGCTCAAAGCAAATCCAGAGCGGGAAGATTCAGGCTTTGATGGGAATTGCAGTTCTCCCAGCTCTCGGGCATCTCCAGCATCTCCAAGTCGAAGTACCTGCCCTCACCTGGATATCAGTGGGATTGAACTGGTGAAACTCCAGACTTTCCCCTGTGGCAATGTAAATTATGCTTACGATGACCTGTGCTATAGTGCTAAGCACCAGCCATCAGCGTTAGCAGAGGTCAGAGCAGCTGTGCTAAGGAGCTCCAGTCTGCACAGAGGTGAAAAGCCTTTTTGTAAAACAGAGAAAACATCAAGAGAGAGGGACTCTGGTCTGTCTTTGTCAGATGACCTGAGCGTTACTCCAGTATAGTAGAAATGGTTCTTCCAAAGATCAGGGAATGTGTGTGTCTGAAAGGACTGCTTCCTGTCTCCCTTACTTCCTCCACTTGAGTTCCTTCAGATGGGTGAAGTTTCAACATCAGGAATGTTCTGCTTCTTCTGTCTACCTACTGGATCCCCAGATTGTAAAAGACACTTGCATTTCTATCTCTGTCCTTCAAATGTGTTCCACTGAACCAGCTTAGAAGTGGAGAACAATGGCATTGCTTGTCTGATTCAGAATACAGTTCCTAGGGAAAGAACTCCTCCTCAATCTGCTCAGGTGAAAAGAAACGGACCTACCATCCAGCTGAAGCGTTTGGATGGAAATAATGACCAACACAGGTTGTGCTTCTTTCTGAACCAAGAATCCAAAAATGTGTGCTGTTGGTTGCAAGCAGCAACCAACTTGCAAAGGCTGCTACATTCCCGAGAGCTTTTTACAGTTCTGGTGAATTACTAACGCTTATGCACTATAAGGCAAGCAAAAAAAAAAAATAGCAGCCACATTTACATCTGTTTTATTAGTAGACCTTGTGGAAGCTATTGCTCAGATTGGAAGCAGTAGGAAGAACGAAAAAAAAAACCAGGCTCCTCTGAGCATGTGCTTTGTAAACAAGCAATGAAGAGGAAAACATTTACCATTAAAAAAGCAGTAGCTGGTGGAGCTGATCATGTTCCTTTGAATAGTAAGGAAATGTGCTGCTTGCCTCATGGTGTTGCTTTCCTCACAGCTCCTGGCACAGAAGGGGCAAATGGTTTTCCAAGGAAGGGTGAGCTGCATGGCGTGATGAGAAATGGACTGTCTTTATCTTTTAATGGACTTTACTTAAGATGAACTTCATTTTTGTAAGTACTTTGATATTTAGCATTAATTCCCTGTGCTATGTTGGTAAGCACTAAGCTGAGGTTCTTGGGTAACTGTCTAGCATTTGGTGTGCTGAGGTTCTCGGTTTTAATACTCTGAGGTAGAAGGTAATGCAAAGGAGAGGAATAGTGAAGGAAAATCTAATGTAAACCCTACTTTGGATGCTCTTTATACAGGAAGGTGGAATAGTTCAACCATTTGAGAAAGCTAAAACCATGACTTGGCTTCACACAGCTGAGCAGGTCATAATTGTTCCTTACCTTGCAAGTGCACAGACTTGCTGGTAAAGGTAGTTGTTTGTTTCCAAGACAGCTCATTTCTAAGGCTTTCTTCAGTTGTTTAGGATCTAAATGGATGCTTATGGATTAAAGCTGCAAAATAAGGAGACTGAAAAGGCAAATAGTTTGGATTGAGTCTGAACAGTCTTGGAAGCATTCTGTCTTTGTACTACTCCTGAATGTCACACTATCAACCTACAGTGGCAAATTACGTGCTGTCTTTGTGTGTAATCAAGTTGTGTAGTGAGATGCCAGTTGTAGACTTCTCTGGTTCCTTTCTGAAGCAAGAGGTTCTCTGGTACATGCTTTATGCTTTGTGATCAGCTGCATGTACAGTCTGAAGGTGCAAGCCAGCAGGCGAGGACTTGCTTTGACCACAGAGACTTCCTGTCCTTTAAATCAGTCAGGGTGGACATGACTGAGTTGTGGTAAAGAAAAGCACAGAGTGAAGAGTCTGAATCCATCCTCAGTGAAAGGCATCCTCAGCACAGGTTTATGCTCTGTTGGTCTGACTTGATATCTGTCCCACGCTTTCTATAGTTTTAGACCCTTGACTTTAGAATGGACAGTTTTGTACAATGTCATTTCTGAGCATACAAATATTTTAAAGAGCAGGTGTCAAGAGGACAGGAGCAGACTCATTTCAGTGGTACCCAGCAACAGGACAAGGAGTAACAGGCACAAAGTGAAACACAGGACATTCCACTTGAGTATGAGGAAAAAAACTTGTTTACTTTGAGGGTGACAGAGCACTGAAACAGGTAGCCCAAAGAGGCTGTGGACTGTCCTTCTCCAGAGACACTCAAAACTCACCCAGACATGATCCTGTGCAACCTGCTGTAGGTGAACCTGCTTTGGCAGGGAGGTTGGACCAGAGGATCTTTGGAGGTCCCTTTTCACACCAGCCCTTCCATGATTTCCAGACACAAAGGGTGATGCCGCCACCTTTCAGCAAAGACCCATATGGTGTGGAAATAATTCCAAATCCATTGTGTTGTAAAATGACAGATGGTCAGAAGAGAGGGGTCCCTCCATGTGAGGCAAATTTCAGTAGCAGTGTGGGGACTGAGGGCTTTAGTGACCAAGGGAGATGGATGACCTTGCCACATGCCCTTCTTCCCATTTCACCTTTGCTTTAGCTCTCTAGCTTCTCTCACATTTAGCTCATTGCCTGTCCTATCTTACTTACATCCATAGACAAAGCTGCACTGACACTGAACAGAATTTCATCCTGACCAGGATCTTATCCCTAAGAGTGATCAAGAGTGGGGTGTTGAAGAGCAACTGTAAGAGTAGGGTAAGCAGGTACTGATTATTTCCAAGACAGACTCTGATGGTTTCCAACAGCATTTAGCTCACAGCTGTACTGAGCCAGATGCAGTCTCTTCTAACAAGACAAGACATGGAGCTGCAGGTACCAAATGGGCACTAAAAGAAAGAGCTGGGAATTTTAAAAGAATCTGCATTAGCAACCTCAGTTTTGTACAAGCTCTTAACTCTCTCAAATGGAATGATCTTCTGTCAGCATATTGCCATGAATCTTTGACCTGTAATAGTCTTTTTTTAGATGCTGTTTAAAAACCCTCACAGATAATGAATTTTTAATTAATATCCTGGAGGAAATAATGTTAATATTGTTGTGATGCTGAATCCTACATGCTGTCCAAACCATTTTATCTCAAAACAAAAAATCACAATTGCAGTGATACACACTACAACCTTCAGTCCTTCAGTTCTGAGACTGAAACTTACTATTTGTACCATCAGAGATTTCATAGTGCTCAACTGCTACTCAACTGCTTGAAACCGCTTTTTAAGGAGACATTTTTAGTGCATAACCAATAAGTTAAACCTATGGTGTCAAAATTAGATTACTTTTGCAACTGGAAGCCAAAACCCAATTTTGCTTCCTAGAGGAATGACATGAGCTGGAGATCTGCGATTAATTCGGTCCTATAATCCACGTGAAAAGTCTTCCAACACTTCCCCACTGCAGAATCAGCCATTTATAGGGTTACAAATTGCTCTTCCTGATAGGTGTCTGTCTTTTAACATTAGCAAATTGGTTTTGTAATTGTGTGTATACAGTTGTTTTTTGACTGTGTTTAGCATTAGTACTTTATGTTGCTTCACACAACCTTGTACTTATATTTTAAAGAAGGGACTGATTAACAAAAGATGAAACAATAATGGAAATTTCAATTGGTCTTTCCCTGCTTTCTCTTCACATTTGTTGATATTCCTGCTTCTGATTGCTTTGTTACCCTTTCTCTCCTCAATGTAAATGCTTTGCATCTTCATTTTTTCCTTTAAAAAAACAGAATTTTTAATTGCACAGGTTTAAGGTGTCCCCCCCTCACATCAACCCTTTTCCTGAGTTAAATTCTCAGCTAATTTGCCCATGGGCTGGTGTGTACTAAGAAAGCTTTCCAAGGCTGATAAAATAGCTATGGGCTTTTGCAAGTGTAACTTATTCCACCTCCAAAACCCTCCCCCACCTTCCTGAAAGAGAAGAAAATGCTGCTGCTGGGAATACTGTTTCCCCCACTGTATTTGCATCTCCACAGCTGTTTCAGCCAGGGACCACTCTTCCTTAGACCCCTGAGCTGTGTGAGGCAGTTTCTCCTGTAGGCATGGCTGCGCTCTCCCCTCCTGGCTGTCCACCCTTCTCAATCCCACACAGAGACCTCAGTGATACCATGCCTAACATTTTCCCATCACACCACACGACATTTCCATTTATGTGAATAGGTTTTGATGTCTCATTACCTCTTGACCATGGCAGCACTTCTGCCAACTTACCTTTCTGGGTGACTACTGTACATAAGTAGATGACACACCTGCTTCTATGCAATTTAAAGCTAGACAAGTGTATACTTCTATATTTGCAACACAAAATAAAGAGACACTAATGGTGGTTATTTGTTTCCCTCTAAGTATTCTTTGTACACAGGTAAGAATACACTCTCTCTCTTGCTGAGAAGTGCTGCCAGTACTAGAATGTTGAGTGCTTCTTCCCCGTGTCCACACAAAACTGCCCAGGGGAACAGTTAAGTGCTCTGAGTCTGACAAGTGCCTCTTGATGCACATTTTTTTTAATATGCTGTAGGCTATTCACTGAGATTTCTGAGACAGAGCTTACCTTGAAGGAAGCTGACAAGCTCTGTGGGTATCAGGTTCTAAAGGTAACATACACAACAGGTTTTGGAACCAAGCTCCACCATTTGGCTTCTAGATGTGTTAGAACTGGTTTTGCTTTAGGAAGTACCAGATGCTAAAGACTAAAAGCAAAAGAAACACTGAAATATATTAGTTTTCTTCCTTCCCTGAGGAAATTCTTGAAGAAAAGATATTATTCTCACATGACCAAATCACAGTAGATGTCTTTTTCCCTTCAGTCTCATTTATTTAGTAGCATACACACTTCAGAGTAACACACACTCATCCAATACAGTCAATGTCAGCATTGCATTGTAGTGTTCAGAACAGATGCATGTAGATGATACAGGCCATTTGATCTCAGTACCTTAAGAATAACAAATAACAACAACAGCAATAAAAAAGTAGCAAAAGCCCTCTGAGATACGTAAGGGTTTGGTCCAACTCCCAGTGAAATCTTTCCCTTTAATAGGAACTGGATCAGATGTTAAGTGAATTGCTCCCTGTACAAAATTTAGAAGGATTTAATTTTTACCACTTTTGTTAAATTTTAGCCAAATTTATATCCTTGTGGGGCCTCAACATCCATAATTTCTAAACTTATCCAATCTATCTCTGTGCATTTCATTCTATATTGCACCTTTCTCCAAAGAATCTCACAGCAGCTTGCAGGCAACAATGAAGGACACCCTCACACCATTCCTGCGAGGTAAGTAGGTCTATTCCCATCTGTAAAACTGGAACAAAACAATGCCTGGGATAGTTGTCCAAGGCCAAAAAAACCAAGTCAATAATGAAGTTGAGGGAGAGAAGTCCTAGTCCTACTTCTCGATTCACACACGAATGCAGCAGCTACAGCACTGCTGCATCTAACTAGTGAGTTTAAAGACATTGGAGCCTAAGCCAGAGGTCATCTGTTCAGCACCAAAGTGCCTCTAGGCCAACATCTCTGAGCCTGCTGTGGAAACACGAGTGCTCAGTGTCTCCAGAGTGAGGCACTATTTCCACCGATGCCTCAATGAATGATACTCTGGACTTGCATGTGAACAAATTCCTTGGTTACCATGCATCAGCTCCCCCCGTGTTACACGCCTGTGCATATGCATTATGTTGACCCTCTGGTAAATATAAGCTTATTCAAGACAACTTACCCCATAGTGGAAGAAGGCCATGCTGCTTCCTCACACTAGCAAGTGCATGTCTACAGACAGGTGCTCTGGGCACCCGTTCCATCTGATGAGAAACAAGGAATCTAAAACTTACCCTAGGGCAGTTTGCTCCTGAGCTCTCAGCCTCAGCTCCTTAGAGCTCCATTGCTCAGCTGAAGTCCTACAGTTGCAGTTTGCTATGAAAAGCTGCCTCCTTCTCTTCTTTCCATAACAGCAACAGATGATTGTGATTTCTTCCTTTCTAATCCCCTAGCAAGACAAAGAGCCATTTCAAAACTAACTTGCTAGAACTATACATCATCTAGAATGAGTTTCTGGATCAGTGTCTGCTACAGCAGAGATTCTCCTTTTTCCTGACCTTTCCAGATACTGCAGTGGAACAGACCTTCTCCAAGTTTTCCTCCATGACCATGCACTGCAAACCATCCAGGTGCTACCAGGAGTTGGTTTTTTTAGAAGCTACTAGTACCACAATGTTTACAGCTCTCCTTTAGAACTGGACAGTCATTCTAAAAGTTTGTCTTAAAATCTCAACTGACATTTGAGCACCAACCTGTACTGTTTAGACCTCCCCTCCAGAAAATAGATTACACTGGTGCAAAAGCTTCACATATGTGGTAACAGAAGAAAGAAATTTAACTCTGAAGATTAATTAGGCAAACCACCAAATGAATTCTATCTTAACAATCTTATTTCTTACTTTTATAATTGCTTTTAATTATGGTAGGACAGCTGGCAATTGCAGTCTCATAAAAAAGGCAATGTCAATAAAGTCCTGCCTGTGAGACCTATTTACTTGCTATTGTCCTTAAGCACTGCTATTCTCTTTAGGCACTGCTATCCAGTAGCTTACCTGTTGGCCACAGAAAAGGAGAAGGCAACAGGAATGATATAACCTGTGCTCACTGTCACTTCAAAATAACCTAATGTAAACACTCTGAAACTTCAAGTGAAAAATTCATTAACCTACTATCATAAATATAAAACAGAGACTCTAGGAGACCACAGAAGTCACCTGAACTTGCCGTGAACTGCAAAAGTAATTACCAGTTTCAGACAACTTCTGGTTTAAGATGAAATATTTCCACATTACTTCCTACAGGATACCTACTCTATGTTATCTAACTTTTACATCACAACTGAGCTTCAATTTTCAACACTCCTGCTTTGTTTAGAGGTGATGAAAAAGTAATTAAATCTGACCGATCTTTTAGTGCAGTAGTGTGTTACCCAAAATAACTCCTTTTAGAAATTATTTTAGGCTCTCTAACTACAAATATTACAGATTTCATTCCAGATCTGGACTCTATAAGGGTTTTTTTGCTCATGATAACCATTATTACTGAAACAGCAGTTTCCCAAATGTGGAGTCACCTGCATATATGCAAAGTTCTGAGAATCTCTCCTGAGCACAGGACACCAGCAAAAGAGGAATTTCTGATCAATGTGCATTACTACCTTTAGATGTGGAAAGGGTTTAACCATCAACTGGTAATGTAAGTCTTACCTGCATTGTGAAAACTGCATCACCACGTTATTGATGTTAAAACCCAGAACGGGAGTGAACATGTGACTAATGATAGCACTTATACTGCCAGTATTTAAAAAACTGTTCCAGTGACTAGAGGCAACCAATGCAGAAGGTATGTGAAGCCACTGCAAGAAAACAATTCAATCTTTCTTGATTTTAACCTAAAAACTGAATTTTCTGTGGCTGTGCCTGGACCATAGCAAAAGAATGAAGCACAGATCACCCTGTGATTCCAGATGGGGACTACAGGATGTAATGTATTGACATTCCTTCACCCAAACTGCCTGGAGTTAACAGCTGATACTTTGGAGGAAGGATGCCTGGGAATTATCTCATCATTGTGTAACGTTGTGAATGCAGAAACATTACCTTCCTGATTGCTGTGCCAGTTTATATGTTTAAGTGGCAGCACCATATTTGAGAACAGGAACGTGACCAAGAAGTCACGTGCTTTAGGAGACAGTCAAACCATGATCTTAAGAGATCACACTGGTTGCTGACTACTAGTGTGTGCATGTGCATAGGGGTTTTATCTTTAAAAATAAACAAGCCTTGGAAAAAAACTTAGTTCCCTGACCAGTTTGTGAAAGATCATTAGTGATTTTCAGAGCTGCAGTTCTGCTGCAAGGGGCCAAACTCTCCAAGTTAGTAATATTTCCAACAGCCCATCCAGTCAGAAAGTCAAAAGTTTTTGGAGACAATAGGCTGCTATTCTCTCCCTAGAGTATTTGTAATCTTCTGAATGGCTACAGAAAAAGCCAAGGCTGTTCTTGGATAGAAGCAAGGCTAGGGTAGAGAAGAGGAGGAATGGTCAACAGCAGTTAGCCACATCAAGCCACTACAAACTGCTGTCTCTCTTTGCTCCCAGTTTCTCATGATTATCACCCATTTGCACCTTGTTCACACTGTAACATAATGCAGCAGAAGTTGTTGGTCCAACCTATAGTGTAGACAGGAGCAAGAGGACTTGGAATTAGAGAGGAAAAAACCAATCTGGTTTCAAAACTATGCAGTTCCCTGAAAATTTGTTGTTCCTGCCCTGAGTTTCCAAGCATTTGCCCTGGTTCACTAAGAAGTAATCTGGAGTCCCATTTTGCCAGAAATCAGAATCCTTCTGGTTTATCACACAGACTCATGGTGGTGTGATTCCCGAGTATGGAGGTCTTCATTCTCTGAGGACCAGTCTCAAGTTCGTCTGGTGCAACACAGACCAGTCTGGAGTGATTTATTTAGGTTCACAGAGGGCTGATGCAAAGTAACTTTGATCACTGACTGCTGGGTTCTGGACGCAGCTCCCTCTGCACTGATGACCTCAGGAGTTTGGAGTTAAAGGTTTCCTTCTAACTGAGTTTCCTTCTACTTCAGTAAAGCAGAAAGTTACAGACAAGCCCTGCAAGTTTTGCGCCTTTCTCAACTCATCTTTCAGTGATGCTTTCCAAGATGCCAATCAAATTGTCCAATCCCAACAAGTACCCATCTTCCCTGTTCCCCTCTTGCCAGGGGATCCTGTGATCGAGTGTCTGCCCATCAGGAAGAAGGGTAGTCTTTCCAAAATCGATCAGCCACACATTGGCATTCCCAGTGCCATCATGTACAAAAAGTAGTGAACTTCCTACGACCTGGAACACAGATGGAGAACAAGGGGGTTAAAAACACATCTTCAGCCCTCCCCCACCACTTAACACCTCCTGCTAAGAAGATGATCTCCTCAGCTCACCTGTGACCCAACAAACTTTTGGGCCGCACTTACACATTGATGATTTTACACGCCCCATTTGCATAACCATGTCAATCTGTATGGTATAAATGGGCGTGTAGATAAGAAATGGGACTCAGTAGAAAACAGGAAGAAAAGCAATTCTTTGTCTCACTTAGCATCAGGTCTCAATTCAAACAATTTAGCAAAGGCCAGTAATTCCTTTCAAAGACAGATCATGACCCATGATAAACAAAAATATCTCTACCGATAACATCAACAAGGTAAAATAAAATGTCTAATCTCAAAATCTTTAGCTGTTAACAAGTAGAAGTTACAATGCTAATGATGCCTTCTGCACAGCAAAGCACACAGAGAACATACACAGCAGAATTAAATGGTATTTCAACATAAATCCATTATAACTAATACAGCCTTCACTGTCAAACTACAATTGAATTATACTGTACTGCTAATGTACCAAATTCAAGCTTCCATGTTACCCTTCCCCTGTAAATATTCTCACTGGAGCACGTCAGGATTAGAGAAACCATAAAACTGGTACTAATAAACTATTCTGTGCAGTGACCCAGAGCTATAAGTGCTGCGATGTCATAAAGATAGGAGGATTAATTATTTCCTCAACTAGTTTAATCTTCTGTATCATTGTGATAGAGGCTTTGTGGTATCTGTGTTGTCAACACGCATTAGCTTTCTACTACAAACCCCCTTCTACTCATACAGCGGGCTGTTCCGAAGTACACGTGAATGACCAAACAAAGAAGCAAAGCACCTCTACAGCTTTACACTCACTGCTCACCTCATGTCGCTTGAAGAAGTCTGAGGATTCAAGAATGACGTTAATTTCCTGCAGACGCTTGAGGTATTTTTTCTGGAAGAAGAAGAGGAAAAAAACCCAAACCAACCCATAAACATTTCATTGAAAACTGAATAAAGATAATTTGTTTACAAGACTCAATATAACAAAGAGACCATATTCATTTTAGGCCTGAGGTCCTTCAAAACAACAGGTTCATCATTTGAAAGTCAATCTGAAAATACTTTTCAAGCTTTCATAGTGAATTAACAGACTGGAGTTCATCTGCTGCATGTGTTACACCAGGTGTATTTATCTGTCTTGACTTGGATGTCATGAGGCTTTCTGCAGCTGTTTTTTTTAATTTTTAATAAAAAGTTTCAAGGGAATTAAAAATCTTCCAGTTCCCCAAAGTGAAAAGAAAGAAATTGTGTTAGAAAGACAAGGAGCTCCAACGATGGTGGGGGCACAAGGGGGATAAAAAGAATCAAGGCCTAACGTATAAAGCTCTAGCGCAGATTTTTAATGCTGCCCTGAGCTACCAAGCACACTCCTGAAAAGCTAATCTGCCTTCATAATGGCTTCCACACTGCAGCAAAACATTACAGCATCCTTTGAAGTTCCAAAGACAAGAGATGTGTTATGCCATCTACCACATGCCTGCTGTGCTACCCATGAATTAGCACACAGGAATTCCTCTTTGAGATGAGTTTCACACATGGTAGCACAGCTAGTCACCAATCTCACTTCCTGCCTCCACGCTCTGATTTTATCCTCTCCAGACTGAATTCCCAAACCACAAGTTTTCCTGCCAACACAATCCTCGCTTAGATATCACCCATCTAATGCATCTAACACCCATGGTTGAAGTTGATGGCAAGCCATAAGTTAGTCAGTTTGAATGACATGTTGATAGCATGAGGCATTTGGAGTCAACTCATGGCAAGAACTGACACAACTGGTCTCAGTCAACTTCTCACAACCCACCAAGTCCCCACATCCACCCCATCTCCTGAAAGCAAATGGAAGTCAAAACCATTTACTTCCTTGGTAGTAATTCATATTTCATGTACCAAAGAAAGCATGGCCCTGAAGCACGTGCATTGGTCTAAGGTCAGTGCACCTGAAGAGCTCAGACTCACCAGAATAGTTGTGTTGCCCTCAATGAATTCCACAAAAACCTGTAGAACTTGCTCCTGTGTCTTCGTCGTTTTGAAGTTTGTGTTACACGTTCCATCTGCCTTCTGCACAAAACCGCACACAGAGATTATTTATACTGCACCCGTATCTTTCCCCTCATCAGTCAATCCTCTTGAACCAGCAACAGCTCAGCCCTTGCTAACCAGATGAAAGTAAGTAGCTGAACAGGAAGAGAACAGATAAACCAAGCAAGAAGAAGAGGTGAAGAGATACAAAAGCTGATTGGATAACTTTAAATGGCACTGGCAGTTCATTTCCTGTTGAGTACAAGTTTAAAAAAAAAAAACAATTCAAGATATTACCAGCTTGCAGGAGGGTTTTCTCACACGTCAGTGCCAGCAGTGCAAAGTTCAGTGGGGCAAACCACAGAGACCTCTTTGGTTGTACTCTTGTCTAGCTAGTGAAACCCTGGCTGAGGGTGTAAGGGAACATTTACAAACCCAATTTTACTAGTCCTTTTAGTTTGGGGGTTATTTTTGGGGCTTGGTGAGGATTTTTTTGTTGTTATTTGGGGGGTTTTGTTGTTATTTGGTGGTGGTGGTGGTTTTTGTTGTTGTTTCTGTTTTTCAATGGGAAATCAAAGAATCGCAGTTAGGATTCAGTTCCAAATATACCTTTGAACATATAATGACCCAGAAGTCGCAGAACAGAAGTCTGTTGCAGACAGAAACACCTTGGGATTCACAATACTACCAGTGACAAAGCAGGTGTGTGAATTTTGGCAAAGGATGGTGCAGGCATGCTTGTTCCAAGTGTCTCCTGGAGAAATTCAGAGTATTTTTGTGCTAGCAGTTAAGATTCAGTACAGAAGCAGCCTGCTACTGAAAAAAACAAATATTTTTATGTGCTTCTGGAGCTACAAGAAAATAAGAGCAGTGCACAAATTGGAGGTATCTGTAAACATAGAATATATGAATATGCACGTCTCCAAGAGCATCCCTGTTGCTTCAAGAGACACCAATAGGAGATTTTAGGATGTGTGTGCAAAATACAGCAATTATTACAGTTGGTAACAAAAATCCACTAAAAGCCTGCAGGATTATCAAACTGTTTTCCTCTCCATTGTATCAGTGCAAGCCCCCATTTTCATTATGAGTAAATCAGCAGGTCAATACAATGTGCTCTCTCCCACATGTTAAGTCACTGCACTAAAATGACAAATTCAGGTCCAGTCTCAGCAGGTGAAACACTATTTATTCCACAGCTGAACTTGGTTTCTAATGTATACATGAAAAAAATTCAATAATGCTAAAACTCCAGATTGCTCATGCAACAGAATTTTATTCCAAGGCTGTGAAACAGACACAAATGCAGCAAGTCAGCCCGAGGAGATGTGCGAGTTACGCCAGATCAGTTCAGCAGGTAGGCAGTGGAAGTTAGAAGCCATCTGACCTGATGTGTGATAATACTCAACAGCACATATAAATCTGGAACTTCATCTTGTACCTCTTCATTGGAGTAAGGTTGTTTTAAAAATAATTTCTCCCTATGTTGCAGATTGTAGAGCAAAGTCTGGAATAGCTGCTCGGTGTTCCCTTTCTAACCTTTCGTGTCTGGACAAACTAGTTGCTTGCTTCCCTGTGGTTGAGAAACACTTTTATGATTTTGCTCCTTTCCAGTGGCTGGCAGGAAACATAATTTCTGCCTGTCTTTACTTGCTGTAAACAACATCCAGATTTTGAATGGCACCACCCTAGTATTCTAAACCAGGGCTCTGCAACAGCTCTGGATGTACTTGATCCTCAGGAGGCACTGGCCTGACTCACTCCTTGAAGTCATACCTTTGCTAAAGACTCCACATACATTCCTGCACAGCAGAGCAGCCTGTCACACAGTGCAGCTTGTGGGCCATTTGCAGCACTTCTCATTAGATGTGACAGTGACACGGCTCGCAGGAGGGCAGGTGTCACAGCTCCATAAAATAGTGCTATCTATCTTAAACCATGGGGTTCCACTCAGAGCCCTCTGCACACTTCCCTTAAAGGGCTCTGGGTTAACTTAATGGATTCACATAGATTTACGAATCGAATCTGATGTCTACCTGGGAAAATGGCTATCCCTGATCTACAGCTAAAGGAACGGTCCCAAAGGAAGAAGTAACTTTTCAAACTGCACAGATAGTCACTGTCAGAATGGGAAGACAGAAATCCCAACTCTCAGCCCCAGGCATCTCTGCTCTGCAAAACATTAGCTTAGTATTGTAGAGAAAATATTTGTGATGCCTGGCCTTCAGACAGCCTTTGCCAGAGAGGAAATGTGCATTTGGAATCAGGCAGGCACAACATACTGAGCAACAGGTTCCAACTGTAGAGAAACCAAATGGTTCAAAATATTTTTGATAGGAGGAAAAGTGACAAATCCCATAAATGAACTTGACTTGATTTCAGAGATCCAGAAGCAAGGCAAGGAAAAGAGATGTATCAACCTAAAGAGAACAGGTACCCCACTACTGAAGGAGTGCATATGGTGAATCAGATCTCATTTATCAGCAGCCAGTTCACAGAAGGGCTTATATGATTTCACTTTCTTTGCTTTCGCTTCCTATTCAAACAGCCACCGGGCAGGAATATCTCTGAATGACCACAGACAACATACCTTATCAGCTAACTCCAGGAGTTGTTATCAGTGCAGTTAGAGAGAACATCCTCTTATAACCATCAACCACTAGCTGGCACCACTGACTCTTACAGGCTTTCCTACCAAAACCAGGATCCCTGCAGAATGGCTCTGCTTTTCAGCAAAAATACAGAACTGGATGCACAGTTCACCTCCAGTGGAACAGTGTAGGGAGTACTGACTACCTGCATTGCCTGAACAAGTCAGTTTCTGCCATCTTTTCTCCATCTAAAAAAATCAGAAAATGATACCTACATTCCTCACAGCACAGGGAGATAGAGAGAAAAAGAATGTGCTCCGAAGTACTTCCTGTGCTTAATCAAGGACTAAGTATTCATGTTTTGCACAGTTACAGCAGTGTCTCCACAGAGGGAAACACTACACAGTCTGTGTGTCATACTGTTCCTACCTACCTCTGACAACCAACAAATCCACACAGAACTAGCCAGGAGGTTTTTCTGAAGCTCCCCTGTGCTCCCTTAGCTCAGTCACTCTTCAGGACTCAAATCAGTACATCTTCACTCACCAATGATCTTTCCAAGAACATACATGAAAGGCCTCGATCATCTGGGTTTCTGATTCCATTACAGAGAGGAGCACACAAAGACCTAAGCTGTATAGGAATAAAACAGGTATCTTGATAACATCATTAGCTGGCTAAAGGGCAAGACAGCATCACGTGTTTTGGCTGGACTGGAGACAGATCATCTACTCATCTACCACACAGACAGTTCTGGCATGAGGATGCCTGTGTCTAACAGCCAGGAGTGGGTGGCACAGCACACAGGGGGCCAGCACTGCATGAGCTGGAAGCCCCAGTTCCTGTATCACAGCAGGAGAATCTGTGAATAACGAAGAGAGAAGACATACAGGGAAGCAGAGAAGAAAGAGGTATTTAAAGAGCCTCTGTTCAACAGCATCACCCTCTTTTATCCCTTTCTTATTTCTATGTGCTTGAATTGTGAAATAGAAACAAAACTAATCCAGGTTCTGTGTCAACTGGTGTAGCTGACACAGCTGAAGGATGGGATGCCATCCAGAAGGACACGGGCAGGCTCGAATGCAGGCCCATGGGAATCTCTGCAGTTCAAGCGCAAACTGCTGCACCTGGAGCAGGGCAACCCCCAGTATCAATCCAAGCTGGGGGATGAACAGATCAAGAGCAGCCCTGCCAAGAAGGACCTGGCAGTGCTGGTGGATGGGAGGCTGGACATGACCCAGCAATGTACGCTCACAGCCCAGAAAGCCAACTGTGTCCTGGGCTGTATCCAAAGCAGCGTGGCCAGCAGGGCAAAGGAAGGGGTTCCGCCCCTCTATTCCTCTCTCATGGGACCCCACCTGGAGTGCTGCATCCAGCTCTTGGGTCCCCAGCACAGGAAGGACATGGACCTGTTGGAACAAGTCCAGAGGAAGCCACCAAATTGATTAGAAGGATGGAAAATCTCTCCTATGAGGAAAGGCTGAGAGAATTGGTTTTTTTCAGCCTGGAAAAGAAAAGGCTTTGGGGTGACCTAACTGTTGTTTTCCAGTACCTGAAGGGAGCTCCAGTACCTGAAGAAAGATGGAGAGGGATTTTTTACAAGAGCAGGTAGTGACAGGACAACGGGTCCTTTCCAAGTGGGAGTAGGTTTAGATTAGGTATTAGAAAAAGATTCTTCACTGCAAGTGTGGTGAGGCACTGGACAGGCTGCCCAGAGAAGCTGTGGGTGCCCCATCCCTGGAATTGTTCAAGATCAGGTTGGATGGAGCTCTGAGCAACCTGGTCTAGTGGAAGGTGTCCCTGCCCACAGCACAGGGGTTGGTACTACACAGTCTTTAAGGTCCCTTCCAACCCAGGCCATTCTATGACTCTACAGAAGATAAGTAAGTAACGAGTAGGAAAGAAAATTGCCAAGGTTCTACTGTGGCTATAAAGTAGTATCCTAGGAATGGTACAAGGGCACAAACTTATCCATCAAGAACAGCAGATGGACTTGGCTGATGGAGAAATTTCATTTTGGATTGTTCTGGCTTTATTCCAGCTCCATCTATACTGGATCTCATCATGTATTTAAAAGGAAAAGTGGTTTCCTTGATCCCATGAGTATCTAAGCAAATGCTTTTAACATGCCTTGCCGATAAACTAACTGCAACAAAACCACTTTACTGTGATTCACTTGGAATAAATATGTATAGTTCCTGGATAAAAAAAGGAATTGCATGCAGAGAGGGAGTTAATATTTCTGTTCTGAATTCCTCCTTACAACAGTCTCATTTTCATTCTATCTGCACTGCGTAGCTCCTTGAGTCCTTCCTGAAAGGTCTCTGTGGTTGACTCAAGTATGGCTGATGCACATTTGAAGCTCAAATTCATTGATGCTCTCTGCTACAATTACAGTGAATGCTTTAAAATTGCAATAGAGTGAACTCTGTGGTTTCAGTCAGTGCATTTTCACATAATCCTTTGGAAAAGCTGGCTACCGATGCGCACAAGCTTTCTGACTAATCAACACATCAAAGTTCAGTCTCTAGGAACAGGCAGAGGTGAAACAATTACCTTAATCCCTTCAATCCTGAAGCCCAGGTTGGCACTAGAGCTGATGGTTTCTCTCCACTGCATGTACCGGGGTTTGGTGACAGCATGCTGGGCGTTCTCTTCAGCCGTGGGAGCAAGAGGATCCACTTCAATCATTTTCTTGTACATGTCCTTACGCAGCTTTGGCTTCTCTCGTGCCTTAGCCAACTCTTCCTCCAGGTATGTTCTGCAAACATCACATCCCCACACATCCTTAAAGACTTCCCCAACATTTCTTTTTACAGCTTACAAACTGGCCTCAAGAAACATCAACCAGGAAAGTAAGCCTTATCATTGCCCCAGTTTCGCATATGGGGAAACCAAAAGTACACAGAGCAATGACTCTGCAGGCATATTTAGTGAAACAACCCCAGGAATCAGGAATTGTAACTCACTTCTTGTTCTAACTATACCTTTACTTACCAGTACAAGTAATTGTTATTTCCTGGTTATAGAATATGAGAAAGCTGAATTCCCACTGTGCCATAAAATAGAACTGCATTTTCAGAGGACAGTTAGGAAAGACCACTTAAAATGAAATAAAAAAACCGAATAGGGCTATTGAAGACTTACTGCATTCTCTCTCTTCAAAAAACTTAACATCAGTCATTGGTAATTTTTTTAGGCCTCAGAAAGTTTAAGTTTTACTTAATGCATCTCAGTAAAAGACAGAATCACTCTTCATATAGAAAAAATTAAAGAGTAAAGCAGATTATCAGGGCAGTTCCAAACCAGAAGAGGTAATTAAGAACAGGAAGGTGAAGGGACACAAAACTTCCACATTTTGCTCTTATCACTCAATCTGTTAATCCGGTAGCCATTAGAAAGGCACTATACATGTTCTCTACATTCCACTGGATTCCTAAAGCTTGCACTTTGTCAGGTGCCTGAAGTCTACTTTCTTCATTATAGTGTGATAAACCAGGATGGCGTTTAGGAGATGATGTCACTCACTGCCAGAATGTCACCTACTTTCAACAAAACATATACTGTTGCAAATCCTTTTCTTTCTTCTGAACATACCAGTGCTACATATTTCTAATTCATTTAAAATTTTGCATCTATTTGAAAAGGCGTATCTGCACTCCTGTAAGTAGAGTAACTAATTTATGACAGCAACTCTTGAGCATCTGAGCTGACACCCAAAAGATTACAGTACAGCTCGTACTGCTCTGTACTGTTACCTTACTCCAGGATCTCAACAGATCCCTATCTGTTTGTTATGCTTAAATAGTATTTTTGATGTTCTCGTCTCAATCACAGACAACGAATGGAAAAGAAAGTGAGAATCTGGAGAACAAAATGATGGCAACACCTCAAGATGTCACAGTAGGGAAAAAAACAGGTCAGCCCTGAGCAAATGGTCAACTCTTTACAGAAAAGATCAGTACCAGCGAAGACTCATTCAAGCATTGGAAATGGGCTTTCACACTGCTATTCAGTCATTTGCATTGGGAGATGGAAATTTTACTCTTTGTGAGGCCTTCTGAATCACTGCATACACAAAGATTCAATGAACTGGCAGTGAATAAATCATGTCATTTTTTTCCCATGTATTATCAGACCACTGCAGAGAAACTTTGTCTTAAATCACCCCTGAAAACTTCTTGATGTGGATCGTTTTTGAGGCTATAGACCTGTTAGTTTCCAGAATCTATGTACGATCTGGCAATAATGGGACATACTGTCCTCAAGCTGTCCAAGGCGAGTGCGAACATCACCACATCTCCCCCTTCCTTCAAATGCAGAGAAAGCACATTCTCTTTCATTCACCCCACCTGATCCCCATCTTGCAGTCCATCACACTTGGCCCTTCAAAATCAGTAAGTAAGTCATCCAGCTGGATGTAGCTCTCGCCATCTCTCTCCACCACACCATGGAAGCAAGGGACGCAGGAGCGTAGTGGGTCTTTCATCAGTCGCTCAAAACACTCCTTTTCATTCTCTGAGAAGCGTTTGAGAATCTTCCCACTATCAGCTGCCTTGAAACTCCCTAAAAAAAGAAAATCAAACATTTGCTGACAAGATTGACATGCAAAAAAGAAAAACCCTTTCCCCCACCATTCTAGTTTCATCTATCTCAGTCTCATGGCAGCAGTTAAAGATTTCCCCTGAAGAGAAGAGATAAGATGCTTTTCATAAAAAATAAAACACACAGGACAAACTGTTGTTAGCAGTGAAAGTCCATTTGGATACATTCCTATGTCAGAATTTATAGCTTTAAGGAGTGCAGTTGCTTCAGGCCATTGGGCTGCTTGGATTTTTTTCCATGCTAGTCTTTGCTAGGTTATTAAACAGCACGACACTTACTAAAACGCACAGGAAGAAGCCACAAGCCAGAATTCATTAATCCTCTGACAGGCTATTTTAAAGCTGCATAACACTGCCAGTGCTGGTTTTGTCCTCAATCCTCACACAGGCTATATACACCCGCTGAGCGTGTCCGGACAGAGGCAGTGCAGTCAATCAGTGATAGTTAAACAGCCAGAACAGGCCAGAAGCCAAGCACTGTCCTTTCCACAAACACACACACACAGGCTGTGACTGCGCCTGCATCTGCCTGCAGGTGCTGCCTCTCCTCTGGAAACCTGCTAATCTGCTAATGCCCTGCAGGTACAGTCTGGAGGGCAATGGTGCTTTTCACAGCCCTGTGTCTGAAAGGTATCCAGGACAAATGACATCTGCAGAGGCCACAATTAGCAGTAATCAGACTCCACCTGTCCGGAGTTTCCAAATGCTCTCCTGTCTTGCAACCTGCCGACAGTATGTGAGGAAAGTACACGTTTCATTCAGAGGTATCCTTCAGTCTACACAAAATACATTGCGCACCAAAGTAGGAGCCTCATTAATCCTGGGGATAACACTCAACTTTACCACAGCAGAATCCTTCAGCCATTGCAAACTGGTTCTTCCCTGACAAATCCTAGAACTGGCACTGCCTCAGCACAAGGGCAAGGCTGGTAACGGACCAGGTACTAGTTCAGAAAAACACTGTCGTATCAAAGAACAGCTGCAGAAAGGATGGAGTAAACCCAATCACAGAAAACTACTAAAAGGAAACTGGAACAGTATCTCTCCTAATCAGCTTCTAGTAAACTCTTAACCCTCCTCTTCCACCCTACTACACAAGTCTCCAGAAGGGTTATGATTACATGACCAGAGCATCGCTCCACACAGATGAAGCCAACACCATACATCTGTGACAAAAACTGCAGTAAGACTGGGTCATCTTGGCACTTCATGTGATTCAAATCAGACCCAACAACAACACTGTGCAAACTGCAGCTACTCAGCTTCTAGGGCTCAGTAAATTTCTCAGCACAGCTTTGAAGTGCACCATATTACTGCATTAGCATACACAGAGGTGGTTCATGTACTGCATTACAGCACGATGCAGCGTAGGTGCCTGCCCACATGTGTACTAATAAACCCCCACTAGTGCTGCACAGGAATTACATGAAGCACGAGAGGCACAAACCTGATGACTTCCCTTTGTTGTTTTTCTGGCTGACAGATGAAACTAAGCCTACATCAGGAGCACACCTACCAATTTTTACAGACACAAAACTAGAACCAACCAACTGAGCTGCTCCTTGCACGCGTACAGTGAACAATGACAGACTCACAACGCAAACACCTGATCAGCATGGCAATTTTCACATTTGTTTTCCACCCAAGGACCTACATTCAGATGAGGGGTTTGGAGTGGTATTAAAAACACTGTCCTTTTCAGGGCTGAAGCACATACAGGCACGAACAGCAAACCTTTCCACTGGCTACTCAGTCAGGAAAAATGATCCCATTCCGCAACCAACAGCATCAAACAGATTAGGGCTTTAACTCCCCAATCTCTTGTTTCCCTCTAACAAGTATTTTACACATATCACCTCACAAGCCTAGCCTTTCTCCAGTCTGACCACTGCTTCCTTGCTCATCTCATTATTCAGGTATATCACTCCCACTTCCCTATCCACACCCACAACTGAAACACATTTTAGGTCACCGATTTATATGATACTGCCTGCTTCCTCTGCAACTGAAGGAAGGAAGGAAGGAAGGAAACAGAAGACGACTGCTCTCTTTGCTGCAGTCATCCTCACTCCAGAGACAAACACATTGAAGATACCCCTCTCACCTGTATGCCCAGCCAGCTGCACCCATGAGTAGCGTTTCTTGAAGGGGCTGATGACTGGTAAGTTAACCATGGTTTTAATTGTATGCCATGCCTTTTTCTGGAAAAGAAAAGAAATCTTAAGTTGGACAAAAGCTGAAATCCTGACATGCCACAAATGTATTACCCAGCCTCATGCACATTGAGTTGTTCCTCACTAATTTGTAGGTGCTCAAAGGTGGAACCACAAAACAAACACCGTCATCATTGTTGGAAAAATATGCACACAAACCCAAGAATGGACAAATAAAGATAACACCCTGCCCTGCACAAGAAAGCTGGAAAAAAATAAAAAAAGTCAGACTGCACGTCACAGGCCTGTTCTTAGCCACACCTCGCTCTCTGCGTGTGAGTCACACAGTATGCGGACAGCAGATGCTGAACGAACACACACATGCACACATACGCACATTTAAGTTTCCATGAGACATGCACATAAGCTGCTTGTCACTGTCAGCAACACTTCCTTTCCCAGAGAACTTCAGCATCACCTCATGATTAACAGCTTTCCCCGAGTCAGCAGGTAAATCTCACAGTGACACATGCATAGAAAGCGCATCTCTGGTTGGACACGGAGCTCACCCAGGTCCCTCAGCACCCATTGACAGCCTGCTGTAGAACCTATTCCAGGTCATGAATTTTCCTACTCCCTCCCCTCTTTCCCAATCCTGTTACTTTTTAACAAAGCTGGACATTGCTCTGGCAACCTTTGGGTGCAGCTGCCTGGGTACCCCTGCAGGCAGACAGGGAAACAGAACAGCTGCTCACAAAGAGCAGCTGAGTGCTCTGTCACAAAGGCAGAAAGAAAAAAAAAAAAAAAAAAAATCGAAAGTGAAAAAATCTCATGCTCTGGAACTGAAAACCAGGTGGGAGAGAACCACAGCCCACCAGCGTTCATGTTACTCTTGGAGAAATCCCAAAGTGCTTTACAAACTAGGAGAGCAGGCTCAGTTCTTCTATCACTAGAACACAATACCCTGCTGGAGAAGAAAAATGGACCTGCATGATATTTATGCATGACAATTTAGTGCTGAGGGGGTTTTGTTGAGATCAAGTGCAGCTGGGGATTAGGCTGCATTTACAGAAGGGTTTATCAATGGCCCAACTGGAATTCACCAAAATCAATAGAAGGCATTAATGTTGCTGAAAACAAGTTTAGGTGCTTGCTCATCAACTGAAAAATACATATCCAAAACAACCGTGTTTTCTCTAGCATGGATATTGATCTGAAGATTGAGGTGCTTAGGATATCTAATTTTTATTGTCCTCTACACCCTAAATGAAAAACAGAAAATGTGAAATTGCAGGCAATAATACACAGGCAAAATGATGCTCTCCAGATCACACTCTGACCTGGCCAGCTTCCCCAAACTTACTAACTTATACCACATTTCTTTTAAGATACCCTCCAGCAACACTAGTCACCATGTGAGGGCAAAAACTTGCAGCTATCTTAGAATGTATCAAGAGGATATATGAACCCACAGACACAAGTGTAAGGATTTGTCTTCACAAGAAAGCTCTAAGTTATGCTTCAAACTAAATTGACATAACAATATAATTATCATATGCGCATACTTACTCTGAAATGAGATTGCTTCTACCTATTTAACTTTGGGTTTTAACAGAGTTCAAGCTGAAATTAAGTCACTCTTGGTCAGATATGTGCCCCATGCAGCAGTATTACTTTTGAAAACATACTATGCCAGTGAGATGAAGCATCCAGAGAAAATCCTGGATGTTTGAGAATTATTATCAGCTGCACTTACTAGAACTCCACAGATGTTACTAGCTCTAGCCAAACTCCAATTTCATACCTAACTTCTGCAGGTTCATATGCTATATTATTTGGATTTCGTATTTCTTATTATTTGCCTTCAGCTGTTCCAAACTGCAGCCTTGCAGTGCTGAACAGTGACTTGTGTCTATCACAGACTCAGCTGCTGTTCTGTGAGGATGAGAGAGACTCTTGTACACCACTTAAACATGTCCATAGCCTCCTTCTGGAGGAAAGTGCAATGTAAATACTGTTTTTCAAGTAGCGAAGAAATTATTTTTGTACAGTTCATTTGTCAGATTTCACTGATAGCAGAAGCTCTTCAGTCTACTCCGCTGTTTCTACTTCAGAAGGACAGAGTCCCAAGTTATTTTTACAACAGTTGAAAATAAACATCGTTATTAAGTAAAATGACCTCTTTGAATGTAGCTCCTGCCGAAGATTTAGTTTTTTGAGATTCCAGACCAGTTTTCAGGACAACACTGCTTTTTCTCCATCCCTTAATCAGAAGTCAACATTGCTCCATTAACTCTCCCACGAAGATCCCATACACACCATAATGTTCCACTCCTAACAAGCTGCATCCTGTCTCCCAATGACTTGTCATTCTGCTTTATGCATCAGTAACGAGAAGCACAGATTCTCAACGAATGCACATCAACTGTCAATGCAACATCACACTCCAGTGGCTCTCCTGCCTCCTCCCTCCCACCTAACACTAAGAAGCTGAAGCTTTTATTTGTATTGTGGGCGTGAAGGAGAGACAATGGGCCAAATTCGGCGCCAGCTCAAGTGGACTTTGGCTGCTTAGGTTACAGCTGCCTTGTATAAGTATGTTTAAGTTGCTCATCCAATAAATAGACACTGACAATTTTTATTTACCTTTTTTAATTTTAAATAATCTCTTCACAAACCTTTCCTCCCCCTCAAGACAGGAAAAGCAGAAGGCTCAAGCTAGGAGGGAAAGGATTGTCTTCAGACCCATCCTGTGGGGAGTGCTGCCATCAGCAGGGGTTCAGCAGTTTCACTTTCCTCTATCTCAATTTCTAGTCTTCCAGCTCACTCAACCCAGGGTACAAATTACCAGGATGCAAGCAGGGCTGCATGCTGGTAGAGCAGTGGTGTGAGTGGGAAGATGAAAAACTTTGTGTGCTTGCTGTAGGAGGAATCATTCTCACTTCTATTTCTAAAGCAAGATCTCTTCTTTGTTAGCAATGGCATTACGTGCTTTTCAAATCACTGCTTTACACCGCAATGCCAAAGAGGGCTTCTACCACTGCCCACCTGTATTTGCAGCCTTATCGCCCATTTAGTCTAGATTCCTACTCAGTTTTCCTTGATTTTTTGCTCTGACAGGGTTTCTCCAAGACCTCACTTCTTCTAGATTCCCAGGGGAAATGCAGGTATCTCTGTATTGTATCCGCATTCAGGATTGCCTGAATCAGATGCTCATGACATCACTGATGCTGTTTTATATGCCTCAGTATGCTCAAGAGTTTTCCAACAGTAAAAAGAAAGGCATTCCAAAAGAGCCAAGAAGCAAACACAAAAAATATTGACATTCTTAGACTCAGCATGTAAGTTACTCAACGTGAACTTTAACTGACACGATATAAACCGCCCTGAGCAATAAAAGGTGTGGGGCACTAAAGAGGGAAAAGCAAGTTTTCTGCCAATGGGGCAGGCCGTGTGACAGTCTGTGCCATGGCAAGTGTGTCCCTGGCAGCAAATGAACAAAATTTCATGGAAGGGAATGGGAAAACCCACTCACACAACACAGCCACAATGCACACAAAGGAACTGTGGTTTGGTGTCTGATCTGTTACCTGAATTACTCTCTTGACTCACTTTCCTGGATTTCAAGTATAGCTCTGAAGAGAAGAACACATCCATGCAGCAGATGTGTAGACCTGCTCTGTGCACATGCAGACAAGATGCTGGCCAGGTGAGGTATTCCCAATCTATTCAACCCTGGATAAAGGTGGCTGCTGCCATCGTGTCTACCCATTAAGGAAGAGCAAAGAGCAGCAGTAAGTGAGCGCCACTGGTTTGTGTGAGCACAGCTTTGCCCAGGCCTTTTCTCATGATGAGCACACAACTTCACACATGAACAGCGTGCAGAGGCACAGCCATGACAAGCCTGCACAAATGCACCAGGAGGACTTGCCCGATGAAAATCCACTGAAGTCTCCGGGCAGTGTTTCATCCATTTCAAGGAGTTCGGGCTCAGAGCCCACTGTTCCCAAGAGTTAATCTCCAGGAGCTACCAGGCTTTCCTGAAACTATCCCATCACTTCAGGACAAGGGCTATAACATCCTAATAGGAAAGCTCACTGAAGAGATTAGTGCAAACTCCCTGAAATGGATGGGGTTTTTTTGGTTGCTGTTGTTGTTTTACAGGCAGTACAGAACAACTAACATCTCTCTGAGCATGTGCTGAATCCCTCTGAACAGGAGAGCCACTCTAATTCCTAAAGGGAACAGCGGATAGGGACCTGAACCTTCCTCTGCAGTTCTGCGGAAAAATAAATAAAATCTCTCACTTATTTAAGGGTAAAAAGAAAACAGTAATATCTCAGTTCTGTGAATGTCTGAAACACATGTAACTACCCTCAGGCAAGAAATGACAAACAGGTAACATACACAAGAATTTGCTTCACTTAGGACTTCTCAGCAATTACAATAATTAAAACCATCAGTCATATCTAAATTAGGAAGCACTGAGGGTAGGGGGAATAAGAAAACCCTTTTCTTCAGAAAAATGAAGCAATTCAGCTTTCATAATTCTAGCATATTACTTGAAACTATAATGAGTTAAAGAACAAAAGATCATCAAAATTCAATATAAATCAACAGGGTCTTTAAAAACATCCATGATTCCATCAGCAGCAGAGTGGAGGAGTCATTTCTTGCCTGAGCTGGTAAATTGTCATGGAAATTCTGCTAGACTATTGTAAACAATGACCCTTGAATCCTTTTACCAGGTAAATTTCAGCTGTTTCTTTATCCAAGATCCTGTGGCCTTTTTTTTTGTGCATGAGTACAAAGCCCACACAAGAAAGCTATTATGACAGCAAGAAACAAAAGGATAATGAGAAGTTTTTTTAGTAATCCTTTTTTTTTTTTCCTAAAAGGCTTTAAGAAAGAGTACTTAATTGTCAGTCATCATTATCTACTGTTCTCTTAAAGTCTTTACATCATTTAGGTTAAATTCTGCCACTCTGGGACATGGGGGTTGAAATCTGATCTGTAATGCTGGTTGCCACTGCCTACTCCATGTCTCACCAACTCCTAGAAGGAACAAAGTTCCTCCACAGGGACTTGTACGGAGTACAGAAAACTATAATTATCAAACAGTCACTACATGCATTTCAAAATAATCCTGTGAGAGCCATGTGCCTGAAATGCAGGAGCACTGAGTAACACCTTGCCCAGGGATCTTGGCCAACACAGTGAGCAGAGGGCACATGAGAAGGTGAAGGGTGTTGGCCTCTTTTGGGGCACAGTAACCACAGCAATAGTGCCTGGAAAAGTAAAAAGTGTCTGGGAACCCATCAGACCAGCCAGTAGCTGGAACTGCCTTCTATAAGCAGTTCCAAAAATAACACTAAGAATTACTAAACTGGGTATCAGTTATGACTTATCCAGGGACAGTATCAGTCATTCTCCAGTGGCTCACCTTTCTGCTGGATTGGGTTTTTTTGCCCCTCTTCTCTTCCTTCCTTGTCACACACTAGCATACAGATTACTCTCAGTGACACAACAAATCCTCACGAGGTCTATAATATTACTCACACAGGTGTCTTAAGTATCAGTGTGAGCAGGTGGTCACTTTCTGCTCATAACTGTTCCTTTTTAACTCTGCGTATCTTTTACAGTTTTATTATTGCTTCACAGAATGGCTCAGATTGGAAGGGACCACAGTGGGTCACTTGGTCCAACCTCGCAGCTCAAGCAGGGTCCTTCTAGAGTACGTGGCACAGGATTGCATCCAGATGGCTCTGGACTATCTCCAGTGAAGGAGACTCCACAATCTCTCTGGGCAACCTGTTCCACTGCACGGCCACCTGCAGAAGTTCTACCTCCTATTCAGGTGGAACTTCCTGTGCATCAGTTTCTGCCCATTGCCTCTTGTCCTGTTGCTTGGCACAACTGAGCAGAGCCTGGCTCCATCCTCTGACACCTTCCCTTCAGATACTGATAGACACTGATGAGGTCCCCTCTCAGCTGTCTCTTCTTGGGGCTGAACAGGCCCAGCTCCCTCAGCCTTTCCTCACAAGAGATGGTCTAGTCTCCTAATCCTCTTCAAAGCCCTTCTCTGGACCTGCTCCAGGAGGTCCATGTCTCTCTTGTACTGAGGAGCCCAGACACCACCTCACAAGGGTTAAGTAGAAGGGTAGAATCACCTCCCTGGACCTGCTGGCAATGCTCTTCCTAATGCACTCCACAATACCACTGGCCTTCTTGGCCTCCAGTTTTACTTTTTATAGTATATACACTTACTTAAAATATTTTTGAAAACCTCTGAGTTTATTTTATCTACAAAACCCTTGACTGCTTTATTTGCCATGGTTTATTAAAACTGAAATCAGTTCGAAAGCTAATTTCTTTTCTTAATTATTTATGCCATTTCATTCAATTATTTAAATAATTTAGAAAATGAAATTAATATATTTGTTCTCTGCTTTCATTAGTGTTTGCCACTTTACTTGAATTGGCTTTGACCTGACGTATAGTACCTACACAGGTAAAGAACTTGAATGTCAGTCTAAAGCTATTGACCATATTCTTTTAAAGGACTAAACCTAGCCCAAACAAAACTTTGTTTCCATCTGTTTCAATGCAGTCAATACCTGCCACTACTACAAAAAGCTTCCATAAGAAATAATTTTGAGGAAACCACAATGAAGAAAATTACTGGCCTAATATAATTAATGTGTAATTAGATATGCTTCTTTCTCTGTGTGAATGCAGTCAATAACAACAGTACTATAATTACAACCTACTAAAAAAATAATAACACAACACCTAAGCAAAGTATCTACTGCTTTGTCAAAATCACAATACTCTACCAAGACAAGTTGTTATCAGCACAATTTCCCCCAAACCAATGACTTTTCCATGTGTGCAGCTTCCCAGCAGCCAGCTTCAATGGTTATTAGGGATTTCATTTTTTCAAGGGGTACAGCTCTGGGACAGTTTACCATATGGTTTCACCTCATGGATAGAACTGGGGATTTGAGTGATGTTATGTAAGAAAAAAAAAATTTAAAAAGATAGTGAGAGTTGCTGAGCAACACAGTATCTTTCCGGTTACAGTCACAAATTTGCCTACCAAGGGATTCTGGTTTTGACTTCTTTCAGTCTGAGGCTGAGTGTTGCAGATCTGATACACGCAGGCAGTCATCTTGGTCAGATTCAGATCCTGAACCAGCTGACATTTTTATGCCAAATGTAAGCAAATTATAATTATCCTCAGTGTTTCTTCTAGTAATAGATACATACACATTCATGCACACTTTCAAATTACCTAAAGCAGATAGTACAAGCCTTTGATTGCAGATGATCAAAATTCCATTACTTTTTTTTTTAATTGTCCAGACTATAACAACTCCTGGGCTCGGCATCATCTGCTATTTGAAGGAGCTTAGAACACCTAACAAGACATGGAGCAAGTGAGGAATACTTAACATTTTCCCCCTATTTGCTGGGAGAAATATAACTTAAATATCCACAAAGTTTCTGTGTAGGGAAGCAAGGTGGAAGGTTTTCCCATAGCTAAAATAAAAATGCCCCAAATAGTAACAACAATAACAACAAATCCCTGATTTTGTCATAAAAGGCACTATACTTTCAGCAGCCAGTTTCTGTGCTCTTGCCCCTTATTAAAGGTTCCTGGAATCCTCAAGCTCAGGAGAGTCTTGCTGCCAAGTGTACTACCCACTTGGCTGAATCAGACATGAATCACAAATCGAGACAAAGATCTCAATGGGTGGGAGGTGAAAGAGCAAGTTAAGAAGAAGAATACTCCCCAAGCGTATGCGAGCGAACCCTCACACAAACCTTTCTCACTGAGCTCCCGAGTGCAACACTTAATTCAGCTCCCAAGGTAGAGTAAGGCTCCTACAGAAACTCACTTAGCCCTGCTGTTACCACGCCTCACCTTCTCTTGGTCCTGGGCAGGAAACAGGTTCCTGAAGCACCAAACACTAATCTGCACAGGAGTCAGTGTTTATGACTATACAAAAAGCTATTTAGGGCCGGAATGTTGCGCTGTGATAAGTGACATCTCGGCAGCCTCGTCCAGAGTCTGGAGCTGCGAGCATCGGCTTTAGGAAGTCTGTGCCCTGACATGTAACAGCATCATTCTTCACACTGTCTGAGGTCTATGCCAACCAGTGCCAACTGATAATTTGGCCAAATCACAGCAACTGGCCTTCTGCCAGGGCAGCTGTATTACTTCAAATGCTGTCAGCTCTTGCTCAAGGAATAAAAACAGTGTAATCACGTCCCTGGTCAAGGATATCCCTGAGCTGAATGCCTTGGCAGCCCTGACCATCCTTGTATCTAAGTCCCCAAGAGAACTTAACACTCCCTGCTTTGTCACACAGTTGATCTTCCTGGGATGTACTAGTGCCAGCTGGAGCTGTAAGACTGATAATCAACAGCAAGGGAGAACATGCACTCCTAAAGAGCAGCAGTTTGCATGCTACACAAGCAGCCTCCTGATCAGCACCTCTCATCAGACTGGCAAGCAAACTGTGACTACACCTTCATCTCTCTCTCCCTCCCTCTCTTTCACTCTCCAGCCTCCAAACCTTAGAGGAGAAACAGTGCTCAGCCTGTACTTAGCCCTTGATGCTTCTGGCTTTGCACTCAGTCATGGGTGAGGGCCACAGCTGCGCAACCAGCGTTTGGCAGGTGTATCCTCTGACTGCAGGGTTTCCATTTCCTGTTTGTGCTGCACTCATGATGGGCTGGGCTAAATCTTCAGAGTCATGAGAAACACTTAATGCAATAAGCAGAAACAACACTGCTAGTCAGAAGCCTCAGGTTCCTGTGTTTTCCCCCCTGTGGTGCCTCACCAGGCCATGAGATGCACACATAATTTGGCTTTGCTACCCTTTAGGACACTTGGTAAGCTTGCTGGGTGTTCATTATGTCTGGACTTAAGGAAGAAGTGAAGGTAAGAGAAATGGATGGTTGGTATTGGAGCCAGTTATTAGGAGCACAAAATCCCATGTCCCACTCCATAGCTGGATTCTACTTGTACACTCCAGGAGCAGGTCCCCTCCAAATCAGAGGAAAAATGAACTATAAAGAAGCAAAAGCCTTGCTTGCCTTCCTGAAAACAGCATCAAGAGACAGAGCCTGCTGACTATTCTGCAGGAATCTACGTTGGCATTTTGTTTCTGGTTATTACCAACTGAAATATCTACAACCTCTACATTATTCCCAGGCCAAAAGACAAAATAATAAAGTAATTAAACGGCTTCAAAGCTGCACTGTCACAAGGGTTTCCTTCATTTATCTCACAGATAATGCCGTAAAATCCAATACTGTTGACTGAAAGCCAGATTTTACTTCAATAAGAATAAATGTTTTCCATTCTAAGGAATACTAAACTGTCTACCTTCCATAGCAGGCATTAAACATGGCCATTATCCCTATTTTCACAGCTTGTGGTCTGCTCTCAAAGACACTGGTTCTCTAACAGGATGGAGCTCTGCCACCTGTACCTACGGAGCACAGGAAAGCTGAACCAACGACATTCTGCCCCTACCAGGGTTCTGCCAGAACATCAGTCTTGATGGAAAGTGAAATGATATTATCCAAGAAGTAAACAGAAAGTTCCTCACTATTGGAAAGTTGACTCAGAGCCCAAACATTCAAGATTTATTCAGGCTGTCCATCACCCAGAACAGATATGTGGTAAATCAGACATCACTTTAGCAGATGGTGTGGCAGAAGGAAAGAAATCTTTCTTAACCCCCAAAACAACTGCAGTTTAAATCTTCAGAAACAGTCTAGCAATTTGACAATTCTCTGCCCGTCCTCCACATCTCATGGGTCACTGACTGACATCTCCAGTCACGAGAAGGGGACATCTAGAAAGACAACACGCTTTACATGATAAAATAAGCCCAAATCCGATCAGGTAGGACACAGAATTATCAGTTCCAAAGAGTATGAATATTTGGGAATACTTAAAACCCAAACAGATCCACATTTCTCTGTGCATAGACCAATAAACAGTTTAGCCTAAAACATAACTGCAATTTGTCAAGGCGCAAATGTGTCATTTGTGAACTGTGCATGACCTCAAATCCAAATGTACTACAAGTGCCAATCCGTTTAAATCAGGTGTGGTTTCTGCGTAACATCAAGCGAGACTGTGCTCTGGCAAGAAGCCAGGAAATAACTTCAAGAAGCTAATCTCCCCTGAGTGAACTTGGGAAGGAAGCTGAGCATGTGCTTCATCTTATTTGCAGTGGTGGTGCAGTCTGTTACCTGGAGACACAGCTCTGCCCAGCAGCTCAGGGCTAGGCTCACCACCACTTTAACATCCCAGTGACCACAGCAGAATCTTCAGTCTGAACAGACAAAGAGAGGTAAAGAAAATTTTAATGCTTATCCTTTCTTACGCTTTCCTATTTGCCAGAAACCACTACCATCCAACAGGAACTGCAAAATTGTTTTCTACTAACTGGTCAAAGACCTCTCTCTTCCTATCCCCAGCAGTTTGGGTTAGTGGACACATGTTGAAAGCTTACCCTGCTTTCAACACATCCTCATGTAAGGGCCCCAGGAGCTGCATCCCACACAATTTTGAGATTCTGCCTGAAAGAAATGTAACAGTGGAAGACTATTGTGCGGTAATTCATTTTTTCTATAGGAAAGGATAGAAAGCACAAGGACAGAATTAAGGTTGCTGTAAGTACCTATTGGTTACCTGTGATGATTGTGCTCCATTTTAGTCACTCTTCCAAGAAAGTTTTGACATACTGGGGGAAAATTCAGGGACAAATAACAAATATATTGCTGAGGTCAAAATAACTGTTTGTTTATCCTGAGAGCATGGCAACTGTCTTCTAACACACAACAAGGTTTCATAATTGTAAGAGCAGTCAATTGTTCTCCATGACCACTGGGAAGGAGAAGAACAAATGGCTTTAATTTGCAACAAACCCAAAATATTCAGGCAAGATATGAGAAAAGGGCTTTCTGGGGTATCAATGAGTTTTAAAACAAGCTTGACAAATGCCTGTAAAATCATGGTCTAACTCAGTCACAGGAGAGAGCTGCCATCAAGACAGAAGTGGGCTGCTCCCAGTGTCAGTGAGCTGCAATACTTTTAAAAGAGTCCTTGTCATAAGCCAAGATGGTTCATCATCAATGGTCTTATGACACTTAACATCCTTCAGTACTGTGAAGAAAGTTATGTGAACCCTTTTTGCCCTTTATTTCCATTTCCTAAAAAGTATTAAAACATTCAACTGGAAAATTAAGTTCCTCATACCAATACCTGTCTGCAAATCAGGCTTTCTAAAATTATTGTACACATGCACGTACATATCTACATACATATAGAGAGGTTACTGACAGGTATTGATTTTTTAAATGTTTTTACATAACTTTTCTTTCCTACCAGGATAACTCAGCTTCTAACACCCTAAACTGTCAGCCACTCACTTGCAAAAGATCTGAGCAAATTTCACTGCTTCAGCATGGAATCTAGGTCCAGATACGTGCCCCTCCTCTGCTCCAGTTCCCACAACTGCAGGTTATAACAACTCTACTTCAGAACACTGCCGAATAATTTAAGTAATTAGTGCTTGTAAACTAAATTAGAGGCACTCAAATAAGAGAGTCAAGTACTCCAATAAGCAGTAATATAGTGTTAAGTGAAAAGGATTATTAGAGCCTAAAAATATGTCATGTAAAAAACAGACCGGACATACACTGGTAGCAGTTCGCCATCTGCTCTTCTACCTATCACAAGACAAAGTCCAGTACTCCACCTCTCCTTCCTTGTCTCCTCTGAACTGCCTCTTCCATTATCCTCTAAAGAAGCATAAGGAGTTACTGCTTCACCTGTGGTACACTGCACTGTTCAAACACGGCCCACCCCTTGCAAAGGAATGCAAGTGTCAACATACGATAGGCAGTGTTACTGAGCGGGGTGTGGTATTTACCTAGGGGAAAGCCACATCCTTCAACCACTTTAATAACTCTGAGCTTCAATGTGGTAACCGTGAGATTATTCCAAACCACTCTGTCAAAAGGATTTTGAAACAAACCAACAAAAAAATAACAACCTCAACCAAACAAAACCCCACACTCCTATTAATGGAATGTGGCAATGATGAAGAAACCTGTAATTCTATGGAAATGAGGACCCTTCACCTTATCCCACTGGAGCAAGAGGCTTACAAGGTAGTTGTTTGTTTTTGAAGCAAACCTAAGATTAGAGAAACTCTTCCTTCCCCAAGTCAGCCCTAAGAACTATGTAAGGAATCCAGAGAAAAGATGACTTCTCCCTTGAGCAAAACTACAGGATCAAAAGAGACTTTCTGTTAACAGAGCAACATAAGAGAGGCAAGTTAAATTCCTCCTCTGTATCAGTAGCAGGTAGCCCCAGAGACAAAGGATTATTTAAGATTTTAATTTCCATAATATAGCCTTAAGAAAGGGAACCAAATTCAGACCTTACATAAGCATGAGTGACTCAACTAAAGACTGAAACTGAAACAAGGCATCTGTCTTCCTGAAGAGTTGTGGGTGTTTGAACAATAGTGTATGTGTTTTATGGAGCATGCTTCCCCTGCCCTAAGGTAAACGTGTGTTCACCATCAGGATACTGGAGATGCCACCTCTTTTGAAGGTTTTGAAGCACAAACTTCAATTGCCAATTATTAATATGCAAACCCACCTAAAAATAAAGTAAAATAAACAGAGTGTCGTTTATAAAGACAATTTATCTACCAAAATTTTTATCTCATAGTAAAAGAGATAAAAAACCCCCATAAAACTTCAAAGAACTCCATATTGTTGGCTCCTAGCAACAGAACTGCAAGCCACACTCCTGTATCTTGCACAACCACCTACACCAGCCTCCTGAAATATGGAGCAAGCAGCAGCTTCCGTGCCACATTGGACATAGGTAGCAAAACCAAGAGCAACCAATATCAATTCACCAAGGCTCAACAAAGAGAAGACAGACACTGAAACGTCATTTGCAGACGGGTGATGACCTACACAGGACACAGGGGAATAGGCCATGCAGAGAAGTTACTTCACAAGCCAAGACTGATTTTGCTGCCCATCTACTCTGTTTCTTGAAGAATGCGACGTAAAAGAATATTGGTGACTTGGCTACATTCATCCTGTAGTCCCAGACAGGACTGTTGCCTATAAAATCAGAGGCCTGAAAAGGCAGACTAGGATCAAGGTACAGAACTACAGCAATGGAAGAGGATATATTTCTAGAGATGATGCAGAAAATCCCAATGGATAAACAGGGACAGGAGAAAGATGATTAGTTATCTGTCACTCCAGTTTTAATATTGGAATGGGAAACCATACTCAGGACATCAGCCAGTCCTACACTGGAAGAAGACTTGGAGACTGTTGGCATAGTGATAAACAAGCACTGGACTGTTAGAAAGCTCAGGACTTGCTCCCTTTCTTGGTGTCTTTGCTGAAGGCACATAATTCTCTTTGGTCCTGCTAAAAATTTTGGGAAAACAACTCATGAAACTGTTACAGGTGCCTGATTAGTGACAAATCCAGGCAGATCATTAGGCCACAGAGAACTCTAGAGGCTTACTTCTTCCTAACAGATAAAATACAGCTTCACTATTTTTAAGACTGATGCCCTGCTGGCATCATGAGCAAGTGATAGGCAAAAGCACCTGAAAGTCAGGAGTCTCCATTTTAAAATCCTTCCACAGATTTTTCAACAGAATGGTAGGATCTGTCCTGAAATGAGTACCTCAGGATTTAATTGCTTACTCCTTCTGGGTTGGTACAAAGAAGGCAAAAAGGGTCCTTATTTAAATTCCACAGAGCAAGACAATACAAACTGTATCAAATTATCAGCTCAAAATTCTGATACTCAGGATTTTTCACCATGAAAAGTGAGAGCTGAAGCGTAGGAAGGTTTCTTAGTTTCTTCAGATTACATTTTCCTCTGAACAAAGCCGGCCCTTTGTGGGGTCAGCGATGCTGTTCCTACAGAACATACATGGGTGGCAAAGAAGTGAGCCCACACCAAGCAGAGCTTATCGTGATTAGAATATTCAGGTCAAGTGCACTTAGCCAACAACCCACTCAAACCCTGTACAAGATAACAGCTGATCTGCATGCAAAAACACTGTTCACACAGATTTTTATCCTTTCTGCTGCATCACATAAGCATACAACGCTGGAGAAGAGTACAAAGGCCATACAGGCTTGCTCTAGCTCTGTCTCTTTCAGAAGATCAGGGTCTCAAAACCCAGATTTTCCGCACAACCACCAAAGCACCAATGCACAAGAATTCCTTATATGTGTTTCATTCTCTGGTGATTTGCTCCAAGTTACCCACCTCAAAAAAGAGCTAAAGCTGTTTGGTGTACTTCAGATTGAACAACTGTAACAAAACTTGAGCTGTTTCCAAGGCTAGAAAAAGATTCAAATTGACCCCACTACAAAATTTCTAATGAATACTCTGAAAAGCTTTTTAACCTTGAACTTCGAGGAAGGAACCTGAAATCTACGAAGAGGAGAGTTTTCAAAGCAGGAGTAAGCAATGGGAAGAGCAGAAGTCAACATGACAAAGTCTGGCAAGTTGTAAGAACCTCAAATTAATTCGCAGTAGACTCTCATTAGTGTTTAATTACCTTCTGTGGAGACTATGTAAGACAGCACACACAAGGGATCAGTGCAGCTCAGCTGTGAGGGATGTCTTCAGACACACACAGGAGGTGAGCTCAAGGAGGCTCAGCTGTGCAGGAGGCAGCTGTGAACCAGGTTTTCCCCACACCAGAGGGCACCTGTCACGGGGCCTGAAGAGCCTGTGCAAGTGCAGCCCTGCTGGGAGTGCCCTCTCTAGCACGGGCACGTTTCCCGGGCCAGGCAGCGCTGCCTCGCTGCACAGCCAGCGCTTCGGGAACAGAGGGAGGATGAAACATCACTGCCAGATGTCAGCACCTTCCACTCCTGGAGCACATTCAGATCCATAATTACATTTGTGCTGGAACTTTAATAATGTCTTAAATGCAAAATTGAGTACTAAAAAGTTAGAAATTTTCAGAATTGAAGTTTTCAGTACAAACTTAAAGGCAACCATTACTGCAGCAGTAGACTGTTTTCCAAATTTTAGTGAATTTGTTTTCACAGCCTGTCAAGTGAAGTGTTTTAGTCATATCTTATAGGGGAAAATACTGAAGGAAAGATAGCTTAATATGAAAAGTACCCACTAATTTTGAAAGCTTAATCTGAGGTGTCGATTTTTGCTTTTCCTAATACCCCATGTTATACAATACTGTAGAACAGTGTCGTAGAACAGCTCCCATTAACTTTGGTTGCATGTACAAATATTCAGTGTTTCTGCTAGTAAGGCTCACTCTCAAGTCAGTCAAAAGGAGAAAAATACAAGTATTGGCTATAGTGAAAGTCTGCATAAATAACTTGCCTAGTCTCTTCCCAGGCAAAGAGGGACTGTGAAGCTGTGAAAGGCAGCAGTTCCCCACATCAGCATTCAGCAGCGTTAAATTGGGAAGCCAGTCTTTCCCTTCCTGTGATCTGTTGCAGAGCTATCTATGAATAAACAGAGGTTCTGCAATACATGTCATCAATCACTGTGGAACTGTAACTTGTCCTTTGAGTTGATTGGAAATGTAAAACAGTTGAAAGCCATGAATTCTGTGCATCAAGTGCTATGCCTGCTTGTAATGAAAGACAGCAGAACATTAACATACCCACACTGCAGACACGTGAGTTCTTTCATTGCATATACTTTCAACATTTGACTGATGATTTCTTAACATAGTTGTCACATGTCCTCCTGCTTTTTTGAGAATGTATTTTCCTTGAATTTTGAAGCAATAGTCTGCTTGCCCATTAAGTTTTTCTCTTCTCTCTAGTCCTTCCTCTCGCATTTCCAGTAGCCTTCCCAACCATTCCCAGTCACTCCCCTTCTGTCTGCCTGTACATAATCTGTACCTATCACAACCCCCTTACCTCCCTCCTCTCCGAAGTTTTGCCCCTGAGTAGCCTGCATTAGAACCTTGCAGCTATCCTCTGCAATGCATGTACCCAGAAGACTGGTAATTTGAAAGCACCAGACAGAACCACTACCCGTGCCACACGCTCACAGGAGCTTTGAAGATTTTCAGCGGAGTGGTGATTTCAGAGCATCTGAGGAGGTTCCAGTAGTGGAAGGTGCTGACACATGGCAACAATGCTCCCTCCATTTCCAAAGTACGTGCTGCAGAGTGAGCCAGCACTGGCTGGTGCTGGTGAGAAATGCCTTCTTGTACAGAAAAACCCAGTTCACAGCTGCCTCGAGCCTCCTCAAGCTCACCTCCTGCGCCTGGAGTGGGGTGGCTGAACACATTCCTCCCAGCTGAGCTCCATCGATCCCTTGTGTGCCCATAACACACAGACTTCGACTAGCACCAGCACTTCAAAGGTGAGAAGTAGAAGCCTGCATTTGATTCAGCACTCCACCACAGGAAGCAAACAAAGTAGAGCACAGAAAAGATGTGCTGTCTTGAGTGAACATCACTAGAAAGAACCACTGCAGTGTTCTCAACTGTATGGAGCTGCCTGAAAAGAGCCGAGACACAAAGAAAGCTGTGTTCTCTGCAGCAGCTCAGAGTAGTGAATTGCAGCTATAACTAAGACTGGATCACTTTATGCTGGTATGTGGCAGACACCAGGAGACAAAATCAGTTACATTGATAATGAATGATGATTTTCTATCATCACTGAAAACAAAGCCCTTCTCTTTCTACACAACGTTCAGTGCAATTTATCAAGAGGCATTATTCTTATCGCATGAAAGTTGTACGAAGTATGTATGAAGCAGTTTCTGCTGATACATTCCAAGTGAACCGTGCCATTCCCACTAACTCACACAGTTCTGCAACATCGCAGCTTCCTGTTAATCTTCTGGATGAATCAGACACATTTCAGTACCAATGACACCCAGACATAACACGTTTGTATACATATTCCTCATCGCCTGTAACCACACCTCTGTTACAAACGTGGCTCATGTACAGATGAGGTCAGAAGGCTGAACGAGAACAGCAGACTGAAGTTGAATGTGAGTAAAGGTGGGCTGAGGTAAACAGCTTAAAGTGTTTGCATCACTGCATCACCTTACTTGGATATTTCAGCCTGTGAATATGGAGTGTTCCTGGATTCTGGGTTAATGCCAAGCTCCCACAAAGCAGTGTCTGTGTCATGCTTGCTACAGTCACCAACTGGCTTGGAGAGCCTGTTCCAAGCTCTAAATCTGGATCATGTCAAGTCTATGATCACTGCTTCAAATGAGCTGTCCGTTTGTCTTTGGCTAACTTCATTCCAAGCTTGCCAAGGAATGGATTTGCAAACCAGCAACAATAGCCAGGCCTGATGGATTCAGGGTAGGTTTCTAAAGCATCAGTTTCACACCTCCATGTTTTGGAATGTAAAAGATTTCATCCCTTGTGAGAAGCTCAGCATTCATCAGTACAAAAATCCACTCAAATGCTGCTGGTTATGTGTTATCCTAGAAAGCATTCTCCATTACTAACAGGAATGGATCAGTTAAGCATTGAAAACAATGTGCCAAAGTATTTGCTAGACTGACACTGGATGAACAGGTAGCCTCTCCCCCTTCCCTACGTTTTTGTCCAGAATGAGTTGATGGAGACTAACACCTGCTCCCACTCCCCTCCTTTTTTTATGATATTTTTCCCAAGGTATGCTATGCTTTGGACAGGCAACGCCATCTTACCCAACTTGTGAGCTTTTGAGATGAAGCTCTGTTGGTAGAGAAGAGCACTTAAAAATTCAATTTAAACCTACGCTATGCAAGATCCAAATTAACATGGACCGACAAGCCAATTTTCTCTGCCTCAGCCCCCTTTCACTGCAAGAACTACCCTGACTGAGAAGGAAGAAGAGAGACAGACCCGACTGCTGCTGTACATAAGATCACCTTTTCCTTCCAAGATGTGTAAGGTTAGCATTATTTTTTCTGCCACCACATTTTACGGATAATCACTACAAAATGCCATTTGATGATTCTTAGTTTTTCTCTCAGCCACTGCTAAACAAAACAGCTATTTACCACATAAATACAATGTGCATTCTCAGCTTCCAACATTAAATTGTATCACATTGTGAGCATTTAATCAAACTGATCCACTTTAACACATTCCATTTATAATAAACTTTAGATGTGAGTTGAAGTAATTTTTGAATATGTTAACTACCACATTAATTACACATGGTAAATTAATTAATCAATTAAAAAATATTCACTCCAATCAAACCAGTCTAACAGGGTAATAGTATCAGAACCCAAAAAATATAGACATGCAAAATTTCCAAACTATTGCTTCAGCCACTACCCTTATTCCTTTTGAGAGTGGCATGGGTTTTCACAAATATATCTGCTGAGTCAATGATAGCTTGAGAAGAATATACTTAGGTATGACCTCTTTAAATATGCATCACCAAGTGATGAGGAGTTGCTCTTACTTTTTTCCCAACTTTCCAGTTCTAACAAGCATTATAAGGAGGTTGAACTACAAAAGTGCACATACAGAAAAACTTCTACAACACACCCAATACAGCAGGAAATACAAGTCCATAAGGAAAAAGTTATCACAGGGTTCTTTCAATTTTAGACTGTATGCCCAAACAACATGTCCTTTAACATATGAAAAATGAAAACTACCAGAGTAAAATTGATTCAGAAGAATCTTGTAACCTCTAAGTCACCATTTCAGATACATCCAGGATTAGAAACTCTGATCTGATAAGACATTTAATTGCCTCTCAACTGATTTGGTAAGACCTAAGTCATTTCCTTATAGACAAGAATCTACGTTACTAATAAACAGTCACCATTAGACCTGATATTGCTGATGTTTTGATATACTCCACCACTGCAGTGTACAGTGGTGAAGAATTCATCCTCAATCTGAAAGAAGACTCCTTCAGAGTTTTGTTCCAAGAACTGTGCAAATGTGGAACATTACTGCTGTTCACCTCAAATTTGTTCGGTATACAATAGGAGGATTTCAGTATTTGGGACTGTCATTATAAATCTGCATGTTTTTAGAAGCATGAAATGTATTCCATCAAAAGCAGCTGTTTCATGAGCAGCACACTAGTGAAGTTTAGTTTCTACTTGACTGGTATCTACTATCCTGCACCCTTATCAGAGTATCCACAGCTTGTCACTGTCCTCTATAAACTCGTTCCAAAAGCCCTCCAATCTCCCTAACATTTCCACACCTCCTCATAACTTCCTTTCTCCCTCATGCCTCAACTAACGCCTTCCACATTCCCTAACCTCACCACATACACAGCACTGTAGGATCCCTCCCATACTTTCTCCTAATTACCCCCAGGACAGGAGACGCTACCTGCTGCAGCTGGATCCAGCACGGAAGCACCTATGGACCAGCCAGTATGCACATGCCAATTTGCTAGTCATCAAAAACAAAACAAAAGACAGCTGTTTAGCTCCTTTGGCACCTTCTCCCCCAGAGAAGAAAAAGTATGCACTTATTTTGGTTTCCTCTCTTCCACCCAGTCTGACCTTTGTGAAACTTTAAAGTGCTCTTGAAGAAACTTTGAGATGTCTATGCCACTGCCAAATTTGGCCGAAACCTACTAAAGCTGTTGAAATGGAATTGATAGAGTGATTACACAAGCTTTCTTTCCTTTGGAGAGTAGGCTAAAATCCCATTAACAGTCTTACTTATGTCATCCCGTCATTCCTATTCTTCATTTAAAAATAACAATTTTATTCTACTGCATTAGCTTATGTAACCCACCCCTGAGCCAAAGTAGTTGAAACTTTCATTCTGTATTTATTAATTTATTTAGTTAGTTAGCTACTAAGTGTGAGTGCCTTTCTACACACTTGTCCATTTTAAGGTACTTGATGTTATGAAAAATAACATCAAGAAGATCAGTGAAACCAAACCAAATGCACTTCACTAATGGCTATTCCCCAAAGTTTCTGGACTGGTATCATTGCAGGCAAGAACTGAATTGCTTTTTCTCTAGCAAACTGTCAGCTGTTCTCATGGTTACAGTTCTAGGATTTTGGAATGACAGGTCACAGTTACAAAAATGAGTAGATTTATTTGGCATGTTTCTATCTAGTAAATAACATTCTCCTATAAAGGGGACAAGAGGCTGCTTTACATTATCATGGTGTTTATTCTCTGTGAAAACCACTTTTTAAAGTCTCTGTCCCAACAAAGAAGGTGCTAACCAGACTTTGTATTTCTTAAAACTGCTCATTCACAGAACGAAGACAAAAATACATAACTCTTGTATTCTCTCCATTACTATAAACGCACCACTGGTGTTTTCACTGCAAGATTCAGCTGTGTATATACACCTCCCAGATGGCATGAAGCAAGGCTACAGAAGTATGCTTCCCATTTAAATGCAAGGGAAGGCAGGAATGCTAGCTTTGCCATAGGGTAAAATCTATTCTTTCAATTGGCTATTTAAAAAATAACCAATATTTTTTTCTTTTAAGTTAACTGCCAATATTTACAAAGCTCCAAATACGGCATTATGCAGTTTCCATTAGCACAGCTTTGCACAATTGGTTTTCACTGAACCCCAAGTTGAACAAACAGGACAGCAGCAGAATAGGCTTCTCTCATACTTCCATCCCTTCACTGTTGGAAGGGTCTTCCTTCAGGAAAGCCCAATTTCAAAGCCTCTGCTAATTACTGCAAAATGGCATTAATAACTTATGCAGAGAAACTGGAACACCACCCACTGAGCTTCTCTCAAAGGTGGGCCTGCCCAGATGCAAACGGCACTTGGTCCCAGCGGAGCCAGGGTGGGACTGCGCTGTCACCATCTGTCCCAAGGTATTCACTGCCCCCACACGGGCCCTAACACTCCAGGGACATGCCCACGTACTGTGCTCAAGAAGAAACAAAAATTTAACATTGTCATGAAGTGTCAATCCACCCAACCCAGAATGCTCTGTGAAACGCTTAACTGAATCACTCATCCTTTTGGAAAGTTGTTTGCCAGGTGAACTGCCAAGGAGAACTGTCCTCCAAGGAATACAGTCAGAGAGACAGCACTCCCAGGCACACCATCCTGGGATTTAAGGCCTGAGAACTCCAGGACAGCAAGCCCTGAACAGAGAGGCTCCTAAGCTTCCCATCTCACACACAGTCCTGCACAGGTAGCTTGAGAGCCCAGAATATTTCAGACTCACCGGGGTCTTGATCTCCAGGTCAACAGTAGAGAGGCCTGGGAGGGCCTTCTTCAGCTTAGGTCTCAAGTTCCTGGGTCTCCAGATGGAAGCCTTGAAGCTCTGATAACAGGAACATTATCAGAACTTCTGCTCCCACAGTTGAAGACCTGGGCAAGTTTCCAAGGTCCCTGGTAGGCACTGGGGAGCCTGGTAGGCTTGACAGCCCAGCAATTCTCCGAGCACTGGTCTGAGCTTAATGGTAAGGTGCCAGGCTCCAAATTAACTTCTAACATTTCTAGAGAAAAGTCTCAGGGAATTCCCGAATACAAGAGAAATTTTAAAATGTCAACATTTCTCATGAATTAGGAAACAATAACTTTGGCCCACCTCTGATTTCAGTTTCCTTCAGAAAAGTCTCTATCCTTTTTGTTCCATTCTTAGAACAAGCCTTCACCTATTAAAATACACTGAAAACAGTAAATGCAAAGAAAATGTTCCAAATTGCCTCTAAATAAAATCTTCAAAATATAAAACCATTCCTTAGGTTATCCTAAAATTTGTAATTTTCACTTGCATGTGCCTGCCTTGAACCCAAAGCCTTCCACTCTAAACCAAGCATGCATCCTGCCTCAAGATTTACGAGCTGAAAGGACACATCCTGTAAAGTTGAACCCCCAGAGGTTCAAAGCACAGATTCCAACTTTGGCATGGTATGAAGTCACCGCTTTGCTGAAGAAACAAGAGTGGACAGTTGAGTGCAGGGATCACAAGTGTCACAGCACTGCCCAGTAACATAAGATATCAATCACAAGAACTGTCCTGGCTGCTTCCAGATATTGGTGAGCAAACAGTGCAGCCACCTGAGAGGACGGGCAGTGCACCTGACTACAGAGGAAACAGCAGATTCCTGGGATTTGAGCTCTTGGTGGGTAACGCAGCAAGGAAGGGAGGGATGAACCATGTAAGCAGTCACTGAGCAGGTGAGCCCATTTAATTTATTAAGTAGTGCCATGAAATTGTGCTGGTTTGGAGTCCTAGCTACCAGTCCCTGCTCTGGTTTGACAACTTGCCACAGAAGGGATAACGAGATAAAGAAAATCAGTCAGAACGCAAGCTCCTGGTGGAGAGTTTGCCCCATCATCCCCTACACTGCGGGTATGAAAATGTAACTCAGCCTTTTAAAACATCAAGCATTTTACTTGAGTTGAGGGAATACTTACTTTACCAAGGAGGCATTCAACAGTCCTGCAGCTGCACTAAACTTTGGAAAACTGCAAAAACCTTTTCAAAAACTGAATTATTATAATACTGTCAAAGTTCTCAATTTCCCACACTCCTAAATGAACAGGACAGTCTCTTGGAGTTTAAAACATTTATAATACAGGTATTTTTAGTTTGTCTATAAATCAATGTTAAAGATCTTCATATTTTAATATTTTATTTTCTTGTAATTAAAAGGTGGCTATAAAGACCTCCTAAAAGAAAGTAGTACCACTCACATCCACTCATGCTGTATTACATACATGCATGTCAGACAACAGGGAAGGATACACTCCCAATCGTTTAGGTCTCAATATTGCCTTCAGTACCAATGACTTCAAAGATGCAGAAGCATAACGTTTGAGGTAGCACAGCTTCTCATCTGAAGAATCAGTTTTGCTTCAGTCTATATTCACAGACAGTTTAACCAGATGCCACCTCAGAGTTCTCTTACTGCTTAAGTGTCATCACTTAATTCTGGCTCCCCATTAGCCACACATACTGCAATAGCAGGGATATAGAATCAAATGATCCTATGGCCCTTTACTATCTTTAATTTCTATTCTCCTGCTACTTTCACAAAATCTCATGGCATTTATTTTGGAAAAGAAAGCAAAAACACCAGTAATTTTTCCCCTGCAAACCAGATTCTATCTCAGAATCAAAAGTACACATTAAGTATTATTATTACAGGTTTCTTGACACTCAACATGACAAAGTACAAAACCTTTTTTTTCTTCTCTTCCAAAATCAGGCCACAAGTTGATGCAAACAAAACCAATATTGTGCACAGCATTTTAGTTCCTGTACATGTGTCCTCTAAAGTAGCAAACCCACAATTACCATGAGAAAAGTCCAGCTGGAGGTATCACCTACAAGTTGCATTACTTCTTCATTATACATTTTTTATCAAAGCATATGTTTTGCTTGAAAACAATTCAGCACAAATGAGTTGGCAGTAGAACAAAAATTTAAGCTGCGGTGTCATTGAAGGTGGGAGTGGGAATTCACTAAAGCTACATTTTTCAGGTACAAAAGCCTGAGAAGTACGCTATATGGAGTCAGGCAAATATATATCAAAGATCACGAAAAAGCAACTAAGTATATGCCTTTAAAAGTGCACTTCGTGGATGAAAGCAACCAAATTACAGAGGGGATTTACTGACAAGAATGTGTTGCTGCCAGAATGGACAAAAGCATGCATTCTATCCATTCCAAGCTCCTCCCCATCTCCTGTCATGCTCACAGCAAGAAGCGGCTCAAAAATCGACAACCACAGACTCCAGGACTGAAAGAGACAAAAAGTACCTGCTGGGAAATGCCTGGAAATTTTTTATTTTGAGCATCTGACACAGGAGACTGAAAAAAAGAAAAAACAACCTACTTATGATCAAAAAACATCCCCCCATATTCCTGGGACATCAAGTACAATTCCATAGCAGAAATAAACAGCGCACACCTGGCCGGGTTTTTGAGGAGCCCACGTGCAGAATCGCTTTTCCAACAGGCGCAGCAGCCTGTGCACCGCAGCGCACTGCTGCCGGCCCAGGACAGCAGTTTCCCGGAGTTTGCGTGGAGTTTGGTCACGGAAACCTCACTCCAAGCAACTGGTGGACCCTGAGGAGGTCGGGAGGCGCCCAGCTGCCCGGCCAGGCTGGCCCGGGGAGGGGGCAGCGCGTCCCGGGCAAACCGCTCATCCCGCGCCCCTACCTGGCTGGTGTCCTCGCCGTGCTCCAAGTGCACGATGCCCTGGCTCCTGCACTCCGTGTCGCTCAGCACATCGTCCTCCGAGTCCTCCAGGACGGACGAGGAGCCGGTGGAGGAGACGGAGGAGTTGGACAGCCTGCGGGACTGCAGGTGCAGCGAGCTGCCCGTCCTCAGCCCGCCGCCCTCCGGCCGCGCCGGCCGCGCCTGGGGGCTGCCCTGCGCCTCCTCGCTCTCCTCGGCAGTGACGGTGAGCCGGGGGATGACGGGCGGCAGAACCCCGTTCGGGGGTCGGCAGCCCCTCTTCGGCCGGTCGGGCAGCTGACGGGCGGCGGCGGCGGCGGCGGCCGCGCAGCGGGGCT